>PVKZ01000115.1:1106278-1458083 GCA_004027375.1 Macroglossus sobrinus
AAGTAAAACAGGCCTGTTCCTTTCTAATACTTGTTTCTCACATTCATTTAGCAAATATTTAGTGAGCATCTACTATGTACCAGGTACTATTCTAGGCACCAAGGATGCATTGGTGGACAAAACATATAAATCCTTATATTCTTAGAACTTTCACTCATCAATAAATATTTTCTATTTGTCTATTCATATAATACTACTGAAATAACTGCCATTATGTTAATATTGTTAACAGAATGAAACAAGGCATTCATTGTAACTGTACTCAGTCATTGGTGGGACACTATGGGATGGATAACAGCAAGAATATGCTGAAAAAGCAATACACTCCATAGTCTAGTGTGCAGAAAGATAAAAAACAAAGCAATCAAGATGGTTTCTACTAAGATATCATTTCTGTGATTTGACCCTAGTAAGAGTTTTATGAATTGCTGTGAATAATCAAACGTAAAAAGAGAAAATAGGAAATCTGTTCTAGTCATAGTCCAAAATAGAATGACAACAGACACGGAGCTCAAAAATCATGATTAAAAGCCTTCTTTAGAAACTAGTAAATATGAGATACAAATTATTGACAATTTCTCTTAATTTTTTCTAATGAAATTGACCTTTTGTAGAAACTGATAAATCAGAATACTATTATCATAAAGTTGAATTTGTGTTTACTTCAAAGAATCCCATAAACCTCAAATATTTCTATATTTTGTCCTATTCAGTGAAGGATAAAGGCAACTGCTAGTCTATTGACATTTAAAATATTAACAGTATTTCATTTAAAAAGCTCTCTATTAAAATTTTTTTTCACAACTGAAAATCATTAATTAAGTTAACAGAATTTAAAATACCCTTTACAAGTGGTTTTCAATTAGAATACATGCAGTAGTTTATTCCAGTTGTCTAGATAAATCTAAGGAGAATTAGAAGAATCACTAACTTTCCAAGAACAGAAAGACAACAGCATCTTACTTGCTCAGGAAGAAACTAAACCTGACTGATTAGCAGAAACACTGATCCTTTCTCCACTCTACACACTATCTGTAGAATCATTTGCATTTCTAAAGACTTGACTATATATATATATTTTTTAATTTAACTGTATCTTAGAGGTGTAATAAGAATGAATCAGGACATTTAGAGAAAGATTATCACTATATTAGCAACATTTACGCCCACTCTTCCTATATACTGAAATGCCTCTGGTACTTGTAAACAGTATGGAAGATTTATTATCCCTACATAATAAAAAATATGAAAGCATGAGTAACAAACAGTTATCTGTTGTTTATGCATCTTAATTCACACATTGATTAACACTAAATATTACTTCATGAATTCTACAAGAGAATAATTTCAAAAAACTCCAACATATTTGAAAAGTTTCAAACAAATTAACAAATAAAAATATACAGAAAATTCTTGTTCATGAAAATACTAATTAAGATGGGCAATTAAAGTTAAAATTAAACATATCACATATTTTACTAAACTTTATACTTCAAATAAAAATAAAATGCTAATTGAACACCAAAGCACAACTTCTTAGATGTCTGAACCTTCAAAAAAAGCAACTGGAAAGTTTCGGATTTTTTAAAAGTCCCTAAATATTTTGATTAAAAGTGAACAATGGTTTCATTTGCCATTTTCAAAACAAAAACATCAATTAGTCATTACCCGCTCCCCAAAACATAGACCCTAATAATATATAGTAAATCACCTTTACACACAATTACAAACTCATGCTAACACAACAGAGATATACATATAAAATATATAAAAGAGTGACACATTTTTTATAAATTTTCAGAAAAAGAAAAATCAAATTTCTTGAAGTGTTTAAAAAAAAAGGGCCAATATATGTTATTTTAAAATTTATATCTATAATCAAAATTGCAGGTATTCTCCAAGGTGGCTAATCTATTTTTATTTGCCATAATACTTCCCCTCTGGGGGAAAAAAAAAAAGACAAAATACTTCATCTAAAATAAAAACAAATGTGCACAAAAATAGTATTTAGCGTTATGTTGAAATATCGAATTTAAAATTTTTAAAATTCAAATCTCTAAAAGAATAGGGAAAACATTTTCTATGAACCAAAGGTTTTAGGTTTATTGAAAAAATAATGATATTTTATTTCATTTGGGTAATCCAATTTTGGACTTGACAGTCACAGTAAATATATGGAGAAGAATTTTAAAAATCGTAATTTATCTCTAAATTTAAGAATATACACACTGTCAGTTGGGAAGGAAAATTAATTATTACTATATTGTTGCTGATATTAACAAAAGATCTATCTAAAACAAATTTAATTCATAGGTTTATTTACTTTTTTCTACATATTCAGAAACCATTTTCACTGGTTTCCTAAAAATTTGAATATTTGATGAAAATGCTGATGGTTCTAAAAACTGTCATCACTCTTCTTACACTTACCAGTATTATGGTGATGCTGCATCTGATAACAGTTAAAAGCTTCAAGAAATAATAATGGTATTTCTGTTTTATCTCAATTATCAGCAATTTATGGCTTATCTACAGCCTCGCTTCTTCTGGCCTACTTTCATTTTCCTTAGGTCTTAAGCCTAGGTAGCTGTCTGTCTAAAGTTGTCTAATTAATAAATAAATCATTTTCGAACAGTTTACCATTGAGTTTGGCATTATTAATCTTTTTTCCACTTAATATTACTGGACATACGAGTAGGCCCAATCATTTCTGTCTCAAACAAACATAGAGATGCAGATTATAAGCATTTGCTTCATAGCAAATAAATATCAAACTAGAAGATTTTAATGTTTAAAATTCCCATTAATTATCTTTTTTCAAATAAATAGCAGCTTGTTATTAACTTGGAAATGTTAAATTTGTACCCAAACAGTACAAAAACCTAGTAAAGCAGTATACCAGGGCTCTATTTTTTAGATATTCCAGGGTACAAAATAGTCATTAAGTGATACAGAAGTTATAAGGGGCTGAGAAAGGAAGGTTAAGAAGCAAAATAAATAAGTAAATAAATAAAACAAGCATTTAGAAGCAAGCAACACATGCAGAACAAGCAAGAGATTAGTTTACGTGAAGAGGCAACTTACATGGCTGTTGAGAAGAGAGCTTCTGTGAGTGGACAGACCGTCAGACTTTTGCAGCGTCTCAATCGCCATTTCAATCTGATAATAGATGTCATTAAAAAAAGGGCTCAAGACAAGATAGTAATAAAAGGCTCACCAGAGAATTTTTGATATTTTTTTAAGTTCAATTTCTTTTTGAATGGTGGCAAATAAATAGCTCTTACTAAAGGTGTATGTCCCACATCTTCCCCCACCCTCAGAGAATAAAATAAAAATATGAACACTAATAATAAGCCCAGTCACAAAAGTAAACCTTTTTTTTAAACATTGTTTAATTATAATCAGAATGGAGACCTGAGGAGCAGGAACCCCAGTGAATTTTTCTAGTTATGAGACTTTCATAGTTGAAGATAGGGGATAGTAACCACTCTCTTTCTAAATAATCTCTCACCTAGAATATTTAATATGTTCTATTCTGTCATTAAAAAAAAATTATACTGCAGATTTTGTTTAACATGCATTAACATTTTAATGCAAATGTGCAAAAACACCTTCATTAATGTTCAAAAGCTACTAAATCCATCCACCCCTCTCTTAACCTTGTAAATTTGGAAGTGGAAGGTCATTAGTATGAACAAACATTAAGATGTAATCATGGGCCCTACAAAATGTTTTAGGATATGGTGGTGCAGAAGAGCGATTAGAAATGACAGCAGAAATGGAATGTAGAAGAGAAAATAATTCAGAGCCAACAAAGAAAAGGGACAACCACAGAAACAGTTTCATTCAATGTAATCTCAGCATACCATAAGCAATTATAACACCATAATTAAGTAGCAGGTGCCAACAATATGAGATGTGCTCTTGATAACCTCATATTTGAAGATATTTAAGAGCTCCTACTATTATAGTATATACTATAAAAATAGTTACTAGATTATATTAGCAATATTAACTAAAGTTAAATAAAAAATAACATTATGTAATTTAAGAAAGAAAAATCGATTTCATTATTTTGACTTCTATCTGATCAAATCAATTTTTCAGTATAAGCAATATGAAAATATTCAATGCTTTAAAACATAGTTAACTTACTTATATATTACATTGGCTATGGAAATTAGTGATGCCTTGATATTTTAACATATTGCCTCCTTCAACCAAAAGAAAGAAAGAAAGAAAAGGACGGCAATATCCATAGCAAAGTCTTTTTTTTTCTTCTATCAAATCTACAATTTATTTACACTGGAATACTTTATACAAAGATGTCAGTCTCAATTACACAAAATTTTCTTCTAAATAACATGAGAATTAATGTTTTAATTTAATTTTATATTATTTTCCCAAGTTATCAGTTCTTCCCCAGAGTTAATAAAATGTAATACTAAGGAGAATGTTAGGTTAGAAATTATTGAAAAAATATTCTTAAAACAGATATTAATTCATAAGATGATATAATACAATTTATTCTACTGTTAGTTTTTTTTAGATTGCAAAATTAACTAAATTGGCTTCTAAGACACTCTTACAGTCAGATGATATATTAATGTAGTTTATCATTTGAAAATAATCTGAAGAAAATGATATTGCACAAGTAAAACAAGATATATTATAGAAAGAGTAATATAAATGTATTTAGTAAACAAACATTTTGCTGAAATGTTAAACAGTAAAACTATAAAGGACCTCAGTTTTATATCTCTTAAAAGGGCATCAATAAGTGCTCTTGCTTTCAAAGAGAAAACATATAAAAAATAGCTGAAATGACCTTCAATTATTTTTAGGAAGAATTTGCTCAGAACTTTAATTTGCTAAAATGCCTACATTTTTTTTAAAGCTTAAGTGTAGAAAATTTGAGGTTAGATTTCAGTCTATAAGTAAATAAATAAAATATGTACCTTGTGGTTTTATAAATTTAAATGAAAGGTAAACACTATCAGAAACATAATAGCTGGGCAACATTGAGGGAGAAATCTAGTGTGTGGGCTGGTTAGTGATTTTAAGTTAGATAAAGCTGCGCTTCTGGAAAAAAGCTGAATAATTGTGCTTCTAGTACTAACGCTGGTACTCTACAGTGGTCTCAGATCTTCAGACAACTCTCTAGAGGGCTACACTGTTAAGAAATAGCCCCCTCATTTTTGGCCAGTTTTTGAAGAGTTCAGGGGGAGACATCCGGAAAACATTGTGATCGAACTGGGTTCCCTAAAGATAGGCTGACTTTCTAGAATTCTTTGGACCTTGAAAATTTTGGTTGTGTCACTTCGTAATACAGATTTTTAAAATGGACTATTTATTTTGGCTGTAAAACTCTCCTGCCCTAATTGACTTAAGTCTGGCTGAACTTGTAGAGGCTAGGGAAGAGAAAAAGGAAACATGAAAAGATAGAACAAGCAAGAAGTAAACAATGAGCAAAGGAAGATGACAAGCTTCTAAGCAAGGACAGAGCCTATGTGGAAACGCACAGGCTTCCCAATACCCATGTATTCTCTGAGGCTCACGAGTTAGACCAAAGGGAAGGCAGGACATTCAGTGACCACCTGGCTGTGAAAAACTTCTAAGAGGCATACAAACAAACAAAAAAACCTTAACAGGTATTTATTAAATTTATTAAATGAAAACATTGAAGGGAATTCTTATCTCATCAAATGATCATAGCCCTGATTCCATTTTTTAAAGGATGGGTTTTCTTTATTACACAGTTACTGTGTATCTATCATATATATGATAATATGTAGGGAATAATGATAAAAGATTCATAATGCAAAGGAAATTATAATCTGGCAAAAGAGATAAGGTATATATGCATTAATGTATAATTAAACTAACAAGGTCATATGTGACAAAAATAAAAGTGTAGTTCAGATATGTAGAAGAAAATAGAAATTTTTTATTCTTTAACTTTTGGACGAGTCTAGGCCCCCCTTCTGAGGATATGTTAAAAACTATGAATCCTCTATGTAGAAAAATGTATTTAAGTACACCTACGAAATTTCATTTTCTCTGAGTTTATAGACTCCCCAAATTCAGAACTCCATGCTTTAAAAGATGGAAAGTTTTTAATTGGTAGAAGTGGGAGGAGACAGGCTATTTTAGGGAGAAGAATGGACTCAGTAAGGCCAGGAGGCAAGAAAGCACAGAATGTGTCCAAATTTGAGAACAGTCAAGGAGTCAAGTTTGTAGGGTATGATATGTATGGGAGTGGTATGAAGGAAGGCTGAAATAACAGATTGGAATTAGTTATTGGAATGTGGGAGTCAGGGAAGAAGAAATATCATTAAGGTTTTAAGAGAAGTGTGGCATATTTGACAAATGTGTTTTCAGATAAAGCCAGAAGGGTTTTATTAGGTATAGTAGACCACATCCTGCTAGTTGATAGGTTAAAACATGTAAGGGCTGAAGTATGCTCAACAAACGTTTGTTGAATAGAAGATTATGAGAATAAATTAACACCCGTAGGAATATGTATGAAAAGTGAGGGTGGAAGAGGAGATAGAGGAACAATGTAAATCTAAGGAAGAAGTGTAATAATTAAGCAAAAAAATTTTTTTGAAATGCCTACAGCACCTGGTATTCCTAGGTGGTCTCCCATCCAAGTACTAACCAGGCCCGACCCTGATTGTGATCAGACACAATCCGGCATGTTCAGGGTGGCATGGCCATAGACAAGGCAAATTTTTGATACTATAGTTATGAAAGATTAATCAGTTCTAATATTCCCAAAGGATTATTGATGTTATTTCAACTAATTAGCCCATGATTAGGTCTTATCATAGTTTCACGTGGGCCATACATATCTATGTATATGGGGAGGGAGAAGATGGACAGAGGGACAGCAAACTAAATTAAATACAGTAGTGAATTGGAATAAATTTCTACTAGGCCCACTGAGGATAAAATTAATTTGTTAACTTTTCCATTATTATGGATTAGATGTTTGAGCAAATATCTGTCCAAGGGGGTTAGCCAATCTCATGAAAAAAGATAGCACACTTTAGTGTTTTATACCCAAAATACTGAGAACAAAGTGAACTGGTGAGATCATATGCTTCCAGTTTACTGAAGATCATTCAAAACTTAAATTCAGTCCTTAGAAAAAAATTTATAAATTCTCCTGGGTAGAAATATATTTAGTACCAAATTACATTCCACAGTACTCATAACTGTCATACTAAAGGTATGGAATGATAATGAGGTAAGTAGGACTCGTTGATCGAAAAGATTATTGGCCTAAGTGTTCAACATGATAATCTCATATATCCTCTACAGAAATGTTTCAGACATCAACAAAGATATTATATCACTGTAGTTTTAAACAATGAAAATGATTAACAAGCTAGATGATCACCTAGCTAGAATTTAAAAATAATTCAAATTTGGTATATGTAGAGTGTTTTTCCAATAAAAATAAAATAAAGACTCCTTCTCCCTCTGCCCCCAATATGAAACAGCGGTGGTGCTTGCTACTAATAATGGGAATTTCTTTAGACTAGTAGAGTTTCATGAGATTTCATTTGGTTTCAGCAAACATAAAACCCCATTGTACACAAGGTGCAGTGTTAGCTCTGTGAGTGAGTGTGTATATGAAGAGAAATGAAGGAGTGGAGAGAAAAGATTAAGAGGTGGAGAGATAGATGGATGGAGGGAGGGAAGGAGAGAGATGGACAGATAGAAATGTTTGCAAAGATATTCAAAACATAACCCGGTCAACCAGAGGCTTATAATACAGCATCATAGCCTGACTAATTGGTAAGAGTGACACAATGGATCTATTCATATATAAGGAATTTCTCTTTTTTTCTCTCTCTCTCTCTATCCCCTTCCTCTTCCTCTCTTTCTCCCTCCCTCTAAATGATTAAAGGCAACAAAAGTGAATTAAATATATTACTAGATATTACTAGACTAGAGAGGGAGGGAAGGAGAGAAGAATCACTTCTTGCTATGGTTAAAAAAAGGAAGAGCATGGGTACAATGCTCTTTAAGTAGAAGATGGACAAATAATGCCTGGCATTCTGATAGGGGCAGGTTAGTGAACATTTTAGGCAGAGCAAACAGAATGAATAGAGGCACAGAGATAAGACAGCACAATGTAAGTTCAAGGAAGGATAAGATTGGCTAAAGGATAAAATTCCTTTAGGGATAGGTAAATTAAGTTAGACCGACTGCAATTTCTTGGCTAGGGTCTTAAATTTAAAAAGGAAATGGGACATTGTTGAAAAACTTTAAGAAAGGTAATTGATATGACATGATAGGACTTTATATATTAATCTGAGATATAATGTAGGAAGAGAAAGAATCTAGAGACAGGAAAACCACCTTGGAAGCTATGGTATTAGTTCAGGATTGAGGTGAGACCCTGGGGTAAGGTAGCAGTGAGAATGAGAAGAAATGACTATAAACATATTTTTTAATTACAGATCTAAAGGTGGGAAGTCTGAGGTGGAAAGCTTGGCAGTGCCTTATTTTTACTTGAAATAACACAATAGTTTTTATTCCATCACTGTGTTATTAGAACATTTCAAATATACCTATCGAAGACATTGACATGAATAGATTCTAAAATTTTTTTTCTGTTCATTTCTCTGCTGCATGATTTTTATTCTAAGAATACTGATCATTCTATTATCAAAATTTCACTCTACTGCCAACTATTATAATCAGGAGGGGCTGTGACAACCTGAAAGACCAATTAAAGGCCTCAGTGATGTCTGTTTTATTGAGTGTTCCTCCATTCTGTCTGACTGTCTGACTCTCTGTCTATCTATCATCTATCTATGTATCTATCTATCTGTCTCTCATCTATCTTTTTCTTAGATTTTTAATTTTTTAAATGTTGTTTTTCTTTTTTATATTTAATGGTAACAGAGCCAAGTAATTTATTATGACTAAAAAATTCATGGTGGTTGTTTTTTACAATTAACATTTTTCACTTCCTACTTAAACTTTAAATTAAGCTTTAGACAATCAGTATACCTTAGCTTATTTTTTGAAAAATTAATTATCTGAACTAAGACATAGCACCCAGTTGTACCTCTTACTAAATAAGCTTCCTAAGATTGAGTTGCCAAAAGTGTACACATCCTCTCCACAAGTATCTAATGCTAAGATACATGGTTCTTGGGAGTTTAGACTGGTTCATGATGATCCTGGACTACTGCCTCATAATCAGGTAAGAAGCTATGGCAACTCCTGAGATCAAACAGTGGGATGCTACTTTTGAGATGAGATGTTTAGCCTCAGAAGATTGGCTTAAAGAACATTAAGTGAGATTATTCAGAATTGGTGAGACTTAGAAACTTACTATCTGAAAGAACAGGTAAGAAACCAATATCTATCCCAGCCACTATGGGCACATAATTTCTTAGGAAAAAACTGGTCCTTTCTGGAAGATAAAAGATCCTTAGGAACACATTCATGTACATCTATGTGATGGCCCAAATAGAATATCATATATGAGGACAATGAGAACTTTCTCTTAATAAATAATGACCGGTCATTCCATTACATGCTAATAAGACAGAAGGAAAAAGAACAATTACATCATTTTATTCTTTGTCTTTATAGGTCAAGGCATAGTCTCTTGACTCTGGAATGGCTTTTTAATCTTTTCTAAAGACTAAAGGTCAAGAATGATTTATTCAACTACTATAATAATTAAAATCTGTCTCATAGTAGAAATAATTTTCTTTCTAGAGCTGTTAAAGAAAGTGATTTAAAAATAGAATATTATAATGCTTTATGATTTAGAAAGCCTTTTCTACATTAATTCTTATTTGATCTTCACAGCAACTTTGTGAAATAGGAAAGACAAGCAATATTACCTTCTTTTTATGGATTTGAAAATTAAGGCTCTCTGAGATTGAGAGACTGCCTTGAGATAACATAGGTATTAACGATGATATTGGGAACCAAGATTTATCACTCTAAATTCAACATAATTTCCATTTTATACAAATATAACATGAAGACAAATCAGGAGAAACATCTCAAATTGTTTTAATGAAACTATCTTCTAAGAGTTGGCTTATAAAATTAAAACTTGCTAAATGATTTACTGTTAACAAGATTTGCTTTCTAATAGGAAAAAGTTTAAATATGATTGATAAACATTACTTGAAAATGATTTCAAAGTGATCATATTATAAGGCAACAACAAGTTATGAATGGATAATTAAATTTTAATCATTATAAAAATAGTTATCCTTAATGTATAACGTTGCATTTTCTTGTTAACACAGGTTAATCTGTTAACCTTGCCAGTTACCACTTTCTTAGAGAATAAGCATTTTTGTTTCCTGGTGAAAGAAAAGTAAATGCTTTAGAGAAACTGAATGAAGAAAATACACTTCATACTGAAAATTCTCTTTTATGTAATTTCTCTTTGGAACTCTAAGACTTTACATTTTGCTTGCATTTGAGATCAAGTAAAACAGAAATATTTCTGTCTGGTGGCTTCTGCTCAGATAAGGTATCTGTGATTGTTGATATGAGCATGTAGCCACAACCCTTATACCTTACAAATGACAGCCTCTTGGTGTATGTGTATGCCTGTAAGGAGGGTGGGGGGCAGGGAAAGACTTTCTGCAGGATGTACTTCAACCAGGAGCATCAAAGGAAAGAACACTTTTACTTTACATTTAGTCTATCTAATCACACAGGTGTTTTCAGAGTGTGGTCCTAAAAGAATTGCTAGACTCATCCGGGCACTTGTTAGAATGCAAAACAACAACAACAACAACAACAAAACAATGGAGAGTCTGCATCCAGGTCTCATATATAAACTGCTAATGCTTTGATCTCCCCTCCAATTTGCCCAAAGCATTCCTTTCAGAATGTAAGGTGTAACCCATTAGTGGGTTACAAAATCAATTATATGGGCCCTGATGAGCATTTAAAAAAAAAATTAAAGTTTATGTCAAACAATAGAAAATAATCAGAAGTCCTTGCACACAGTATGGATAAGTATTGTTCCATGAAACTTGGTTTCAGTCATCTGTATATGAATGTATGTATGTATATACATAGTCATATAATGTGTGTACATAAATGTGTACTCATAAACGTGCATATATATGTATGTTTGTACATTAGCACTGGGCCACAATGTAAAAGTATTTCTCATTGTTGGCTGTAGCCCCAAAACTGAATGCTCTGCAATTAAATCAGTTAAAATCAGTTCCTTTGTAGTCACTGCAACCCAGCTTCTACAAATCCACAGGTGTCTCTGGGGCCCAGAAGGCCTGCTAATGCAGACAGAAACACCCCCCACTGAAGCTAAGGCTCTGAATATGATACTGTTCTTTTCAGTTGTATATTCAAATGATATAGAAATCAGCATATAAATATATTACTACATAGCAATGTTGAAAAGAAGCTTAACTGTGATTCAGGATAGGCTGTTCTTTTAACTCTTAAAAATACTGAAAATGCCCAAACCTAGCCAGCTTTGCTTTTTCTCTCAACTTGAACCAGAAAATAGCTAAAAACCAAATCTTAATTTTATACATTAAGCATTTAGAGCAAAGAAATTTTAGGTCTTGCAAATGTTTAACTACAATGAAGTCTTTTTTATTCACTGATAATTTTATGCCATCTAGAGAAAAAATTTTAATTATGCTTTCAACTTGGAGTTTTAGCAATTTTGTACTACCTGAAGCTATTCTGAAGTAGTTATGGGAAAAAACATTTAAATGAGAAACTAACATTCAATTTATGTTTTAACTTGGTAGACTGAATCCAAGACTGTTGTTTTGGGCTTCCTCTGATCACTCTGTAGAGCCCACATCCCTTCACACTCACCAGGAGATTGGCCTGGTGGTATCAGTGCATAACAATAAAACTGTTTTCTAACACATCAACTGCAGAAGCACTCAGGGCTAGAATTAGTCTTCAGGAATCTGCTGGATTAGTACTAAGTGATAGGATTTAAGGCCATATTTACATTTTCAAGTGTGAGATTTTAAATCTTCCTTTTGCATATTCTTCTGAGTAGTAAGAACATTTTCACTTTGTACTTAAGTCTATAAAATCACTGAAACAGAGGTTTTAACAATCTGTGGTTCTGGATCAGCATTAGCATAATTACCTGGGCACTTTTAAGAACTGCAGATATAGGGTTGTTCCCTAAACTGAATCAAAAGCCCGGGGCTGGGGTCCAGGGATGCCTTTAATGAATGCTCCAGAGAATGCATAATCAAATCTGAGGAACACTGCACTAAAACATGATCAAAATGTTTTTCTTTGCCAGGGTCAGACTATAATTATTCAGGAAAAATAAGTAGGGAGATAATGGGCATTCCTAAACAGTGCTAACTAACTCTATTTAAAGGGCGATTTTGAAGTCAATGTATTATTTTTGCTTTTCTTTCACTCTCTTGCTACTTAAACCTATACAACCTTTAGGTAATTTTAAAATTTATGTTAGCAACAAAATCAAAAGATAAGAATATTTTGGTGCATTTAAATTTAATCAATTTAAAACATATTAATATCTGTGATTTAAAAAACAACGTGGTGTGAGAGAAAATGAAACTAACCACTTAAAAGAAGTTTGGGAGCTACTTGTAAATTTCCATTTTTGCCTTGGAGTCTTAGGTCCCTTTCAATGCTGAAACTAGCTCCATTACCCACTCTGTAAACCTTGATATTCATAATAACCCAGTGCCTGGTCAATAGACTTTGCTCAGTAAATGTTTGAGAGAATGAATAAGTACAGAAAATAATCCAGACTCTAAGCACATGGATACAAAATGCAAAACACTCACGTTCACTCCAAACACTGAATAATAAAAATGGCTCTAAAAAGCTTTCCTAAATTGAATATCAGTTTTCATTCTCTAAACTTTTAAAAGTCTAGTAAGGACATTTTCTGAAAGCTAGGATCAATGTTTAATTAAGTGTCTTTTTTAATGGGCACATAAAGAAATGGTTGTTTCAGCTACATGCGCTTGGGAAACATGACCAAATAGATGTACTTTATAGTCATTAAGAGCTTGCCAGATATTTTTGAAAATAATAAATCACTTTCTTGAATAGATAATATATTCACATGCCTCTCAGCTTTATTGTCATACATTCATCTAAAAAGATTTTTGTGCTTATATAATGTATGTTTCTATTTATACACACACACATACCCTCTCCTTTTCATGTTTTGAGATTTTTCCATATCTATTATCTATATCAATATACACATAAATTGCCTCACTCTTTTTAATGGCTATATACAATTCTACTAAATGGACAAATGCACCAAAATTTATTTTACTATTTCCTTGATGATGAACAATTAGACTTTTCTAAAAAAATTTTTTATTATAAATAACTCTACAATGAATATAGTTGTTTATGGAGCATTTCGCATATGTAGGAGTATCAACAATAGAATATAGGTTTGTTCTCTGGGTCCAAGTATTATGTGTATTTTCAATTTTGTTCAAATTCCATATTGTTCTTCAATTCTGGGTCAATTTGATTCCCAACAATGATGAATGAGAATGCTCATTTCTTCACACTCTTGCCTACTAACCTTGGCTTTGTCTGTGCGTGAGATGAAAATGATATCTCTTTGTAATTTATTTTTCATTTCCTTTTCAGTAGACTGCTTGTTCAAATACTTACCCCATTTTTAAAAAATTTTCTTATTGATTTATAAAAGTGGTCTATATACTAAACAAATTAGTCCTTTGAATATAATACCTTAAACTTTATGCCAGGTTGTCATTTCACTGTTGCCTTTGTTTATTGTGGTTTTTAACACATGGAATATTTTCATTTATGTAGCTGATTAAATCAATAAATATGCAGTTTCTGGATTTTATATTATGCTTTCTCATTATAAGAGAATAATAAAATATATTTTCCCATCCAAGTGAAATTATTTTTTATATAAGGAGTAATGTCTGGAATCAACCTAATTTTCTTTTCTAAATAGTTATCTAGTCGTCCCACCATTTATTGATAATCCATTATTTTCCCACTGACAGGCAATGCTACCTTTATCATTTACTATACTTCTATATGCATTTAGCCTATTTATAGTCTTTAGTTCATTACCAATCTAAACTGGTCTATTCATGTGTGTAGAAAATTTTGTTTTAATTATTATAATTTTATAATATGTTTGAATAACTACTAGGGCTGTTTCCATCCTACTCCACCCTTCATTATTTTTCTTTTTTTACAAAAAAATTGCTATTCTTGCATGTTTACTTATATAGTCTTTCTTGTAAAAGAAAAAGGTCTATTGGTGTTTTAGTTGAGATCGCATTGAAATACTTTAAGTTAACTTAGGGAAATTTAATATGTTTAATACTAAAACTTTTTCAAGTATTTAAGCTTCTTTTGGGTCCTTTAGGAACTCTAGAAAGTTTTATTCAGCAATTAAATCTTACACATATATTGTTAGTTTGCTGCATGGTATATTTTGAATTTATTATAAATAAGATCTTTGCTTCCATTATATTTTCTAACTACTGTTGTTTGTATCCAAAGAACTTATTGATTTCTTTGTATATTAATCTTGTACTAAGTTTTCTTATTATCTGTTATAGGTTTTCATTTGATTCTCTCTGATTTCTATCAGGTATATAATGATATTATCTGCAAATTCTGACTTATTTACCTACTTTCTATTTTTATATTTTATTTTCTCTCTTGTTTAACTGCATCTTGGTCTAATTTTGAAGACATAATTTCTTCCTTTATAAGGCAGATGGGAAAGTTACTAAAATGTATGATAAATAAATTTAAAATAAATGTGTAAAATTTTTCTAACAGTCTTAAGTTAGATTACAAAACATCTAGCACATGGAATTTATGGACATCAACAGTTATAATCAAATATGACAGCTAGATTTTAAAAGAAATCAGATAATTCTATGACTAAAAAAACAAACTAAAACAAAATAAAATGACTGCAGTTATGCATGTTGAGAAAGTAGTAATCAAATCACAAGCTTTTGGGTATACAATGATAAACATAAGGATATGGAGAAATTCCTTCTCATTGAGAACTGATAATTGAACATAGACATTGTATTGTATTTTTCCTCATTAAATTAAAAGACATGAGTTAATGTTCAAGAGAGGCTGAAGGCCCCTGTCATTCTGTTCATCTTAACCTTCTAGTTTATCAAGATTTCTAGAAGTGGAATGTTTTACAGCCTGAACCATAAAATTACTGCCACTAGATCTTATCAGCTTCAAGGCCAGAGCAGTGTGCAGTTGACTGACAGCTGAATGGAATATAGATGAAGTGATTGAGACTACAAGTCACTCAAAGTCCCATTTTATTAAGTGCTTTGAAAATGAGGTCCCAGAACCTTCAGTCAATTTAAGATTTAGTACAGGAAGCAAAAGATTCATGGTATGCTCTCTGAGGAGTTTCATTTGAGGACTCAGGTTGGCCTAGGGAGAACAAAACACAGGAAAACAGAAAATACTAAAATCATAATAGACATACGTGCTTCTGTCAAAATAAGTGGAAAAATATATTTATTATTACTGAAAGACTAAGAAAATTATTGAAACTAATTGAAAGACTGAGAAAATTTTTTAAAATAGAAATTATATTATAATATATAAAATATAACTGATTTATGTATAATTTATGAACACTTCTAAATTTAAATTTTTTTCTTCTAAGCATATCTCTACATATGATAATTATACAGAAGTTTTCATTTAATGTGACTATATTGGTTTTCTATATATAGTTATAACCAATAATCCAATATTATTTTAACATTTTTCCCTTTGGTAAGATAGAAGGGCAGTTCAATTCCTTCTAATATAGTAATTTCCCATAAATACAAGGAACCCTTCACGTACTGATATGAAAAAACTCTCTGAGATATACTGCTAAGTGAAAGAAAAAAGCAAGATGCAGTATTTTTGTTACCATTTATATTTAAAAAAAATGGTAATGAGAGGGTGAGAGAGAGAGATTCTGCTTGTACATTCGCAGAATATCTCTAGAATGATACTCAAACAAACTTGATAACAGTGGATGCCTTTAAAGATAAGAACTGAAGAATAGAGTTAAGAGGGAGGCTGCATTATGTACTTTCTTATATCTTCTGAATTGTGCAACTTAAGAATATATAACTATTTCAGATAAATAAATTAATAAAAAATGTAAAGCAAAACAGCAAGAGAAAAAACAATAATTACATATAAGAGAATACTCATAAGACTGGCAGCTGATTTCTCAAAAGGAATTATGAAGGATAGAAGGCTTGGCAAAAAATATTCAACAGGATGAAGGCCCAGGATCTACAACCAAAAATACTTTATCCAGCAAAGCTATCATTTAGAGTTGAAGGACAGATAAAGAGCTTCTCAGACAAAAATAAGCTAAAGGAATTTATCACCACCAAGCCAGTATTATAGGAAATGTTGAAGGAACATCTTTAAGAAGAAAAAACATGTATCAAAAACAGGAATAAAGAATGGTAACAACTACATTCCTATCAATAAGTACCTTAAATGGAAAAGAATTAAGGCTCTAACTAAAAGATAGAGTGGATGAATGGAAAGGAAAACATGACTCGTACATGTTGCCTGTAAGAGACTCACTTCAGATTAAAAGACACACACAGACTAAAAGGAAGGGGATGGAAAAAGATATTTCTTTGATGAACCTAGAAGGTATTTAAGTCAGATAAAGAAAGATAAACACTGTATAAGTTTACTTATATGTGGAATCAAAGAAATAAAAAGAACAAACTAATTAAAAACAGACTTACAAATATGGTGGACGATTTAGTGATGGACAGAGAGGAGTTGGGGTAGATGAGAGAATGGTGTGAAGGAATAAAAAGTACAAATTAGTAGCTGATGGATGGTCATGGGGATGAGGAGCACGGCAGAGGGAATGCAGTTAGCATTAATACGTTGGCTAGGTGGATGGTCAAGGGAGGGAGGGTACAATTGGGGGGATCACTTTATGAACTATATAGATGTCTAACCAATGTACTATATACTTGAAACTAATTAAAATAAATTTTAAAAATAAAGAAATAAAAAATTAAAAAGTGCAGACAAAAAATTTTACGTGGGACATAACCAAAGTAAAAAAAAAAAAAAGCGAAAATAATTGGCCATTGGTACCACTCCAACAAAAAAATAAGGTGGCAGAATCATTTTCTGGGGTACTATACATATATATTTCATCTTCTTAGGAAAAAAACATTCTCTTACACCAAATCCATAAATATGTAAACCCCTGGATAAAAAAATAAAAGCATCTATAATTCTTTAACAAATTTTTAACTTTCTATAAACTGTACAAGTTAGGCCAAACTTTTACTTATATAGCAGCAGATGGACATCCAAAATTTCTTCCAAGTAACTGAAAGAAATTACAATATTTTACATTAATCAAAAAAGGGAAAGATACGAACAATTTTAGTTTCAACACATTTTTTTTGTGCCCCTTGGTAGGAACTCATTTTAGCAAGAGCCACTTAACATACATAATTACTCAATGTATATACTGAAAGATGTAAAAAATAGCTTTCATATCACAGTCTCTAGTGATTAATGTAATCTTATTTAGCTAACAAGAAGACAAAAAGCTTCCAAAAATAACCATCTAAGAATACAAATTTTATTTTATGAAAGAAGAAATAAACAAAGCTTCTTAAAGCAAATTGCTAATTATTATATAGTGTGGTACAAAATAAACTATGTTGTGATGAGCACAAAAGTATCACTAACTACAATCATAAATTTTTGATAATCAAATGCAAATTGTGTTCAGGTTTCAAAATTCTAAAATTCTGTAAATGATATGATTATACAGAAAAATAATGTAAGAAAATAAAATTTCAAATAAATAAAGACTCACAAAAAACACGGTGTCAAAATAAATGAGTTCAGAATTATGACTGTAGCCAACTCTTCTACATTAATGTCTATGTGCTGCTGAAATATTAACAATAATTAGATCCTTAGAATTAATTTAATGAAATGTAAAACAGTCATATAGTAATTTAGCTGAACTCATAGACAGTGATGTTCCAAAAAAAGTTACATAATATTTTTGGAAATTCTTATTTAATACTATCAGCAGAAAATGCCTTTAAAATGTATGTATGTATGTATGTATGTATGTATGTATGTATGTATGTATGTATGTATGTGTGTGTGTATATATATATATTTTACATATAAAAATATACGTATACACACATAAATATATATAATTTGTAAACAAATGGACTCTATTGATCTAATAAATGAAACAGTAAGTAAAAGGAGAATAGTATTTTGACTAAATCTGAAAATTGGTTGTTTGTACCATAACATAGTCATCAAATAAAATTTAACTTGTTACCATCATAATCTCTTGAAAAATTCTGACATTCCCAAGTACTTCGAAAACTGACAATTTTTACAATGTATAAGCAAAAATGAAATACTAACACATGCTTATAAAAACTATTTTTCATTTAAAGTTATAAAACTGAAATAAATCATATGCTCAAATAAAAATTCTTCACTAATGATTCAGAGATACTTCTAGTATGAGAAGGATGGTTTTATATTGAATATTAGACTAGGTAAAAAAAAATTTCAAGTGCTAATCATTTACTTTTCTTAGTAGTGGCTTCAATTTTAAATCATTATTTTTCATTTTCCTATCTTGAGAAACTGCTTTGTACAATGGAGTAAACTTTTCTTTGTTGCAGAAAATTATTCCTAATTCAAATAAAAGTATTTCTGTATAGACAGAGGTCCAAGTGTAAGAGAGTTAGGCAATTATTCTGAGAACCACAGCAGGAACACTTGCTACCCAGGAACAGAACAAAATGTTAGATTTGTGTTATTTCCAAGTACTTAAACTTAACTAGTTTTACATCAACTGCATTAATAGACTATACATTTGACTTATTACAGGCTCTTAAGGAAAAGCTCATATGGCTATTTCCCAGTTAGGAATTCTGGCCACAGTATTAGGCTACTACATAGACAGTAGCATTAGGCATGCTGTAAGTGACAGGTTGACCACTAAACAAAAAGGTTGACCACTACACAGACAGAAGAACTGAACTTATATAGCCCAGTTTGGCTCAATGTTTTCAAAGAAATGGCTTGAGTCTCGGCAACAAGTTGTCATATCTATTCTTTGTGTGGATCTATAGTGAATGGAAAAGATACATGAAAAAAAGGAAATTCCTTCTGATGACATGGCATGTACCAAAATTTCTTGAGTTCTAGGTGTCTAGACAACCAAAAAGCTACAAATTTTCTAACATTTGGCAAGAAGAGGATGGTAGGAAATATTAAATAGGTTTCACAGCACTTAAACTTTGTTGACATTACTGTAGTAACAAATGTGAAATTGTAAATAGAACCACCACCTCACTGTGAATTAAGCAGATGAAGATCAGCATGATTGAGAGGTATCTAAGTCAAATATAAATTTTGGTAATAAATACAAAGTAACAAAATAAACACTGGCAGATGTATATTTAGATAATATACCACTATCATATGTGCTTTAAGGAGGGAACCTGATGATTGTTCCACACAAAAGTTATCTTTTTATTTAACTTTTACACTCCTTATGCTAAAAAGTGTAAATTAGAAAATTTTCTTATAAAAAGAAAACACACAAAAAAACATCCTTAGCAACAAAACCTTAAATACTAATGTTTCTTATAAAATATAAATTAATATGTACAATTGATACTCTGAATTGGTGGTTTGTTTTTTAATAGCTCCTACTGTTCACAGTTGTTATAATTATTATTTTATTTTGTTAGTTTAATTTACCAATTAATATAATAATAGAAATCACACATCAAATTTGTGTAATGGATAACTTAAGGAGTAATGCTACTTTTCATACCTATATATATTTATATATATAAAAAAATCAAACTATACCCTGTTAATGTTGTCACCTATATTTACATGAGCTGGAATAATCAATTTAGTTAATCCAGTGACAGCATTAATAAATCCAGTAAATCCATATCCAGTTGATAAGGATGTTTAACAGGTAGCCAGAAATCAGTGTGAAGGTAAACAGGAATGCCTGGAGAAGTTAAAGTAGAAGAGGAATGGGAGCTGAAGGGATGGTATGCTATCATGAGAGAGGGTGGATGAAATGAAAATAAAAAGGACTTTCTCCCCATTTTTCAGTTTTCCTAAGGCCTTGGGAAATGACGAATAATTCCATTTCCAAAGAAAATGACTTGCTGGGTGCCCTTCTTAGGAGCACTATAAAATACTGGCACCTATTCTATCTAATTGCCTTTTATGGAAAAAACAAAGTTATTTTTACATCTAGAACATTTTAGAATTCTGTTGTAAATATGATTTCAAAGCTGAGAGGTAATTAGGAAATAATTTACTCTGACACCTTATTTTATTGATAGGGAAACTGAGGTTCAGAGAGGCTAATCTATTAAAATATACTGGTGTACTAAAAAGTTTAGACATGCTATACTTATTGTTATGAAAAGTAAGAGACAAATGCATGTAAGAAATACTTAAAAAACACAAAGAAAAAGTTTTAAAAAAGGAACTCTCCACTGAGAACTGCCTGTGACCTGCTCTGATATTAGCAAGAAATAGTGAACTAAAAGTAAAAGGCTTCAAAGGATGAATTAGGGAAAAGGCACTAAATGATGAAAGCATGAACATATGTTATCATTACAAACAGAAAAGTATATACAAAGTATTTACCAAATACATATCTTAAAGAAAATCCATAAAATAAAAATTTTAGAGCATCTCATATTATTTTTTTTTACCAAATTTGTTTCTACTTCTATTTCATTATAAGAACAAACTACATGGTAAGATGATGAAAAAAATGGGTGCTTAATTCAAATTCCTAGCCTCCTTTTACATGAAACACCTAGAAAATCAATTCCATTATAACTTTAGCTAGGTAGTTCTAAATGAGCACTCTCCTTTATATGCTTAGCTGAGGTGAAAATAGGAAGCTCCGGTTAGAGTTTGATGATACCAAATTCCATACAGCTTTCTATAACTAATTCTATAACATCATTTCAATACATTAAAATATCTTGTGTCAACATAAATGTATTTATTAAATTTTTATTAAAGACTAGAAAACACAAATATGTGTTCCTAAGAAATCGTTTGCTTGTAGCTATGATCAAAGCCAATACAGATATTTTTAATCAGTGCTTTCCAATGTGTCTCTCTTGTAATATACAAAATGACTTTATATAGGACAGTTGAAAACATTTTAAAATTTTCTTTTTAAGAATAGAATTTAATATAAATTATATATTTTCTATTTTAAAAGCAAATCAACTAAAAATTATATTAAGTAAATAATAGTACAGGTGGCATATGAATATGACCAAACTTAAATGCCTATAGGGTGGGAAATGCTGCTCTACATAAAGTGTCTTCTCTGACAATGAGCTAGCATAAATATTACCAGTGAAAGATGTGGAAACTCCAAACTAAATTATATATTACTCTTTATATTACTTCTTGGTTTTTATCTCATATAAAGCCTGTGAAAATCAGCATAATATAAAAGTGAATTCTTTCAGTAGAAATTTAAAATATTTTACTATCACTGAAGAAAGCCTATTAAAATCAACACTAATGAATGAGAATAATCTCACTTCCCACTATCAATAAAAACTTCCAAATTCACATAATTATAGGGTGCATATCAGTAACATTCTGTATAATGTACTATATTCTAGATAATACCATAATACTAAAATTCAATATGTTCTTGCCCCATCCCAGTCTGTTTTTTTACTCCCTTATATTGGAAAATGTACAACAGTGGCTACCAAGAAGCTAAATTAAACCAGTGAAAACTCAAATACTTACTGTTGCTGGGGAGGCCCGAGTGGTGTGTGTCACTGAGTGACCAGAATTCTCCATTGAATTGCCGATCAGATAGGTTCCTCCAGAGCTACTGATGAGTTGTCCTCCCGTGACGCCCATCTGAATCCCACCAGTGCCCACCATACTGTGGGACGAGACCACGGTAGTCACCTGTGCAGAACTCCCTTGAGTATCAAAGTAATTCCCTCCAGTGTTTTGGCTGTACATCTGCGTTTCTGTATAAGGATAAGTTGTTGTTCGGCTTTAGAAGAAGAAGAGAAAAGAAATTTACTAGCTTACTTATATATATCATCTTTTCTAGTATGAATGTTATGTTCAAAACATATCAGTTAGGTTAGCCTTCGGAACACCACAGGTTTTGTATTTTGCATGAAACTTCGTTTCTAGAAATAGTTGGATTTGTTTTTTACTTAAAAGGTACATTTCTTTAATAAGTAACAAAACACCTCTCTATTCTTTAAAGCTTTTGACCTCTACTGGTACTTACCTCTAGTATATGAAAGAGAGAGAGAGAGAGAGAGAGAGAGAGAGAGAGAGAGAGAGAGAGAGAGATGTGAGATATATAGTATATGTGTGTATGTGTGTGTGTGTGAGAGAGAGAGAGAGACAGACAGATAGACAGACAGAGACAGAGAGAGAGACAGACAGACAGACAGACAGAGGGATGGAGGGAAGGAGTACATAAGAGAGGACAAACAGGAAGGCTCAGATCTCTTCCTTCCAAAAATCTTACTGAGTGACTTCTTCAATTCCTTATAGAACTTGCAAGTTTCAGAAAAGCTGAGATCTGTAATGACTGGGGCTGATAAGTCAACTTCTCATGCTACCTCACATTCCTGGATGACTTGCAACAAACCTCCATAACTAAGGATGTTAGCATGGATCTCTTTCTCGCCACCATAAGAATCTTGAGCAAATAATTTACTCATCTTGGACACTAAATCCCTATCTATATCTCTATACTCAAGCTTCTCCTTGATGACTATGCCACCTCTTCATGCCCTTACTTTCTACTTCCAAAAACTACAGGAAAGCTTCTGCCCTTCGCCTTATTAAAGCTACTTTTAATAAGGTCACTTGCAACCAAATCTAAATACCAAGATATAAGGCTGCTGTCAGTCCTTATCTTTTTTGACCTATCTACAATATAACATTGTTGACCACTCCTTGTTGCCCTTTTCCTCCTTCTTTTGTTCTGATTAAGCTTGTTTGATTTATTTTTTCATTTTCAATTGATTATAACTTACATTTTAACATGATTCATTTTTACCTCTTATTTTGAAATAGTTATATGCTTGCAAGAAGTTGCAAAAGTAGAACAAAGAGGTATAAAATACTTTTATTAAAATGTTCAAATATCAAATCAAAATTCCCACATCTTTTGGTTTTCTCTTTAACTCACATTTCAGAGCTGCTACTGACAATTTGGTGTGTATATTTTCACAAATTTTCTATGTATATACAAGGTCTCTCTGTCTTAACCTTTCTTGTTTCTTAGTTTCTATGGCATTCCCCTCACCTGACACACTTTTTACTCTTTTTTTTTTACCACTACCTTTCAAGAACATTTTGGAAGCTCTATTTATTTTTCTGGCACTTTAAATATTTTTTGAGGTCTCCATGTTTAGCTTTTTTTTTTCTCTCTCATTTTAGTCAGACCACATGCCTTTACCATATAGTATATGATCATCTAGATGCTCACAGTTGACAGCCTTGCATAAGTTGACTATCTCCACTATCTTTATTTTGTAGTTATGCTTTAAGAATTTTAAATCTGGGTTTCTAATAGCCACCTGCTTATCTCTACTAGCAAATTCTATGATATATGAAAAGTCCTTTATGTAAAATTTAACATATGACTAAAAAATAATTCCTCATCTCTCCTGTTCTTTTTCCTGCATTCCCCCTCTCAGCAGAGAGCAGCATGACCATCTTCAACTTTGGAAATTATTGTGACTCTTTCCTCACTTAGACTGACATGTCACTAAGTCCTCCTAATTTTACCTTTTAAATAATTCTCCAATTCTCCTTTTTATTTTCAGACTCGCATTAACCCATACTGTTCTCCATTATAACTGTCTTCTAATTGGCTTTCCTTCCTCTAATTGGGCTCTCTTCCAATCCCTCTTCAACTGTGCTGCAAGGCAAATTTTTCTAACCCACAAATACGAAAATAAAACTTTTCTTAAAAATTTTTCCATGATTCTCTCTTGTCTTCAGATGGAATTTAGAACATTTGATTGACCTTACAAGAACCAGCAGGGCTGGTGCCTACATAATCTCCAGACTTGGTAGTCACCATATCCTCAAATGCTTTTTCACTCATGTCATACTGACCATTTTGCTGGCTCCCCAAAGTGACATTTTCTCTTGCCTCCCTGCTTTGTTGCATATGGTTCCCTCTGCCTAGAAGGCCTTTACATTTTTCTTTAATTCTCTTCCTTGTCTTCATCATTCATAAATTCTCAGCTAAAGCATCACCTTATCTCAATTATTTTTCTGCACCTCTTATCTTCTGTGGCCACTCTTCATAGGGCTATGTTTTGTTCTTTCTACTTTCCTAACACCCTGTGCACACCTGAAATATAACTCTCAAGATGCTTATTGTTAATTTCCTCAGGTATTTGTGCACCCATTAAATTGTTTTATTTCCATCTGTACCTTCAACATTTAATACAGTTGCTGGTACACTGTGGGCATACTAGTCAACAGATCAAAAATGTGATCTGACACAAGAGCTAGGGTCATAAATTTCTAAAACATAAATCCTTTTTGTTTTGTTAAAATATGAGAATTATGCTACCTTATTCAAATATATAGGTCATATAAACCCATTGCAGATTACACTTTTAATTTTTAATATAAATTTTAGTAAAATAATAATAGTGCTCTGACAGTATTCTACACTGGTTAGAGTTAATGTATTCCAGAAAGATCCACTACAGATCCAGATATAAGTTTTAGTTTAGGGTGATGGCAGAAATCACTTCATAAAGAACATTTTTTTACAGAGAGAAAAATGCCATTTAAAATACATATACAATTGTTCTAATCATTGCTATATTTCCTAATTGAAAACCTTATTTACATATTTCCTTCAGTATATATTTATTTGATAAAATAAAACAGTCATGCTGATTTCAAATTTAGGTAAAAAGAGAAAAGAAGTGATTTAAATTTATGTCCACTGAACATAAGTGACCCTATTTGACTATGCTTAAAATAACACAATCTGAGGTTGGTATTTAAGTATAGCCAAATAAGGTATACAAATAGGTATAGGACAATAAACACTTTGACAGATGCGAGACATGGTGCTAGCATTCATTTTCACAGTCCTACCAAAATTCTTAAGTATGTTCCCTAGTAATAAGTCGATTTCACAAATAAAACATAACAAATGATAATATAGTGACCATTACACCATATAAAAGGCATTATTCTATGTGTTTTAGATATTAACCATTTAATCTTTATTTCAACTCTACGAGATAGGTATTATTATATTTCGTACTTCACTGACAAGGTGAATAAGTTAAATAGCTTTATCCAAGCACATAGCTGGTAAAAAATGGATTTTGAATCTGCACTTAGCCCATACTCTCAACCATTCTGTCATATAAAAATAACTTAACTTTTTATGTATGTCAATGATATTTGTGAATGACTACTGAAGACTAGCCCTCATAGGTGGTACAGGGGCCTTACAAACTTTCTGTTGCTATTTGGGATTTCCTTACACTTTCGCTCACTATTTACTGGCCCCACACTACTCTCATTTCTTACCCAAAATGGGATCTGCAGATGTACTTGTGATGGTAAAAAGAGAGAGAGAAAAGGACTGTTTTGAAGGATACTTACCATCACACGTTTGGAATTTTTAAGTCTTATGATCATAGAATTTGCTACTCTATCACAAAAGAAACATTCCAAGGTAGATCACTTCATCTCTTGGGCATGTCTCCTTTATATAATTAGCTTTCAGTGAACATTAGTAATACAAACATATGTATCATAGATATATAAAATTTATATCTACAGCCCTCAAGTCAATGTGAAAATACGGCAGCAAAATGCAACCTATTTTGATTTTTATACTCCCCACTAGCTGGAGGTGGTTTATGAGCTAGAAATGAGCAAAGAGAAAGAGAAGGGTAAAAGTTACTACAGAGTATGTCTAATCCAGAAATATCCTCATTGCTGAATCACAACTCACAGAACTGAGAAGTCTTGGCTACTGCATAAAAATGTACTGGGGTAAAGACTGGCAATTTGTGGGATGGGGTGGGGGAGAAATTTTATTAGGAAATTGGGTGTCATGGAATATTTCTGAATTTATCTCTGACAAATAATGTACACTTACCATGAGAAACAGAGGTTTTAAACATTGAATAGGGTAATAGAAGTAGACAATAATATTCTTAGTCACTGTTCTTTAAAGATAAGTATTAACTTATTTGTTGGAGCACTGTCTAGAGCCAGAGCCAGAATTGTGCACAGATAACTTCTAAAGGTCTTTTCCAAATCTAAATGCTCTAAGCTCCTGAATAAATACTGAAGAATTTATGGGGAGGTGGTGGTGGGGGGTAGGTAGGGGGAGAAGTACCAATGGCAAAAACAAGCAATTCTTTCTTAGGTACTAGAAATAATGAATGTTTAATTCTGATACCTCAGATTAGCTTATTTATCTTTCACACTGAATAATGAATATATATGAGTTATTGCTTGTACACTATTTCCCCCCAAAATTTCTAAGACATATATTTGAGAAAATAATTCAATATTTTGCATATCAGATTGAAAGCAGCTATTTCTGGGTTGTACATTCGTGAAACAGCTAAATTCTGTGCACATTTAAAAGATGCTGCAGTGTTCCTTTTGTTTGTTCTTTATTGATTACCACAGACTATTATGAAAATAATGTCATATTATTTCTATAGCAGAAAATAAATCTTTCCATTGTTCTGCATATGTACACTGTAACAAATGTAAACACATAAGACATGGGCATACTTGCTGACAGAAGCTTCTTCAGAGCTGATTCTATTATGAGATTTTATGTAAACGTCAAGACTCTGATCCATTGAATTCAGTAAATTAGTGCTGTTTGCATCCCATCATGCCTCAGAATATACTTTGGCTAAGCGTGACTCTGAATATTCTCTGCTTGCTTATTCACTAGGATGATTATGTCAATTTACCTGAGCTATAACCAATTTTTCTGTTTTCTTTAACTCCACAATTCCAAGTACATAATATCTCTAAATTATGTGTTTTGTATTTTACCTAGGCCTTGAATATCCTTGCACCAATAATCTAGTCAACTAAAATCAAACAATGGTATTAAAATAGCAAATTAAGAAAATAATATATCTTGCAAATTTTATACCATAAAATTTATTATGAAGAATATAGTAATGTTGGTCATTATAATATCTTACATTACATATTACATAATAATATCTTACAATGTTTTATTGTTCTCAGCATACTTTATACTCATTCTACTGAACATTTATTCTGTCACCTAGAATAAAAGGAACAAAACAAGCATAACCTTTTTTGTCATAAGGGCTACATAACAAAGAGTAGGTGGTCAAAAATAAGAAAGGAAATAAGATAATTAGAAATGTTAAGTCTATGAAACAGAAAAATAGAATGTTAAAGTATAATAAATGAGAGAATTATATTAGATAGGTTAGTCAAGGGATGTTACCTCTAAGAAGAGATATTTGAGTTGAAATTAAATGATGAAAAGCAGTCAGCCCTATAGAAAAATATATCAGGAAGAGAGTACAGCAGGTACAAAAGCCACAACACAGAAAAGATCCTAATATTTAGGAAAAAAATAGAAGTCTAGAATGGCTGGCTATAATGAATGAGAAGAATATTAGAAAGAAATGAGGTTTAAAAACTAGGTAAAAACTAAATATTCAAGCAGTATAAACAAACTTTTTAAATTGTGGATCATGATCCACAAATTTAATTGGTCATAACAGCATTAAAAAGAGAGAGAGAGAGTAGACAGGATCAGAGCATGTTATACTTAATTGTTCTGAGAAACTTTCTTTATGTCATATACATATATGGCATGTTTGTGTATGCATGCTTGTATGTGCATGTGTAAAATGAACATCTATAAAATGTATAAAATAAATATCTAACTTCCTCAGTGTCGATGATAGTTCAAAAAGCTTGGAAGACATTGTTATGGATTATGGCAACAGGTTTGGAGTTTGTTGTAAGCTGGGATAGGAGTTTAAAGATGTAATGGGTAGGGGGAGGCAGGGAAATGTTCTAGTCAGATAAACAACCTGAACAAAGGTCGGAGGCCAGAGAGATAATGGAAAACCATGGAAAAAGGGAGTACTACAGATGGGTCACATGAGATGATACTGGTACATGTTCACTAGATATGATAAGAGGTGATCTTTTCGAAACGAAAGGTGCTTCCATGTAGTGATAACAATATATATCTGATTGGACTAGATTGAGGAAATAAGTAATTGAAAGCAGCCAGATTGAACAACTCTTAAAATATTTTCAAAAAGTTTGAAAGCATGTGAGGAAACTAGGAGAATTTGAAAACTAGGGAGAACTGTTTGTTTTGTTTTGTTTGAGATGGGGGATATATTATCTAACTTAAATTATACTAAGTACATCACACAGGTTAGGAATTATTCTCCCTCTTTTAAAGCCATGATGAGTTTCCAGTGGTAGCAATGGTAGACAGGCTGTAGAGGTGGGTGCCCTTACTGGACTACTTCTGTGGTATGGTTCTGTCTATGGTCTGGTTGCTGCCTAATGCTGCTTATATCTGTCTTGTTTGTTTGTTTGTTTCAGCTTGATTCTTCAGACTTACTATAAATTCCCTGAATCACAAATATTTTCCAATAAAATCATTGTTTTGGTTAAATACGTCGAGTTGGTTTCTGCTGCTTGAAACCAAGAAACCTGCCTTAATCAGTTTTCCAGTATGAAGTTTCTATGTGTCACCAACGCCTTGAATAGAAGTAGCTACATTATTTGGAATCTTCAACAAATTGCATTCACATGGTATATAATCTCTGGCTGGCAAGCAAACACTACTTACTTATTTGAGATTCTAAACAGATCTTCTCTTCAATACTCTAAGTCAGACTGAAGACAGAAAATACATGTGGTATTATAAACTTCCTTGACTAGAGCAGCAGATATGCTTAGAAAAGTAGATCATTCAACTAATATCTACTATGTCTAATATCTGGATATCATCTCATAATCCTTCATATACTTGAATGTAATTATTAAGTCTTCCTGCAGTCTTATTTTTCTAACCTTTACTCAATGCCTTGTTTCTCAATTCTTTAATCATCTTCTTCCAGTCCTCTATGTCCTCCCAAGGTACCCCATGTTCTCCATTTGTCAATGTTAAATATATGCTATACGCTGTCCAAAATATAATATATATATACAGTTCATTGCTAGCCTCACTCCAAAAGTTCCTGGTTCAGTAGAACAGGGTAGAAACCAAAGGAGAGCATTTCTAATAAGTTCTTAGGTGATGTCAATGCTGCTGGTATAAACATACTTTGAAAACCACTGTACTGGAGGATACAAAAAAAATGTGAAGTTCAACTTTCACAGGAATGGAGGGGAAAAAGTGCTATTAGTTCTTTCAGTCTATTTCAGTTTTATATTCTGGGGCACCTATCCATAACAACATTATCAAAGCTTTCATTGCTATAATAGTTTATGAAGCATACCAAAAAGGTACACTTAATAAGAACGTATACATGTCATTTTCCTTGTCAACGGAAGTCAGGGAAGTAGATATGAACTTAAATCCACTTTGGCAGTAATGGATCATAAAAGATTTTGATTCAGAGTCAATTAAGAAAAATTGTATTTCTACTTTTAATTTTTTTGAAGAATCTCCATACTGTTTTCCATAGTGGATGTACCAATTTACATTATCACCAGCAGTGCACAAGGGTTCCTTTTTCTTCATATCCTCACCAACGCTTATTTCTTCTCTTATCTTTGTGATAATAGCCATCCCAAAAGGTGTGAGGTGATATCTCACTGTGATTTTGATTTGCATGTCCCTGATGATTAATAATGTTGAGCACTTTTTCATGTATCTGTAGGTCATCTGTATGTCTTCTTTGAAAAAATATCTATTTAGGTCCTTTGCTCATTTTCAAGTCAGATTATTTGCTTTTTTGCTATTGAGTTGTATGGGTTCCTAATATATTTTGGATATTAACCCCTTTCAAATACATGACATGATTTGCAAATACTTTCTTACATTTCATAGGCTGCTTTTTCATTTTGTGGATTGTTTCCTGTGCTATGCGCAAGCTTTTTAGTTTGATGTAGTCCCGCTTGTTTATTTTATTGTTGCCTGTGTTTTTGGTATCATATTTAAAAAAATAATAATTGCCAAGACCGTCAAGGAGCTTACTCCCTATGTTTTCTTTTAGGAGTTTTACAATTTCAGGTCTTATATTTAAGTCTTTAATCTATTTTGAGTTATTTTTTGGTGAGTGGTATGAGCTAGGGGATCCAATGCCATTTTTTGGATATGTGGATATGTGGATAATCCAGTTTTCCCAGTACCATATATTAAAGAGACTATCCTTTTTTCATTGTGTATTCTTGGAGCCAGCAACTCCACTTCTGGGTATATATCCGAAAGATATAAAATCAGTATCTCCAAGAGATATCTTCTGCACCCACACATTCATTGAAGCATTATTCACAATAGGTAAGACATGGAAACGACCTAAATGTCCATCAAAAGATGAATGGATAAAGAAAATGTGGCATGTCAATGAAATGTTATTAAATCATTTGCAACAACGTGGATGAACCTTGAGGGCATTATGCCAAGTGAAATAAATCAGACAGAAAAACAAGTACTGTATGTTCCCATTTATATGTTGTATATAAAAAAATCAAACTCATATAAACAGAATAGAATGGTGGTTACAAGGGGCAGGCAACTGGAAGTATTGTGGGAATGTTGGCAAAGGGTACAAACTTCAGGTGATAAGATGAATAATTTCTGGAGTTCTAATGCATAGCATTGTGACTACAGTTAATAGTACTGCACCATATACTTAAAAAAAAAAAGGAAAACTGAACAACCATATACATGTTCCTAAGCCCCCAAAAAGTTTTGTAATGGTAAAAAAATTCAAAAAAGAAAAGCAGAGTTAACACTATGGTTCGCAGCATCTCAGTTCAGTTCCATTCATTTTTTCCTGTGTATATAAAACTAAGTAGCCTGTTTCTGTCTCAGCTGTTATTAAGTGCTATTTTTTATTTAATTCATTCAACAAATATAGGTTGAGTACGTATCATACACAACTGTTCTAGATATTAAAAAGAAAATGGGAGCAAACAAACAAGGTACATGTCTACATTAAACTTATCTTCTAGTGTGGGAAAGACAACCATTAGATAAATTAAAAATATAGTCTAGAGAATAACATGTAGCCATGGGTATTGTGGAAGAAATGTGGTCTCTGTTAGAGAACAGCACAGAGAGTTTAAGCCATAGAAAAATTATTTGGCCAATAATATGACTGAGAAAGATTCAATAAGATAGGAAGAAAAGAGAAGAATATAGTCAAAAAAGCCAAAAGAACTTACTGCCTCAAGTATAGAGTAGTTGGCTGGTTGACAGAGATTAAGAAAATTTAATCTAGAGGAATGTCTGTTATATTTAACAACTGGAGATCACCAATGACCCTCATGGGAGCAATTTTATCAAAAAGCAAAGAAAGTCAGCTTGAAAGAGGCTGAAGAATATGCGGTCAATCCTGGGAGGTTTTACTATATAAAGAAACAGAGAAATCAGGCACTTTGTTAGGATGGATATACTAGCCAGTGGAACTTTCAAAATGGATGAAAGTAGCTAAAGCATGTATGTATGTTGTTGAGGCCAAACACAGTACTAAGTCCAGACAAACAGGTGCTGTACTCCATACCCAAAGTTAGGCACACTGCCGAACTAACAGTTTGAAGCCTTGGAGCATTTCCTGGGAGGCAACTCTGTTACTCTGACTCCTTCTGAGGGCCAGACTAAGATTTATTGGTATTGTCCCCTTTAGAACCTTCTGGTCATTCCAAAACTCAGCCTTTGTGAAACAGCCTTAGACTGTATATAGCTGGAGGATCACACTCACATCCTATAAGACTTTAGTCTCCATGAGACGTAACATCGTGATTCCCAACCTCTTTAAATATATACCCCACAACAAAGGTGTCTCACTCTAAGCTTCCAAATCTTTATCCAAGCAGAGATTTTTATCACGTTTTACATCTGCAGTTAGTTTTATAAGAGTAATGATACTAAAAGAAAATATGCTTTTTAAGACAATACAAGACCTGGTTATTAAGTAATGCTCTTAACTATTAACCCCCATTCTCCAGATTAGGAAATCCAGGTATAAATGTTATTTGCCTAAGGTTATATTGTAGTCAGTGGGAGAAATGATACTTGGATATGGATCTCTGAAGTTCTAATCCTAAAAAAGCATATGTGAACTTCTTTTATTTTTTCCTTTCTTAAAAAAAAGGAAAAGAGAAAGAGGAGAAAAAATAAGTGTTATTTTGTAGAACTGTTCTGGATGTCAAGGTACAGAATCTGAAAATATCGCAGAACAAATTGCCCTTAATGTGCATCATTTAATTCTACTAAGGGAAAATAATAAAAATGTATATAGACAGCTTTTAGTTAAAAGCTATTTAACTAAAACTTTTGATGTTAAAAAACTTCTAAATATTGATTTTTCCATATATTTCATGAATATTCAAAGACTATCCGACTATCCCATATTCACAAAATAAATTTAATATAAAGATACACATGGAATTTTTAAAAAACATAAAAATACATTCATAGGAATAACAAAAGGATCTTAAAGAGTCATAAAAAGTCACTAGTTTATTATCTATTGACAATAATATACACAATAATATAATATAATGTATAAAATTTACTAAAAAATTTTTTTGTAACTGGTCAATTCTTCTCTTCTAATTACATAGATAATTCAGGATCAGAAGACCACAATCTGCAGATTACTGAAAAGAACATGTTGAGGGTCAGGAAATATGAACTCTAGACACTAAGTAACCAGGCAAATTCTTACATCTCCGCCTCAGTTTGCTCATCCATAAAGAAGGATTGGAATAAATGATCTCCATGACCTTCCTAACTTACATTCCAAGAAGCCATATTTAAAAGTCTTCTGTTTGGGGAGAGATGAAAATTGTTATAGATTAATGAAATGGGCTCTCTCTAATTGTAAAGAGACCTTCGTGTTCTTTCCAACAAAAGGGCAGTTCTTTCTTCAAGAGCTTCCTAAGCAACCAGCCATATAATTCCTAAAATCCATATGAAAAACCAGATCCTACACCAATTTAAATATCAGTAGAAACATAAATGAAGAAAGCATCCTCTACATCTCAGTTATAGGAATTCTATGACCATTTCTTTTAAAAAGAGAGCATTTTAATAATAAGAAAGTATAGCTTTATCTGCAAATCCTGAAACTCACTATTTCACTACAAGACGAAAAAGGAACTTGAAGGATATCTCTTTCGAAGTTGCCTATTAATAATTTTTAACATGTATAGAAAAAACAATAGGATTGCTTCAGAAAATGCTTTAACTATATGATCTTTAAGTAATGACTATTTAAAAAATATGAGTCCTGTACACATGCTCATGGATTTTGAATAAACTTATCCAATGTCAATATATTAATAATATACCTCCCAAAGAATGCCATGTGCTGTTATTAGATATTATTCAGATAAAAGAGTTTTGTGGTTCAGTTTTTAGAACACTGTGTATCCTTCCTATAGGACTACTCTAAAAGATTAATAATAGGAATTTAGAGTCCCCAAAAGAAGGGCCTTCGTGCAGTATTTCCCTGCTTATGTAAACACAGAACTCTTTAACAAACTAAAATATTATGAAATACACTTTGATAAACTCTTTCTTGGGGTTCATGAGAAATCTTTAATCTAAACAAGAAGATATGAGAAGGCTTTATACTTAGTCAAGTCTTATTATAAAAGTTATCCATGCAATGGGAATTTTAAAACATCGATCATCTCTCAACAGGGATAAGCTTCAAAAAGTAGTTGCTACAAGAAAATCACTAAAAAAGATTTTTTAAAAAGATTTCATAATTTTTCCATGATATAGTGTGCTGTCTTTATTTCTACTTTAACATGACAGAGGAGTGAGTGGGGAAAGATAAGTCAAAAAAAGAACTAGGGGAAAGAAAAACATTGTTTTATTAAAAAAATTGACTTCTTAGCTACATCAAGAATGTTAATTGAACTGGACTCTCCATGGTAAGAAATGTTTCTCAGCTGGTTAAATTATAGTATTCTAAATGATTAGAGATCATAAATTATAAGATCTGTAGAAATGGATACGGCTATGATCTAGCCTTTGAAAAAATATTCTTGGAAAAATTATTGCAAAGAAATATACAGATGGTGTATAGCCTGGGTGACTAGAGAGACAGGAGCAAAAGTGAATTGAGTTACTTTTTCCCTTGGGTAAAGAGGTATTCTACTCCAACTCCCAGTACTGTAAAGCATTCTCAATTGTTAAATTTAAATATATGCTCACTCACTAATTCACATTGTTAAGCCTGTCATGTTGGCAATAAATGTCCGTATTCACAGCAAGAGCCAAGGTAAACACTTTAGTATCATCAAATTATAATGATTACACATTTTCATGAGTGATGACATATCTCTGTGAGGGCTATCATCACCTCTTAAGGGAGACTCCATGCATTATGGCTACTTGGTAACGGGAACATCAGTGAACCTATACTTACTAAGCATGCACAGGTTGTAGGGCCAGGTACTGGGTGCTTGAATGTTCGTGATAAACATCGGCATCCCTATCATCTGGAAGTATCATCAGCAAAATCCATTTATGACATAGTAGTGAGAATCTGACTGTGATACAAGTCAGTAATCAAACACTAGCTGGCTATTAATTCAATGCAATGGAATAGAATACAGAATACTCTTTCTTAAGAGTGTTCCTAACACACATGTAAGTGTATTAAATAAAAAAGAGAGTATAAAGAACCTAAAATGAGCATTAGAGACAAAAATTGTACATAGTCAAAGGTCAGCACTAAAAAATTACAGAAAAACTGAAATGGCTTATGATGACAAAATTTATTTTGGTTATATTTGAGAAAAAATTCCTAATCCTCTAGCTATTAAAATTTTGAATATGACTCATGGCAATCCAATATTCCTTTAGTAAATATGAAAATGATGCTACAGAATCTCTAGCCAAAAATTATACTTGATAATAATGAAAGGTTTTTAAAGATACACTTCTTTTTCTTGACCAAGGTTACACATTTATGACATAATTGGCCAGAGTTAAGATACATTCTGGGCCCATACAGACCAGATCAAAGCTAAATGGACTTTGTGGAAAATGAACTCATGACCTAGATCTCATTAGTCATAACTAACTGAGCTAATGGGCCATAGAAAATATATGTTGGCATGAGATATTTTCTTTGAATCACTTCTGCACTTAAATGGGCCATGTAATTATAGAGAGTCAACTTTAGAGACGTTGTTTTTCTAAGGTTTTGTGAATGAACTGATCCACTGATCACACATTTATCTATTATGTGGAAGACCCTAAGGTCAGTGGTGGGATAGTTTTAAAATGCACAAGGCAATAATAACATAGAATTAGAGTTATAAATAAAAGAGAAAAATGTAAAAAAAAAATAAGCATAGCATACAATTCTAGTACCCTAATGTTTTGTTTCCCTGATGTTATGCAAAACACTTTGGATAAGCTAACTATATCCATTTGGTAGATAAAAAAGTGAAGCAGGCTGTGTAACTTTCATAAAGTCACAGACTAGTAATCTCTCTACCCTACCCTGAACCAATGATAAATGGCTTTAATAAATATGTAGAGTTAACTCTCCCAACACACATTCCAACTGCCCTTTTCCCTTGCTGCCTTCTAGCATAGGAACATGAAAGCTACAAAGTTGCATTCCCAGATTCCTGGGCAGCTAAAAAGTACTAGGTGACACAGTAGTTATGGCCAATGAGATAAAAGCAAAAGGGAGCTGGGGGTTTCTGGGAAAGCCTCTGCATATATATGTATGATACATTATGTGTGTGTGTGTGTGTGTGTGTGTGTGTGTGTGTGTGTGTGTATATATACACATACATACATATATGTACAGACTGGAAGGGCTGTGTGCATAATAACAACGAAAGATCTTAGAGAGTAGTGCATACACAGAAGGGCTGCAGTTGGGTCCTGAGCAAATGGCATTGCCACAGTGTCAGACAATATGTCAGACAATGCTTTTTATTTTAGATGTTTTTGTACTTGAATTTGAAATAGTGTATTTGTACAGAGGAGTAATTTTTTAAAACTAGTGTTATAGAAATTAGATAATCACATTTCAAATATGTTTTCCTCTTTCAAAAAAAAAATCATTTAAAAAATTCCTGGAAATATTCCTTTGAACTATGCAAGAAACAACTGAGTGCTTCCTAAATGAATCAAGAATTTCCACAGCTTTTTCATTATATTTGGATTGTGTGTGTGTGTGTGTATAAGTACACACACATATATATTCCTCTCCTTCTACATTGCGCAAATCACTAGCACTATGTGGTACAAATATAAAATAGCCTTACTGGAGAAAATTTTACAAGCCGACATATAGCGGAAGGAGCATAGTTGGACTGGAAATTGATCCAGAAGAGTTCTGGCCTCAGGAGGGAAAGTTAAAAAGACTTCCACACATAAACTTACATTGCTCCATTGGTATACACAGTATCGCTTCCTTCCACATACTGCACCTGAGCTGGATAGACATGTTGTACCTGTTGCACAGTCTGCACTTGCTGTACCTGAAAAATAAATATTAGGAACTTGGTGAGCAGTAGATAAGAAAGACTACACAGCATTAGGCCTCAAAGATTTATCTAGGGTACTGAAAATGTGAGGGTGGCTTATGATGTGATTCTTAAGATCCTTCAACATAAATGCATAAATTTTGGGTCAAAATAAAATGTAGCAATTATACTAAATAAATTCTATAACATTCCTGCAGGTATGTATGTATATACCCACTTCAAATGTTTAGGGTGAAAATTCTGAAAGGTCCTCATTTATATTGAGAATTTAGCTAAACTTATTTTTAACTAAATTCATGATGGAAAATTACAAACACTCAAATGCAGAATAACTACTATAATACACCTCCCTCATAGATTCATCATCCAAGATAAATAATTGCTACCAAACCTCCCCTTTCAACTCGTCACAGGAGTTGAAAGCAAGTGGAGAGATTATATCATTTAATTGGTAAATATTTCATTTTATATCTGAGAGATAAGAACTATTCTTAACATGAACACAATATCACATATAAAATATTAACATTTTCTTAATATCACGTAAAATCTAGCCATTGTTCAAGCTTTTCTGATTATTCCAAAGTCTTTCTAAAGTTGATTTGTTCAAATCAGGGTCTACACATTACATTTTGGTGATATTTCCTATCTTTCTCTTTGAATCTTTAACAATTTTCCATCCTTTCTATTTCTTGACTATCACTTATTGAAGAAACTGGATCATTTATCTTGTAGCATTTCTGGAATTCTAGATTTGGCTGATAGCATCCCTGAGATGTTCTTTAATAAGCTCCTCTATCTCCTGTATGTTCTAGAAACTGGAAGTTAAAAATTGGTAGCCTTGAACAGGTTCAAATTTTAAAAAAACTCTGTACCTTCCTACTTCATCATTTCAGTTGCCATATAACAACTAGTTCTCTCTATTTCTGCAATGTCAATCAGTGGGGTCAGCTGTTATCAACTGGATCCATTTATTATAATGTTCCCTATAATGTTACCTGAACATTTTAGTAGCCAATGATGATCAATTTCTAGAGATACTGTTTCAATTAATAAAGGGTGCAAACGTTGGTCGTCTAATTCTGCTATACATTCTTTATTAGAAGACCTCTATAAAGAAATTCCTCTCATTAAGTATTTGGTTACTTTGAAATAAGGGTGCACAGGAAGAACACAACAAACATATGATTTTTTTCCTTACCAGTACTCAGAATAATGATTTATCTCCTAGCTCCCTCTCTAGGTGAGCAATCAGGTTTTTAGTTTCATTTGGTTTGGTTGTATCCTCAACAATTCTTGGCTTTTTACCATATGTGATGTTTTTCAATCATAGCAGTCTTTTTTCTTGATGAACTTGTTCTATTTTTGATGAATGGTAATCCCTTTAAACTGGATCTTGTATCTTTTGACATGACCACAGTAATCTTTCTTAACTCTCTTACTTTCCACAAAGATAAGATATTTCAGACTTATTTCTTATATTTCCTGTCCTGGATCTGTAATCAACCATTTCTTCAAAGAGCCTAACTCTTATTAGTCAAGAGTAATATAAATACGTAAAAATTGTTTAGAAAGGCAGTTTATAATTGGCATAATATCTGACAACTTTGTAATTTCCTCTACAGAAATATTTAACATCTAAGGAGTTGCTGCACAATATTATAAAACAATACAGTTTGTAAGTGCAGAAAGCTAGTGGGAAAACCTAATGACTGTGCCAAGTAGAATGATTAAATAAATTCTAGAAAAACCATTCTGTAGAATCTATGGCCAATATTAAGAATAAAGTAAGATTTATATATATTTTAAAAGCAAGATCTCTAAGACAGTATCAAGTGAAAAGTATGTTGTAGAACAATACTTGTAGTGTGACTTATGTTTTAAAATATGTATATATCAGCATATATGTTCACCTGTGTATATAAATGTATATAAGTATATAAAGAAAAATAGAAGGATGCACATCAAACTTCTGAAATGATTACTCTGTTGAGTGACATAAAATGAAAGGTGAGGTGACCAGCATCTTCTATTCTGCATATACAGACCTTGTATTTTTAAAATGAAAATATATATTAAATATCAATATATAAGTCAATGTATGGAAGGACATCCACTTCTGGCCATGATGGAGTAAATACTACTAGAAATGCCCTTCCTACATTAAACAAGTAGAAAACTGTACAAAATACGTAAAGTGCTATTTTTAGTCATTCAGCAAAAGGCATCATAAGATTGCAATCAATAACCAGAGAAACAAACAAAATAACCCTCCAATGATGCTGGCTTTTGACATGTAACCTTCTATAATGCAGAATAGGAAGGGAAAAAGTGAGGAGACAGACATTAGAACCAGGGAGGTGGAAGCAGCTGAAATTTGGAGGCTGTATCAAAGAAGGCATTAAGCATAGAAATACATTCAGAAATATCCTCAGAGACCCTCTTGCATCCAGTGTTGAATACTAAGCTGTATATGTGCAAGGCACAGAGATATTCAAATTCTGACCAGCCACAGTTATATAACCTTATTGAACACCTACAGCATTCTGTAGAAACATCAAAAGGGTAAAGCCTTAGTAGTATGGCTAAACTAGCTCTACAGTAAAGACTACGTTAGGTCCATCCTCACAAAGCTAAACAAATAAGCCTTCAAAAAGATCAAGCTGATCTACAAGTAACTAATTGCTTATACAAAATGAAATTTAACATTTTTAAAGAAAGACAGCAAAATCCAGACATATAAAACTGTAAGAATCATAATGTCCAGCACCCAATGAAAATTATTAAACATGTAAAGCAGCAGAAAAATGTGATCTATAACCAGGAGAAAAATTAATCAATAAAAACAGATATAGAAATGAAATACATAAAGTAGCAAAGACTTTAAAACAAGTATTATAGACAAGATTTAAAGAAAAACACAAACATAACAAAAAAAAGAAGCAATAGTCAAACAGAATTTGTAGAGCTGAAAAATACAATATCTGAAATGAAAAATTCACTAAATAGGATTAAGAGCAGAATATAGAGTACAGAAAAAAGATCAGTCAATTTGAAAACCTAGCAATAAAAACTATCTGCCATTAAAAATGGACACACAAACACACACAAAGAAATGATGAACAGAGAATCAGTGAAATATGAGACAATATTAAGTAGTAAAACATATTGTAACTGAAGCTCCAGAGGAGAAGAGAAAGGAAATACATTAAAGAAAGAGTGCTAGAAACTTTACCAAATTTGAATAAAAGTATAAATACACAGATCTAAGCACAATGTATACAAATGTATAGAGAAAGAAAACCACGTCAAACTGCATCGTAATGAAAATGCTTAAAACCAATAATACAGAGAAAAATTTTAAAGGGACACATAGAGTAACAACTATTAGAATGATCCGAAGCTTTCTAGTAAAAACTAATGTAAATATAAAACAATCAAATAACATCTTTAAAGCTGTAAGAAGAAAAAAATGTAAATTTAAAATTCCCTGCAGATACCAAAATCTGAGGATGCTCAAGTCCCTTATATAAAAAATGGCATAGAGCAATGCATGCACAAATTCCTAACCACGGATGGAAAATCTGTGTTATTGATTCACAGCTGGTTGATTCCATGGATACAGAAACCTGGGAATATGGAGAGAGAACTGTGTATTTATTGGGGAAAAATTCCATGTATAAATGGACCTATATAGTTCAAAACCCATGTTGTTCAAGAGAACTGTATATCTAATTTAGCAACATATTTATAGGATAATACAACATAATCAGGTGGGGTTTAGCTAAGAATGTAATGTCATGTTAACATTTAAAGATCCATAAATGTAGTCCACCAAATTTATAGTAAGAAAAAATGATACGATCACTTTAATACATGTTGTGAAAGCATCTGACAAAATTCAAATCCATTCATGATGAAAATCAAAACAACCAACTCTCAGTAAGCTAAAAATAAAAGGAAACTTCCTCACTCCAACAAAAGGCATCTATGCAAAAATACAAATATTATACAAATTAAATGGTGGAAGTGAGATCTTTAGCATTTAAAGACTACGCACTCTTCTTTCATAATATAACTGTTTAAATTCTTAAGTGCTTTACTATCACACTTTAGACGAAAAAATAACTCAGACTAGGATACAAATTCTTATTAATACCATCTAAATTTTGACTGGTATTTTTAAACACAGCTTCTCTGATCCTTTATAATCATTCATTAAAATTTGCACATCTTGCTACCTTCTCATAGCTCATGTTTTTTTTGTTTTTCTTTTTGTTTTTTCCTATAAATTCTCTCATCAACTAACAGAAATCTGTCTTTTTCTTTCCAGGCCTGATTAAAATTTAGTTTCTCTAAAAAGGCTTCTGTAACTTATTTTATCCTTTGAGAGATTCTTTCTTTCTTTTTGCTCTCTTAAGACTCATTACTACAAGTACATGGCTTAGTACCAATTTATGTTCTCAACTGGTAGTACTTCACAGTAGCCACAGTATGGTGGCAAAATCCTTTAATCTGAATTCTTCAATAATAAGAGATTTGTCTTCTACCTCTTTGTAAATTTCATCTTTATATCCCACTTGGTTTCAGCCATAAATATGCACAACAAATGTTTATGAAGGATTCCTTCAAATCATAAAATTTTAGAATTAAAGTAGAAATGAAACTCAGAAAGTGTCAAGAATCTTGGAAAAGAAGTCTAGATAGACATGTGCTAATTCATCTAGGACAGCGATATATAAATATGGCCCTTGATCACAGTGAGGCTTTATAGTAGAATGTAAAAATAGGGCATAATTCTTTGCTTTATCTACCAGCTTAGGAACTAACGAGTGGAACACCAAACTAAACAGTGAAAATACTGAATTATAGCATATTTTAGAAGTAAAACAATTTTCATTATTATTCACTGTGTGGCTTTTCTACCAACCATTAGAAACTGGGCTGAAGCCCCTTGAAACAATTTAGTGATAAGAAATAGAATTGCACATATGTTTGTAGTTTGAGAAGGTATTCATTCCTTCAAGGGTGTAATAGTGAAGGAGATTTTTAAAAGGGTGGTAAAAAAGGACAGAAAAAAATGGGAAGAAGATAAAAGGAAAGGTATTTTATGTGTATGCCACATTTGACCAATGAGAAGTTAAGATCCTTGAAAGTCTTAGTTGTTGAGGGTTTGCTATTTGATTTTCTTTCTTTTTTCTTCCTTCCCTCTTTCCTTCCCTCCCTGTCTCCCTCCCTTTTCTTGGTTTGTATTATTGGTAAAAGTAAATTGGAGAGCCACAGAAATGCTCCTTTCTATTTCTAATTAAATTCAGATCCAGGTAAAGATCTGTGTCCATAGAACCAGTCTCTCAGGATTCACAAATCCAGTCACAGGATGGAAAATGAGAATGGCAGAAGAATTCCATCCCCACTGAGCCCTGGCCCAACTCCACACAGAGAGAAGAAATAGTTTTTATATTATTGGTATATTCCTAAAGAACCAATACAGTGTAAACACACTGTAAATATTTAATGAATACTCAATAATAATACCCTATACCTAAAAAAGGAAATGTGCAGTGAATATTCATAAAATTTATCAGTATCTTCTTAATGTGGGTAAGTGTATTAGTTTTTTAAAAATATACTGAAACCACCAAGGCATGTTTATTAAACTAAAGTGACCCAATGTGGTCACTTTTAATGCATTTAATGTATCACTAAAGACCAAAGGTGAAATTTTAAAATAAAGCTGCAGGTCATTTTCTATTTCCTAAAACAACCGAGATTCGAATTTGTTCAAATATCATTTGATACTGTTAAACATTAATTTCTGTTTGAGTAATTATTAAATTGTTATCTATTATTAGTTTATTGTTTATTTTATTTGTCATTCTTTAGTTCAGGAACTATTTGGGTTAGCATCCTGTAAGCATTTCTTTACCATTCCCAGTGATTATATTTTCCATCCATCTTTGTAAAATCTAAAAAGTGTCATACCTTCCAAGCCCTTAGGGGAGAGGAAGGAGCTATTTAAATAAACTATATAGGAAATTAATTATTTTAATTTCATTGCCTTTTCCAAAATAAGTTTTCAGATGTGTTACCAAAAAGAATCACTATTTTTCACCACTCGAATTTTAATAAACAAGAAAGTGGTGAAACTGTGATCTTAAAAGAGATGGACAAAGGTAAACTTAGCAGAAATAATAAACAATTTCTAAAATTAACTGTTCAATGAATAAAAATGATTTAAAAGGTTACCTAGTACCATCAGAATATTGGCAGTAATGAAGTCTAATCATAATAACATTCTGTACCTGAAATTTATCCATGTCAAATGAAGGAAAAAATTATCCTTCATTTATAAATATAAATATATGCAAAAATGTATTTACATTCATAGACACTAAACAAATCAAGCAACATAACACTTTCTTATTGATACGTATTTAAATGGAGCACCTCATTACTATTCGAATGTAGTATTACAAATGCATTTGCTTATTTTTGTACATTTTTATAGTTATTATTTATAAAAGAAATGAATACCAAAAGAAATTACATACCACAAGAAAATGTGCTAGCTCAACAGAATCAATTAGTATATTTTGAGGACAAATTTATACAATATGTTGTTTTGGATATGCTTCAAGAAAAATAAAATGAATCACACTTCAAAACAGAAATCCTTTTCAGTAGTAAATAAAATCATTTATAATTGTTAAGCTCATTAGTCAGCGAAGGACAATACTAGTCTCTATATAAAAATGTCTTTATGATGTCAAGATATTCACTGCCTTTCTCATAAAGCAGCATTTCTTTCGCATTTAGTCAGCACCAAACATTTTAAACTTTAGTACTGAGAAATGTAAAAAATTGCTTCGAGATGGCTTTAAAAGAGCCACAAATAATATGAGAGAACTCTCAGCAGATGAAAAGCATGGGCTATCAGAATCTGTTCTAACACAGGATATGTTAGAGGCCACGAAGCAACTTATCAAAAGTGAAGGAGAAGGGCCTACATTGGAATAGCTATTATTAATAAAAGGGCACCAGTGAAGTAAAATATCCAGAGTAGCCAGTAGAGTTAATTAGAAAAGCCATTTTGTGAGAAAAGAAAAGTAACAGCGCACATTCAATATTTCTGGACTAGTAAAACTGTGGGGAATTGAGGCATTTAGGAAAGATAAGTAAAAAAGTTGAAAGTACAATGTGGGTATATTAGAAAGGAATATGAAAGAAAAGAAAAAGCATGAGAAAAACTAATTTCTTCAATAAAAATAGGTTATGGAACTAGAAATCATAAACCTAAAACTATTATTTTCAGTCAAGGTTAAAAAAAAAAAAACAAATTATATGTCACAAGACTATTTAATAAATCTTGTCAAGAAAAAAATTCTACAAATATTTTGAATGTTCAAAGTAATCTGCAGGTAAAAGATGTTTATACTTAAGGATCACAGAATCACAGTGAACAAAGAGCATGATAAGTGGCAGGACAGGGTGTGAAAAAACGTTACTTAAATTCTCTCTCATTTGAGCTTACTAAGGAAAAATAAGAAGTTTCCCTGTATCTTTAGCATTAATTGACAAAGTTATTCCTGGGATATTCAATGATAACTATAAAGTTCCTGTTTAATCACCAAGGAATGGTAGTTGTTCTACTACAAAGAACGTGATGAATGTGAACTGCTGGAAAACAGGGTATTGTTCATTTAAAGGACAGAACTCATTTTATGTAGAAAATTGAATTTGTTTGCATACACTGTAAATTCACTCACTGGCCCTGTGTTAGTTGACTCTCTTACTTAATATCATGCAGCTTCTGTTCAGAAACACTGATTTTTGGATATATTTCTCTTAAAGTAGACTTTAATAAATTATGCTTATAGCACATTCAAATCCAATAAATATCACATATCTGCTTCTTCAGCATGGCTAGAGTTAAACATGACACTTAAGTTCTATAGGAATTATTTACTAAATCTGTGTCACTGCTATGGACAAAAGTTGTTAGGAAAGTGTAATGTAACTATTATTGTTACATTTAGACTTCAAATAGAATCATATGAATGCTAATGTGGTGAAAAGTAAGGTCCTAGCTCACTCTCTTGCACTTCTGACCATATGAAAATGAGGAAATCAATTGGGAGTGAACTAGTTCAATAAATCATCCTTAACAGCCTGTCATCTACCTCCCTCAAAATACTTAACTAGCATCAAAGAGCAGTAGCTACTTGGAAGAGGTGAAGCATGTTTCCAAAGTCAAGAGGGGAAGTATTTCTGGGAGCAAAGATGTGACTCAGAATAGATTTAGTTTAGAATGATTTCTCAATGACAAATTCAATGGATATTATATAAAATATATAAACCTAATTTTGTGTCAAAAGGAACCAAGTAACAACTACCTCCTACAAATGAGGAACATTTTTTTATCATGATGACAACACTGTCTTAAACATTATTTCCCTTGAGGTCCAGCAGGACCCACTAATATTGAGATTATACTAAACTAAGTAATAATTTCTGGGGAAAGGAATTCACTAATTAATACTCTAGTGACCAGAAAAAGCAAATAAGTTATACTATCTTACTATAGTATTAAGAGAGGTCTTTAGAGCAGGAGGCTCCTCTAGTCTTTCTGGTAATAAATAAAACTACAGAAACATAAAATATCAATAAATAAAAGCAGCTTATGAAAAGATCTAACTCTGCATAATACTAACTTTTACAAACTCCAGAATGCCCATCAGAATATGTACTTTACACAGATTTCCTGGTGAGAATACATAGGTGCAGATTCATATTTTCTCCCAGTGTCTCTGATAATGAAGCACATTTACAAGAGAGTACATATGATGAGTTCCTGAAGCGGGTGGAGGGAGTGCTGGGAATTAAGGAAATGAATTATTAAATTTATGTGTTGGTAGCCAAAGCACTGTAACCTAAACAACAGAACTTTTTAGTTACATATGATTGTTAAACTAGTGCTAATACTATCATTAATGGTGATATGCAATATTATTTCATTTGCTCCTCACAAAAATTCTTAGGTGAAGTAAAGATGGTTGGCATTTTTATCCTCATTTTTATAAATGATAACTTAAGTATAAAGAAATACTGACAACCCAAAGACATGGTGACAGGTAGCAGTAATTCCATGTCTTTTGACTCCAGTACTAGAATTCTTTCCATAATACCAATGTTTCCCCCAAATGTGGAATTGATATTGGTGGAACAGAGACAAGGCATTAGATAACTATAAACTACATGCTTCTAGAATTTAATTCCATTTTCAGTTATCTTTAAATCATTCTGATATGTCAAAAAAGGTCTCAGACTTTACCACTTGTGACAATAATCTCATTTTTTAAAGAAAAGTAAGCCTCTGTTGGTTTTTCTCAAGCAAGAACAGCTAGCCAAGTCATATATTATTTCATTTTTAGACATTTAATTTTATGTTTCTCTTCCATTTATGTCAAGGGATACTAGTTTTTCATTTTAGATATAAGGTTTTCTTTTAAAATTAATTCGTTTAAGTAATTTTACAGAAAACTAGTAAGTAAAAAAATAACTATATAGTGGACTTTGGATAAAGCAAAAGTCATGAGGCAGTTTGCTGAACATTTGAAAATACTGTGCCATCATACATTAAAAATCATACTCTTAATAAAGTATCACCAAAAGACCACTTTTGAGAGCTTTACATTTCATATATTAATTAAAACAAAAAGTTAGTTCATTGTATCAACTTATTAGTCACATAAATACCTAAATAAAAGGATAGCAGCCATAACACTACCATAGCAAGGGTCAGGTTAATTTTGAAGCCAACCGTTGGTATATCATCTTTTTAGCAATATACTATTTTATTTATCCTGACATTTTTATAATAAAAGTTATATATAAATACAGTTTCATAAGATTAAAATAATAAAGAAATAATCAGAGTAACACGTGACTGCCTCCTGCTTCATACTCACACTCATTTCCTGCTATCCCCCTTCTAGGATATAATGACTAGATACAGGATGGCATGCATTCTTCCAGTCCCCTATCAATTAATTCACCTTCATGTGTATATCTGTCTCTGTCCTAAGCAGGAGAGTTAACACTAACTGCAACAACAGAAAATCTCCAAATTTCAGTGCTTTAACTCCTAAGTGACCTAACAGAGGCTGCAGTAGGCCCCACTGCACATGGTGACTTAAGAGACTCTAATTAACAAAGGCTCTACCATTTCCTAGTTTTATCATCCTTGATATATGTAGCCTTGTAGGAGTTGAGAGACTGACTGTCGAAGTGAAATAATAGCTCCTAAATGCCTTGACTGACAAATAATACATGACACTTTTACTTATAATCTATTACTCAGACTATAATGCAGGGTTCCAACCTAAATACAAGGAAAAATATATAAGTGAACATTGCATGTCTCTGATACAATTTTTTGTTGGAGAGTACATATACGAACAAGATGTGTTTTCCTGCTACTTGCTTTTCTTCACTTCATAATACACATTGGAGCTCTTTCCAAATGTGTGTATGTCAGTTTGCATATATATGCTTGCACAGATATTTTTATTAGTTTCATAGTATGCCATAGAATAAATAAAGCTTAACTTATTTAACCATTCCACTATTGGTGAACATTAAGGTTACTTTTTTTCTATTATAAAAAAGTGCTATAAAGAAGAAATGCATCTGATTTTTATCAAATATTCTATGGGGTTAGTCCTCTCTATATGTTTACTGGCCATTTGTTTTTCATTTGTGAATAGTCTATTCTTATCCTTTGTCCACTTATCTATTGCACTGTCTTCCCTTAATAATCTACAGGATTTTGTTAAACATGATGAAATTTTTATTCCCATGAACTTCATGTCTTTTTTTCTTTACTTTTGTTTACGGTGCTTATTAACTGTTACTTGACAAAATATATCAACTTTTTTCTTATAAGCTTTGTGGTGTTTTATATTCTACATAAAATGATGTTCTCTTCCTATGATTAAGAAATAATATTTTCCTGTTTGTGTATGTATTTGTTTTGTAGTTGTAAAACTGACTAGCTCTATAATCTATTATGGGTAGTAAGATAAAGCACACCTTTAGTTTTCTCTAAACAGACACCCAATTGTCCTCAACACCATTTATTATACTATCCATTTTTTTTTTTTTACTTGGAACGATATGTATATCATGAACTAAGTTTTCATTTATACATAGATCTGCTTATTTACTCCTGCTTTGTAATCACTCAATTTTTATAGTTTTGTATCTTCTGAGATTAGGTAGAATAAGTTCTTCCTCCACTGCCACTGTTTTTTGCTTAATTTTCTTGGCTATTCTTTTGTATATTCCTTTTCATGAAGTTGAGAATCAGCTTTTCAACTTTCAAGAAAACTCTGCTACGTATTTTAGTTAGATTAAATTAAATTATGCATTTGTTTGAAAAAAAATGAATTCTGTGAAATACTGAGTCTTTTTATCCATAAGCATAGTAGTCTCACCAATTATTCTTTGTGGCAAGAATTTCATTTTAAAATTTAGGCCTTCTTAGTGGCATTTCACATGTGAGTTATATGCTTCACCCTGGCTCACTGGTATGCATGAGCTTTAATGAAGATTGATGCTAGATATCAAAGTGATGTGAGAGGCACAATTCTAAAAATCCCCCCACCCTCAGATACCAAACCCTCATCCCTGTAACCTGTAAATATGATGACATATCTCTTTTGTGATTATGTTATATTATATGGCACAGTTAAACTCAAAATAGAGCCCTCATGTTCAGTAAAGTGCTTCTCTCACTGGTTGCAGAAGAGGAGTCAGACAGCCAAACCAGAGAAGGTTTCAACAATCACTGTTGCTTTGCAGATGGAGAGGACACAGGAGAACTAATGTGGGTAGCTTCTAGGAGCAGAGAGCAGACTCCAGCTGATAGCCAACAAGAAAACAGAGACCTTAAATTGTGTAACTGGAAGAAGAAAATGAAGTCTACTAACCACCCGAATGAGGCTGGAAGTGAATTCGTCTCCATCTCTATATAAAAGCCCAGTGAAGCAGACACCTTAATTCAGTCTTGTGAGACCTAGAAAAGAGAATCCAGTCGAGCCCACTCAGACTGCTAACCTACAGAAATTGTGAGATAATAAGTGGGTGTTATTTTAAGCCACTAAATTTGCTGTGATTTGTTACACAGCAGTAGAAAACTAATCCAGTGAGACTACAATGCTATGGTCATCCTCCAACTTTACAGATTTTCAGGACTCCCAGGGAGAAGGAAGCGTATATACTCAGAACCACTTCCCTTTTCCTCCCTTGTACTCTCACTGATATTCCCTAATTAAGGCTGACGTATATACCAACCTAATCTTTAATTTTCTGCTACATTTTAAGATTTTAAGGAAATGAAAAGCTAATTCTTCTTTGAAAAGTTTTAATATTTAAGATACAGAGTAAATGAAAAAAAAAAAAGAACAAAAAGGAATCTCAAAATGATTGGGTAAAGTATCTAATGAAATTTTAGGAGAATAATAACTATTATCAAACCCTAGAACACCAAATCTAGTTCACAAGAGGTCAGGATATATATGGTAACCAGAATTCTTTCAGTATTTTATCTATATATATGCACTGACTACATGTTTAAAGGAGAATACAGTATTTTGGAAAAATAATTAATCAACAATCTCAATTCCACTAGTATAAACTGCTCCACTGTTCACCTTTTGACTTTAAGTGAAAATGTAACTTATTACATAATGATAAATTTCTAAAATTCTTTGTACTCTAAGAAATGTCAAATTATTTATACTCTAAAATTAGTTTAGAGAAATGTGAATTGATGTATAGCTTAATTATATAATTTTTAAAAAGATACTTTGAAAGAAAATTTACAATGGTACTTGATGACAAAAGTGAAAATAAGCTTCACTATTTTTGCCATTTGCATTCTTCTCTATTATTTGAATCCTTTTAAATAAAATATTGCAAGTAGCACTTGTATACAATTTTTAAGACAAAGGAATAAGGTAAAGCAAGAAAAAAGTTAAGTACTAATTATGAAAGGTTATGATTTCCAGAGAATTGAGAGCAATATACTAAGATTTAGAATCTGAAAAAAAAAATAAAGTAAAAACAGAGAGTAGAAATATTTAAAATAAGGAAATAATGTAACATAGAATCATTATTAGCTATTTTTAGAATTACTAAAACAATGTAACTTTTAAAATTATTGACCTGTGCAATGCTGCTCATCTCAAAACTCCAATTTCTATGAAATATGATCAAGAGCATTATAACAAAAGACCTAGGACCCAGTATCTTTCTTGAAGCTTTAACAGATGGTGCTATCAGGATGATGGACAGGGATCTTATTTCCTTAATTGATTTATTTTGTTGTCTCCATGGTTTTCAACTCAGTAAACAAAAGGTATTATGAATCTAACTACCAAGGTGTCCTTGTATATTGGGAGAACAGGTTTTGCAGTCAATTTGACAGTTGCTGGGAAAGCCCAGCCATCTAACATCTATTTCCCCACCTGTTCACCAAACAGCCTAGAACCTCGCAATAAAAAATGATTTCTTCGAGATAATACTTTGTCCATTCCTAAGAACTATAGTTTAAATTTCATACTTGGTCATCCATTTACATATTTATAACTACCTTCCTGAAAAAACAATGCTTGTTCTGATGTAGAGATGAGAATTTTGTTTCATAAGTAAAACCCTCATGAAGGCAGAAATAATGTCTATTTCCTTCTTTATCATCTATCACAATGCCTGGCACCTAGTAAATCCTCAATAAAAATTTGATGAAGAAAAGGAAGCAGGCACAAACTAAATTCAACAGCCAGCTCTGTGATGCCAAAGAACAACATGAACAAAAAATTGCACAGGCAAAAAATATGCCAGGGAAGGAAAATGTAAAGAGAAGAGGATAGTTAAAGGAACATGAAAAATTCAGTTCTCATACAATTCTTATATAAAGCCATTTTATTTTTCCTTACTTCATGAATTTCTTATTTAATAGCTCCACCCATATACTATTTTAAAGAATAAAATTAATTGGAATGGTAGAAAAAGTTCTACCTAAAAAGACTACCTACATAGAAGTAAAAAGTTGGGGCCCTGTAAGCACTGACAGCATATTATATAACTATTTAGATGAAGAATACTTTTACACTAGTAGAAGCAAAAATATTTTGAAGCCAAGGACAAATGACTAAAGATATAGATCACAAAAATGACTGATAACTAATTTGGAGCTGAATTAATAACCAAATGGGTTTACAAACAAGTTTTTTTTAGATGACCAAAAACATTTTAAGTGATCTCTAGAAAGTTACCCAATGAATACACGTAGGCTGTATGTAGGGTTCAATTTGATATTAATCCTAATTACAAAATATTTATAAAGTTAAAAGTGAGAGCATTAAAATTCTTATTTTTAATTATTGTTTTTTTAGAATCATAGTATCAATATTCAGTCTTTAAATTTAATTGGTTCTCCAAAAACAGTCTACAATAAATTGTCAACTCTTTCGCTTCAAATTCTTCTATGAAGTACATAATTTTTTAATAAAACAAAACCTATTAATATGTAATCTGTGAAACAGAACAGTGCTTTCTTCTAGGATTGGTGGGGGTGGGGGGAGAATAGGGCAGAGGAGGACTGGGAAAAAACACAGGAAACTTTCTAAAGTGATAAAAATGTTCTATATCTTGATCAAAGTGTAGGTTATAGAGATACAATAATTTCTCACAACACATTTAACTGTGTCACTTAAAATCTGTATGACTCGCAAGAAATAAATTGTAACTCTCTAAAAAATAAAAGGTAAAAAATTATATAAATTATTTCTTCTTTTCTCTACTATTATAAAACATATTTATAGAATACAATTAATTGCAAACTGAGGATTGATGCTTTATTTTACAATGTCCAGAAAAGTAATTAAACTGGTGTGTGTGTGTGTGTGTGTGTGTGTGTGTGTGTGTGTGTGTGTGTGTGTTTTAGGGGGAGAAATGGGTGTTTCCTCCAGAAAAGTGAAGCAGTAATTTATTAAGTTTCTCATAATGATATAAGGCCTCAACAGTACGGTAAAACATCTGTGAGAATAATGACCAGAAAAATAATTAAATAAAGATTTTCAAATTATTGCTTTAACATAAAATGAATCCTTTTTTTAATGAAGCCAAATAATTACTGAATTAGTTTACCCTGCTTAAGAGAAAAACTAGTTAGAGGAAAAGTCATTCAATTTATTTGCTATTGTATACATATCACTGTAACGAGATATTATTAGTTGTTATCAAGGTGAGTTTCTAAATATCAGTTGCCTGTTTACAATGCCAGCAGTTCAGTACTTTTTTTTTTTTTTTGCCATGGAGTTAATAAAATAAAGAAAATGAATTTAGATACTTACAAAATAATGTTACCAATTCAATATCTTTAGCAGCACAGTTAATCCCTATTGTTTAATTTTAACTTTATATTAGAGAAAAGTACTTGGGATTAGATCAGTGTTTTTACTTACACAGCTCTAAAATACAGTATAACTATCACATAATTGATGTAGATATGCTGTGACTTTGGAGATAATTTCAGTAAACAGTATAACTAAATCATTTAAATTGCTATTCAAATGATGATAAATTATTAATAAATTCTGAAGTTTTACATTTGGCCAGATTTTTAAATTATATAAGATTTCAATAAACGTATTATCTTGAAAAAACAGTTATGGAAAATAGGCTCATTAACTTAAGTAAGATGAAGGGAAGCTGGACAAAGTCCAGGAACAAGTAATAAAAATTACTAAATGATTGGAAAATGACCTAACAATGAAAGCCTAAAATAATTTAGGTTAGTCAGGAATAGAAGGCTGGGGCAGGAATTAATAACAGTCTTTATTCAAGGTGAAGTAATATTATGCAAACAGACCCTCAGTACTCTCTGCCCATTGAGAAAAGAATCTAAGAAGATGAATGCAAGTAGCAAACAGATCCACGTTTAGGCACCAAGAAAAATTTCCTTTGCCATTTCAAGACTTTGGAGAGTAATAACAAAGATAGCTATAAAATGCATATCTCTGAAAAAGTATCACTGAAATAAAATTACCAAAAGTAGTCATTCTTGTAACACATACGTAGCATTGTGGCACTGTGTATGCCATGTCCAAACATGCTCACTCTTATCACTTTAATGGACACTGGTTTAGCTTCACACTATAGTATCTCTTTTGCCTGAGAAATTTCTCAGACTTTTAGCATACTATTTGCCCACCTGCACATCAGCCAGAAATGTCAGGAAATAACTCCCCGCATGAGCAGCCCTCTGCCAATGACTAATCAGAGTCTAAATACCCTAGGCTTCCTACCTCCCAGGTAGGATAATGCCTAAGATTCAGCATAAAATTGGCCCAGACTTTTCCAATGTGATCCATCTCCAATTATCCACAGTGGTAATTTATATAATATTAAAATCTCTATTGGATAAAATCTCTTCCCTGTCTAACTTCTCAATATCTTACTGTCATTTACAAGGATTATTTCCCAAATAAACTACCTGCACTAAAATCTCTGTATTAGAGTTTGCTTTTTAGTACCTGAACTAAGGCATATTATGTGCCATTCCAATGTACCATCCATCTTTTCATATCCTACATAGTTTTAATGGTTTCCAAATTTTTGAATTTCTTGAAAAACTTCTATGACAAGAAATGGAAAACTAGTATATTCCATCTTTTATTATTATACTACACTAAAAATAAATAATATCAAAAGTTATTTAATACTAGTCAGCTATTGTTGCCTGTTATCTATGAGTTTGAATCCTGCTCTTTTGTTTTAGTATGTATGTGGGAGCTGGGGAAGATCAGCATATATTTGTACAGTATTACAGATATACTACACTAAACTGATTTTGTTGATTACTTCAGTGGGTAACAGAGAATGCACAAATAAGTAACTTCCTCATTCTGTTATTCAGTTCTATTAAAGCTCCTTCCCAGAACTACCTGAAATCCATCTTACCATCTTAGACCACTTAAAATCACTTCACATCCCAATGGGATACACAAATTCTACACTTCGGAAATTATTAAACTACAGAATAGAAAACTTTGAAAAAGCTCATTCATAATCTTACTCAGAAAAAAACTATGAGAGATCTCTCAAGATTTATTTGGCTCTTATATAGTTTCAGAAACTATTAAATAGAGAGTTAGGAATTCCAGTCTTAATTTTCTGTGTGGCTATGGCAAAGTCACTTCATTTTTCCGGGCCTCAATTTTCTCAGACTTACAGTAAAAAGTCAAAATAGATCCTTATTTTCCCTGCTGCTTCAGGAATAAGGCGGCGGGGAGGTGGGGGGAGTGAAACTTTAGGTTTCCCAGTCCCATTTCTTCAAAGCAGCTTTGCAAATATCAGTTTTACATATAGACCTGTTTATGAAGGAGGAGAAGAAAAGAGGAAGGGAGGAAGGGTGGAGAAAAGAGAGAGAGAGAAAGAGAGAGAGAGAGAAAGAAAGAGAGAGGGAGAGGAATAAGGAGTAGGTGGAGAAGTATAAGGGGGAGGCGGAGGAGAAAGGCTAGGAGGAGAGAATAAAAAGAAACTGATCTTTAAAAATACAGGTACCACCTTGAACTTACTAGGATGGCTATTATAAAAAAGAGAAAATAACAAGTATTGATGAGGATGTGGAGAAATTGGAACCTTTGTGTACTGTTGGTAGGGCTGTAAAATGGTGCGGCCACTAAAGAAAACAGTGTGGCTAAAAATAGGATATACCATATGATCCATCAATTCACTCCTGGGCATATATCCCAAGAACTAAAAACAGATATTCAAAGAGATACTTGTATACTCATGTTCATATAAGTTCTATTCACAATAGTGAAAAGGTAGAAGCAGCTTAAGTAAAAACAAAGATTAAAAAACATGGGACCAGATGACCTTTAAGATCTCTTTCAGCTCCACAGTCTGAATTAGCATTAACAACAATTATGTAATTTATCATGGTTGTGATGATACAAGGTCCATGAACAAAATTAGAAAAAATTTATTTATACCATAAATATTATTCACAGTATTTGCAGCATGTGTATTCTAACCATTAATCTCCATAATCCAAGGAATGAGCTCCAGGGACTAATACTTATTCATGTTCTCTATAGAGAGTTACTTAAACTATTACCTAAATGTTGGAAATCTTTCAGCCAAATAGAAAATTCTGCATATTTAAGATTACTATTAATCTCTCAGCAAAGCTGTAACCAAAGCTGTTATCCTCACCTTGAATGCCACTGATTCCCAGTCAGAATGAAGGGCAGTTCCTTCTGTGCTACTACAATATAATATTATAACACTCTCATGGTCAAAACTGTGTCAGGATGAGCTGTATGTGTCTACCACTGTATGTGTCTACTGAGTCTCAGTGAGTAGGACCTATCATGCTACAGCTCATTTGTCTTGGCCAGCTCTCTGTCCATAACACACTGCAACCACTCTGATTATTAAATTGATTTGAGTTAGTGTCTACTCAGAAATTCTGAGGTTTTTCAATACAAGCTGAAGAAAATTTTTAAAATTAAACACATCAACTCATCATTTTATTGTATAATTCTATTTGTTTCTTTTTTTACCAAGAACATATAACCTGACCAAAGTTAATTTATCATTATTAAATTTTCTCTTCTCTTATCCTCCTTTGTTTTAACTTAAAATTTAAAAAAAAATTACTGGGACAAATTTAGGTGTTTTTTAGAAATCTATTTAATTAGACACAAATTAGGTATTTATTGGTTTCAATGAAAGTAAAAATGGAAGAATAAACTATAAATAGGCAAAAATATAGATGCCAATAAGCACATAAGATGCTCAACATCATTAGTCATCAGAGAAATGCAAGTTAAAACCACAATGAGGTACCACTGGTGTAACTTACTAACATGCTAACATTTAAAAACATTGACAATTCCAAGTTTAGTAAGGATGTCAAATAACTAGAACTCTCATACACTGCTGATGGGAATATAATATGAGATGACCACTTTAAAAAATAGTATGGCCGTTTCTTAATAAGGTTAAACAAACATCTTTTGTCTCAACAAGTCTACTCCTAGGTCTTTACCCAAGAGAAATAAAAACATATATTCACACAAAGACTTAATATATTAATGTTCATAACATTTCCCGTTCAAACTGGAAACAAACCAAATGTACAATAGGTGAATGGATAAATAAACTGTAATATATTGTTATAATGGAAAGTTATTCATCAATAAAAATGAACCACTTACAGACACATAAACATGGATGAACCTCTAAATACTATGATGAGTGAAAGAAACCAGACATAGGAGTAAATGTTGTATGATTTTATTTACTTGAAAATCATGCACAAACCCAGCTTAACACTAAACAGGTGATTAAATATTTTCAATCACTGCTAATCAAGAAGGTACTTCAGTATTACCTAGTTCACTTATCAATTCAAGAAACTTTTACTGAGCATCTATAAGTTCCAGACATATCACGTGTGGTAGGTGGTACTACAGTGGGAACAAAAAAAAGACATGGGTCCTGGATCATGGATATATAATATAATTTTAGGGAGAGACACTAATCACATAAATCAATTAAAACTACAACAATAAAAAAATCTATGAAGGAAACATACACGGGGCTAGAAGAATGTATATCAGAAAGACTTAATCAAGTTTGGGGATCAGCTATGCTTCCCTGGGATCATGGCTGGTGACCTGTAGTGTTCAATAACATACTATTAAAACATGCAAAATGTAAACTAGGGTATAAACAATAGCTGTGGGGCCAACTAGCATGATGAAGCTTCTTTTATATTCAATCTATCTGATGTTATTTAGTCTTCAGCATTTTCACATTAAGGCTGGCTCTATTCTTCCTCATTAGCCCAAAACAAATATAGTTTAACCTAGCACCAAAAAGGCCATAAACATATATAAAAACACAATGAACTTAAATGATAGTCTCAGTTATAATGTAGTAATTCAGACAATCTAGAATATATTCACAGTCTCAATATAAAGATTATCTAAACACACACACACACACACACACACACACACACACACACACACACAGTGTGTTTCCAAGAAAACATCCATATATCACACTTAGAGAAACACTGCTCTTTGTGATCATTTTCTAGCCTCCAGTTCCTATCAGAATGTCTGATATGTGAATCAATAACTTGTCCTCATATTTGCAAAATGCTTTGCAGTTTACCAAGCATGATTACAATGATGTTCTAATAATCCTAGGTAAATATTTCCAAGATAAAGAAACTAAGATTGGGTGGTACTTCTCCAGGAAGTTTCCTACAATTGCCCCCTCCCATCATCTGACTCACCTTCAAATTATGTATTCTTCTTTTGTTCCTACAGCTTCATACACACACACACTCCAGGTATTATCATTCTCTGTGCCATCTTCTCGTTTGCCTGTCAGTCTCTTTGACCTAACCTTAAAGTGCTTTATATCCCATATCCTAGCAAGCATAGTTCTTGGCAAAATAATTAATGCATAATTAATGTTTGCCAAATGAGGTCCCACAATGCAGTTATGACAACTGAAAAACAGTGAGGTTAAAGTAATTTGCTCAATACTACATATCCTGTAAAGTGGCAAATGGGGCATTCCAACTCACTCACACTACTTAAATCAAATTCAAGTCACTGTACCTTTAGCCCACCCTCATTTCTAATATTTAGGAAATATTACCCCTGCTTCATAGGAGCAATAGGAGAAAAAAATACATTCTTTAAAAAGAAGTGTTTGAAGTGCTGCCAACCAAAATATAGGTATGATATAATTTAAGCTAAACATTAAGAACATTTTCTATATGTGAAATAAAATGTCTACTGAGATCTATTAGCATTGTTAGTAATCTATGTTTATACTGATTATTTAAAGAGTATGGATTTTGTTTATCACACTAGGTAGCTTCTCTAGGTTATATTTTTTTCTATACAGAGTACCTCAACTTCTCTGATCCTCTTTTACTTTAATATATATGGTTAATATCTATTTAAAATTACTAAAGAAACACTCAGTTTCTGTGGAATATATTTATGAAACTTCTGGGAAAAAATTAAGAGTAATCGTGACTTTTAAATATATAACTGTTTACCAGATCAATAAACACCTTAATGAACTTCAACGTCAAGGTAAAGCCTTGAAAACAACCATAAGAAAAATGACAAAATTATTTGTAAAAAGGTTTTGCTTAGAATAATTGTTATCAAGGGTCATAAACAGGGCAGTACTCAATGGTCTAGTTAGTCTTATAAAAATTAAGAAAAATTATTATTACTGGGAACTAAAATTAGGTTCATTCACTGAAAAATTTACTTATTTACTATCACTTAACAAAAATATTATACCTGTTTATTTAATAAAAAATCTGTATTATACCTCCTCCACCATTCGATAATTAATATGACAATTATAAAAAAAATTTGGATGAGTTTAACTTTTTAAAGAATTCTAATCAATTGTTGGATAAACCTGGTTTTCATCAGAGGTTGGGATGGAAATGATCATCTGGGCCTTTACGCTATCGGGATATAGAGTGCTATTAATTAAAACAAAAATCAAAGCCACAAATTGGCTAATGATCTTTGTTGAGTATAATGCCTAATTTCTGATACTTTGCCTTTTTTTCTTGAGAATAATTTAGTTTGCATTTTCTAGCAACCAATGTTTAGTGGTCCCCAATTTATTATACACATCTATGTTTTTAAAGGAGTCTTAAATCTATCACCAATTTTATTGTTTGCTTTATGTGTTATTCAGGTTTATTATTCATTCATTCTTTCATTCATTTATTATTTGATAATAATGATCAAGACTGGAGAGTTAATGGGGAATGAAGAGAGAACTGCACAACAATCTCAAAACTGATGTTTTCTGGACGTTTTTCTTTCCTTCTTTTTAACTTTGATTTCCTGAAGAGAGACAAAAAAAGTTTAAATTTGGGATACTTTTTTGAGAAACTCTTGTGGATTAGTGTAAGACAACTTTCAGGTTTTATTTATTTAAAGATATAATAATAAGTAAGTACCCATATCTATTGAACCCATATTACGGTTATTAGCTCAAGTTAATAAACTTATATTGGTAAGGCTATTTACTTTTAAATGTTTTTTTTCTTTTTATATAATTTCAGACTTCTAGGAAAGTTACAAGAGTCATACAATACATTCTCAGGTATCCTTTCCCCAGATTATCTGAATGATAATATTTTACTATGATTATAATTTTTCCCCTATTTTTAAAAAAAGTCTTTATATTTACTGATGCTCATATTTAGGGCCTGAATTCAGAAGAGGCTTCAAGAAGTTCAAGGTTCATAATTTTTTATTTGCTAATTATTTTACTCAAATGCTCTACATGCTCTTGTTTGCTTCACTACTTTTTCTTGTGGATATTCTACACCTTGTGATTCACAAAGCTAAAATTAATCCTTCTTGAAAGAAAGTATATTTTGTTCTTTGCCATGGGACTGCCATGTTTAGTACTTCTATGTCAATGCACTTACACTATTTAATAGTTTATCTCGTTACAACTAATCTGACTGCTTTATCTCTGTAGGGTAGAACTTAAGAGCTCAGGCTCTGAAGCCAAAAGACTTGGGCTTGACTATTGCCTAAAAAGAACGATGATGACTGAAGAAAGGTATATTAGTTTAAACATCAGGTTTACTATTAGCACTAAGCTATTAGTCAGCCAGGACAAAGAAGGTAGCTCTGATTAGCTCTAAATAGGAAGTCTATTGGCTTACAAGGCTGTATGTAATAAAAATGAATCATCAAATTCTCTGCTGAAATAACTTTGATGGATGTCAACAAGTCTTTAAAGAAAAAAAAGAGGCATTACATGTGTGTTTATTTCTAATTATCAGCCCTGGATAAAAAGGACAAAATGATCATTTTTCATAAATAGAAAAGATATGTGTTAAGTGTTCATGGAATTAATTCTGATATGCTGGTTTTGTACAGGTATCAAGCTTGAAGAATTTTGATGAACAATTCTTTTTGCTACAAAAGATTCCAGGAGAGATGATTCTCAAACTGTTCTATACATCCCTAAAGGTTCCACAAAAGCATCTCAGGAGCTGTTGTTGTCAAGAGCAAGAGAAAGTGAAGTGTCCAAGCTCCAAGGTCCAAGTCCTCCCCACTATATAAACATGATGATTCAGTCAGAGTTCAGTTTTTACATTATTTAGTATATCCCTTCGATACATATGGAGCATGTACTATTTGTCCAGCATTTACTGGTACCATGAAAGAAGACTTTGAAAAAAAATCACTTTTAAACAGATAATACAAATAAGGTCCCATTCCCCAAAGTAATACAATATCAACTCCATACATGTACATTTTGTAATTACTGCCTCAGAGTATACTCTTTAAATATAAGGACAGGCTGTCAAGGCCAAATGACTATTATACAAAGCTAATAATTTAAATTCTTCAAGCTCCAATTTCCTCACCCATAAAATAATTTATAGTTTTTGCAGGTTATAATCTTAAGAAACAATGAGCCAAACATCAACACAGGAGAAGAGCACACTATAGGTGCTCAGAAGATGGCAGCCACTATTATTATGATTTGTTGCTTCAACTGTATTTCTGGCTAAAAATAGTGGACTTCAAAATGAGAATTTTTATTGAAAACTTAATACCTTATGTTGCCTGACCAGTAGCCACCTAACAAACCACCTCATCTTTCACCACTCATCCCTCTTATTCTCTCCTCCAGCTATTTTGACTCTGTGTCAGTTCCACAAATCCACCAGTTTCTCTGTCACACCAGGTTTTCACACATGCATGCACACACATATCCCTCAGAAAATACTTCCTTTTATTCCCATACTGGTTACCTCTATTCTTCAAATCTTAGCTTAAAAGTCACTTCCCCTAGAAAGACTTCCTTGATCAGCTCAGACTATAAATAACAATTCTTATTTGAACCTTAAGTTTCTCTTTCTTTCAGATACTGATGGCAAATAGGCAGCTAAAAATTGAGATTATACTGAGAGCGTATTTACAGCACAGAGCACAGATAAAGAATTCCTGTGATTTGCTTAGCCAAGGAGGGCAGGTGCTCTGTTTAAATTATGTTCCAACTTTTTGAAATTATATGTAAACAGAAGTACCAGTTATCCTAAAGTTTTCTACTTTCTACTCACGTTAAATATTTTATAGGACAAACTGAACTTTCTAAGCAAAAAAAGTACTGATGTTAAAACTGATACTTTGATAAACAAATTCGATATTCATAGGAAACATATCTCTAAGAACAGAATTATGGAATCAACTAAAATAAGTCGATACGACTAAGTGATTGTTGAAGAAGAACATTTTCTTCAATTCAACAGTGGTAGTGCTTTGGAATAGTTGAATTAAATGAATAGTTTAAGTCTCTTCTAACTAGAAGTCCAAAGTCCAATCAGGTTAGCTAAGATATTAATATATTATTCTCACCTTAATTTCCTAAAATCTTATATCCTACCACAACATCACACTTGATCCAAAACTATTTCTTTCACAAGCTGAATAAAATACTTGAAGTATTCCTGATCTTTATTGAGAAATCTGGCATTTTCTCTAATCACTATAGTGACAACACAAAGTGCCAATCCAGGATAGAGAAAACTAATACTGTACCTGAGGTCCGACTAAGTTAGTGTCCATTCTGATCTAGAGTCTGAGCCTCCATAACTCACAATCCAGAGCAATACAAGGACGAACCAGAGGTTTTCACTTAGTAAAGAATATAGAAGCAGACTTTTTTAAGACTATACTGGCTACAGAAGATGAGTTATTTGAGAGTGAGTGAAAAAACAGAAGACCACAGGCCAAATCTTATATTAAAGGAGATCAAAAACCCCCAATATTAGAGGAGTCAGATAACATTAGTACAACTACTAATAATAATATAACAATCAAAATAATAATAGTGAAATAATAAATTTATTAATTTATTATATCAGGTACTATCCTAAACTATTTCAGATTTGTAGCTAAGTATAAAATAAAAATTATTGTTCCTATTTTATACATGAAGAAATTGAACCTCAGAAAGGTTAATAATTCATCTAAAGTCATATAAGTAAAAGAGCCAGGGCTGGAATTTGAATTCATATTTTCCAACTGTAAATCTCATGCTCAACCTCTTCAAAACCTGCTTTCCTTGACAAAGTAGTCCTCAAATAAATAAAAGGAGAAGCCCACAATCCATGGAAGAAGAGAGATATATGATAGTCAACAATATCAAGTGTTGAAGAAAAACCCAGAAAGATCCTAGAGAATACCGTTGGATTTTGCACTGAGCAGAGTTCACAGTACCCATAATTGCACAGGTAGCATCTAAATTTCATAGAATAAGAAGTAATTAGACAAAAGGGAAATGTAACAGACAAGTGTAGATGTCTCTATCAAGAAAACTGGCAGCAGGGGAATACATAAATAAGTATGTCAGCTGAAGAGGAAAAAGTATAAATGTACTAGGGAGGGGACAGACGTAAAGATATCACAAATGGATTGATTATTTGATTAAATATCCCAAAAGAAGTTCTTGTGCAACACTGTTTTCTCTTCCAGTTTGTTTTCCTTCTCAACTCCAATTTGTCCTTCGGCACAAAATTCAAAAACCATATCTTTAGGTTAGACATTACTAACCCTTATTCCCAAGAACAATCTCTGTCATTACTCCTAAGGCACTTTGTATACATTCTATAACAATGGCTCCCTCAAAAGTTATCTTCCTATAGTCAGGTACCATGTCGAATTACCTTTAAAACCCCAGCATTTAACACAGTGCCTGGCAAATATCTCTTAAAATATGTTATACTAAACTGATCATAGCGCTCTAACTCCAAATGAGAAAATATTCTTAAAGTCACTTAAGGAATTCAAAGAATATGACTACTCAACTATTTAAATAGTAGAGCTCTTATTTTCACAAATATTCAATAGAGATAGTCAACTAAAGGACCGACATATTAGATTGGTACAGAAAATTTTATTTCAATTGTAAATCAGCATATTCCTCTGAAAAACCGTATTTTTACATAAGATTTGAAAAATTAGCATTTCTCATTCTAAAAGTAATTATCCTCTTCAAGAACTAAAATCATTGTCTTTTGTTATTTTTACAAAAAGACTTTCAACTGAAATTCATTTTAAAATGTAACCCCATCTTTTAGAATGTCTGCCACAGTCTTAATTATAAGAGCACTGTCCCCTTCGGGAACCAAGCCATTGGAAATCAAGTCCCAAGTAAGAGCAAACCAGAGAAAAATGTCTTTGTTTCTGTTGATTATATGAGATAATGGTCTCAAATGAAAGGAATTCTATTCATGTCCATCAAAGCTAGGATGCTCAGAAAGCAAACCTCTTAACCCTGAACAGAAATAAAAGATGAACACAAGAATGACAGAGTGTACTTACTACCTCACACTTTGCTCTCCAAACTAGCAAAGGGACCCTTTTAAGATAATATGATCAAATTTTGATCCAAATGAATATTCTGTTATGGGTTTAACATACTATAGGAAATCTTCCCGCCACCCCCCGCCATTAATCACTATTCATTGTTTACACCAAAAGAACTTTTTCATGAGTATATTACCAATTATCATGATTTCTTTCTGGTTGTGATGATATACTACATCATGGGTATATGGCAAACAGAAGTGAGAACAGAAATGACACACTGCAGAAGTCGTGGTCTAATATGTGGATATCCAGAGAATTCACATCAAAGTTCAACTCCTAAAATCTGTTTCCTCAAAGTTAAGGCATTAAGGTGTCTTTTTAAAGCTATTCTATGATCTATTGGAGAAGATTCATTTAAAATTTACCCTTCCTGAAGACTGCCCTTTGCTTAGAACCTAATTGACAATTCTGCTTGGATTTGTTTCCCCAAAAAACTGTCACTTATTCTTTTGACCACAGGGATAATAAGCTCACTCCCCAGGATGTATCATAACTTATGAGGAAATGTTGAATATGTTATAGACTGATACTAATCAAAAAGAAATAACATAGCCATGGAACTATTCCATTCATTTTGATAATTCACATTATAAACAAAGAGTCACTGCCTAGATAGGTGATTTATATAAAAACAAAAATTCTTCTCTGAATAAAATCTTGAAAAGAGCTTTTATCTCATTAAGAAGTTTTGATGTTCCAATAATATACCAAAGACCCACTAAAAATAGATGAAGTCCTTGCACAGAAAAAGATAAAAACCACAATTTCTGGTAATAAAAAAATTTGAACAAAGTTGCCAGCTTCTATTAAAAAAATCTTTCTTTGGATTCTAAAAGAACCTCCTCAACCCAGGGTTCCACCATGCCTGGGACATTACACACTTAGAAGAAGCAATATCAAGACAATACATTAGCCCAGGTTGAAAGAAAAGATGTGTGCCCCTTTGCAAGAAAAAGGGAAGATGGGCTGAGACAGTAGAACGAGGAGGAACTGTAGTTTGAAAGGCAGTTAAAATTGAGAAACCTGAAAAAGAGAAAAAAGTCTTGTAGCCCTGGTTCAAGGTAGTTTAGAAATTATTTTCACTGTCAATAGCATTTGTGGAATACTTGGGAAGATTAAAACAAGAAATAAAAATTCTGACTTTTGTCTAAGTTACACCTTAAAAAAGAATCTAAACTGACCAACTATGGGAGAGAATGGAATAATAAAAAGGCATTTCCCTTTTTTCCTCTCCTGGATTTTTAATCCAGTTCTAGGACAAGTAGGATCAGAAGACCTCTAATATTTACACATAAAATGATCAATCTGAAGGATAATTTACAACAAACTACCAAATCACTAAAAGCAGGGGAAAGGGAAGGGAGAAGAGCTCATTTCTAGTTAAAGTCTATAGAGACCCATATAGGTCAGGAAAATCTTATTATAAAAATGATAGAATGGCTAATTTCAAAATTTTAGTTTCTAATCAAATACTGAACTTGAATATTTTTTAGATTTTATTAAATAGGGCAAAAATGTCAGTATTTGGAAGCTGAAACTCTATGGTGTTTTGTGAAATAACAAAAAAAATACCAAAGATAGGAAATTTGATAAAGTATTATACTACAAGACCTTGTAATCTTTGCTCAGAATTTTCCACTCTTGAACCAGGAAAGGTGACAAGTTTGTTCTTGAGATTATATAGAATAAATAAAAAACCACAAAAGTAATTTTAGACTCAACATTTTTATTTGGTACTTATTATACTAAATTAGAACCCTTAGGGCTTTGAAGAAACAGAACAATATAGCAGGATCTTAAAATTTTCTGGTTTCCCAACTTTCCAATACATATATTACATATCTCATCATTAAAAATTTCAGCTGTAAGCTTTCTCTTAATGTCTGTTTTGCCAAAGCAAGGACCCAACTAAAGTTGAATCAATAGAAGTAAACTACCTTGACATCAATGACATGATTTCACTAACGATCATGGGTCGGTGATAAAAGCTAGAAGCTTTTAAAGGTATCCAGTTTGAAAACTCAAGATGACATCAGAACATTAACAATACAAAGATTATAGACATGGTAGAACAATAAACAATTACTATAGCACTAATCTTATCAGTTATAGACAATTTACATCCACAAAGACACCATTAGAATTCAACATAGAGCTTAAAACATAACATTGTACTAGTGAAAAACTAAATTACAGAAGAGAAAAACATTTAGTTGACAAAAAAGAAAATGAGAGTTCTCTCTTTCTTTGCTTGGTGTAAGGGGACATAAAGTATCACCTGCCTTGAATGTTCAAGAAAAAAGAGAAAACTTGAGGAACTGAAAAATATGCCTATTGAGAATGACCCATTATAGCACAGTATAATGTTTTCCAAAGTGTGATACATGTGTACACGAGAATACTTTTTATGAGGACATGAACAATGTGTGTGTATGTATAAACTTCGTTTCATGACTGATGATACTGATTTTCCACTTCTGACAGCGATTTAACTTTTAGTTTTTAATATATGCATCTAATATAAAAAGTGACTCTATTTAAGAACCAAACAGACCCCCCCATCAACTCCACACAGGGAGGTAATTGGTCCTCTGTGACTTGGGTGAAAGTTTGGAAGTTTAAGCTTTTATTTAATGTCTGCACCGAGGAAGACCAAACACAAATGATACCATGTGAAAAAGAGAATTAAATGAATTAGTGCAAGAAACAACCAATTCTCTTTGCCTGCTTAGCTCCCACAAGCCCAGAGACCACTTGCTAAGCAGGAAGCTGGAAATGTCTTCTTTAATAATAAGACTAGCCTAAGAAGAAAAACAAAGATAGTGAGTATCAGAAGGTCTCCAGTTTAAAAGCCCAGATTTTAAAGATTGAAGTCAACAAGATCCAGTCATGCATTCAAACTAGACTTTTATCCCCACAATTTTAAATATGAATAAACACCCAAAGATTACCAGACATCTGAGAAAAAGTTTCTAAAATGAAAGACAGACAACAAAAGGAGCTTGAAAGAAACAGACTATATAAAGAGAGAAAAATTTCAACAACTTAAAAAAATTAGTATCTTCAGAGAGAGATAAAAAGATATTATAATCGGGAAATAAAATATGATGTTATAAAAAAGGAACATAGAGGAAATTTTTTAAAAGCTCTTTAAAATTACAATTATGATAGAAAAATAATAGATAGGCTGGAAGATCAAACTGAAAGTAGAACAAGAAAGTCCAAAAAGTAAAAAAGGAGAAAGAGAGTGGAGGTAATCATAAATAAAAAAGTGAAAATTTCCAAGAACTGAAGAACATGAAGGTCCAGATTGAAAAGGACCACCAAAGTTCCAATACAACGAATGCATGAAAATAGGCCCACATCAAGACATATCACCATGAATTTCAAGAAACTGGGATTTCCAAAAGTCTATAAACTTTCAGAGAGAAAAAATAATCACATAGAACACATACAAAGGATCAGAAATCAGAAAGGTATTTGATTTTTCCATAGCAGTCCTGTAAACCAGAAGACAATGGAATAATCCTTTCAAAATTCTGAAGAAAATTATTTCCGACACAAAACTCTGTACCTATCAACTACCAAACAACTGTGAAGATAAATATATTTGCTCTCTGACACATAAAAGCTCTAACATTTGTTATTTCTTAGAAAGTTACTGGAAGTTGTACTCAAGGCAAATCCAGAAAGTGTTTAAAACATTGATCCAGGAAACAGGAAAGGCAAAATAAAAAAGAAAACCCCTGGCTGATGGAAAAAGGAGATCCCAGTATGGGAGCTGAGCAAAGGACAATCAATTCAGACTGAAGCTCTGAGAGGCTTCATTAAGAAAACATATGGTCATTAAATCCAGGGAAAGTGAGTTTTCCAGGAAAGGAAGATAATCACAGCTCACTACATGGCTACATTTGAATAGAATTTATATTTGTCTGTCCCCGCCCCATCTCCCCACCTGTGTGTGTGTGTGTGTGTGTGTGTGTGTGTGTGTACTGAGTAATAATATACCAAAATTAAAACAGAACTATTAGGCTAAATGTATGAAACTGTAGTTGCTGTAGACCAAAAACTGCATATAGTTCAACCAGGATTAAAGGGGCCCACAGGATAGAAAGGATGTGTATGTATATGTGTTAGGGGGAGGGTGTGTATGGTGTGGTAGGCACCAGAAAAGAGGAGTATGATAAGATAATGCATAAAGCTAAAAATAATCAACAAACATTAAAAATTACTGTTATTTTTGGAGACATGGAGGTAAATATCAAAATAGGTAAAAAGAGGCAAAAGTTGTTGCCTTTGATAAGTTAGTTGTTCATGGGAGTAGAGGGAGGTTGAGGATGGCTTTTTTTTAAATAACAAATTAGCTGAACTATTTGACTTTTTAAACTAATTATATATACTAGATGAGATTTATAGTGATCATCTTTTGATATCTAAATTCAATAAAAAGTTTTTTAAAAAGAGAGGGAGGGAGAGAGGAAGAATGAATAGTCCAGGAGAGGGCCAGATATGGATATTACAGACATGCCTCAGGAGGGCACATTCTGGAGATAGGAACATAATCTTCACCACAGTGCTATTAGAGATAGTCACGTCCAAGGCCATCCTTCTTCCACAAATGAGACAAAAAATCAAACCAGAAAGAGTGCTACTGTTCAATATTTGCTTAATATTAATCGTTTATCTTTCTAAAACTATATATAACACTGTGCTAATTGTTCTCTACTTGCTCTTTGGATTATAACCTTTTCTGAATAATGTTTAGTCTTGAAATTGGTGATGACATCAATAATACCTTTAAAAACCATTTTGGAAAGACTCATTTTTAATGGTAAAAAAGAAAAAATAAGAAACATAACTAATATATTAAAACATATAAAACTGTTAATTTTGTGGATCACAACTGCATATAGTTCAACTTAATAAACTGGAAGTATGAATGTGTATGTCTGTTTGCATGTGTTAGTGTGTGTATATGTGTGCGTGGTAGAGATGAGAAAAAGGAATGTGCTAAAAATTTTTTAAAAATCACTTCAGATGTCTTTGCCTACCCTGACAGTCAAAGAGTTTGCATAATTCTAACATTCTCCCTGCCCAGCTCACTTCATCTCCCAAGAAGAATATAACCTTGAGTCCCTCTATCATTTAAGAAAAGATATCCCTCTCCTTACTTATAACTGTAAAAGCAACATTTGCTAAAGATTCTCCTGAATACTAAGAAATTACAGTCAAATCTTAAGTCTCAAGATAATGTTTTATGACATGATCTTTCTCACTTATTTTCTTGCCACACTTTAGAAGAAATGACAGGCCAATGCATTCATGATCTACATACAGAACTATTAGCTGGCATGAATAGCATTATTTTGTCAGTATCTTTCCAAAACAAGCCAAGTGTTGAGTATGAATAAGCCCTGTAGTAACTATGTGATGAGAAATTCATTCTCAATTTTTAAAAATGGGATGATTCAGCTCTCCAGACCTTTAATTTAATTTTCATTAAACAGTATTAATCAGTCACCATAAGTCAGGCACTTTTAAAACATCACAAAGGCAAAATCTCTACGTATAAGTTACATGCATCTTAGGGTGATCAAATCTTAAACAAATGCTCTTTTTAAGAGTTAAGAGGTTCTTTCAGAGTAGGATTATAGTGTGAGTATTTATCTTTGTATCCCTCTGCAAAGATAATACAAAGACTAATACAAAAAGAACTTGGCACATCTAGGAAATGCTCAAGAAACATATGCTGAATTAACCTAAGAACTGAACTAGGCCTATCTTAGCATCCATTGTGTCAAAAAGTATAATCCAAACCTCTGGACACAGCTATATTAAAGGGTCAGCATAATGAAAGGCACAGAGTCCTCTCTGAGAACAGCCGCTCCTTACCTGTTGTTGTACTGGTACTTGCTGTACCACCTGTGTAGGCACTGCTGCTTGACTAGCCACAGATGTCTGTAATGTCACTGTCGAACCTGTGTCCGACCCGGTCTCTGATGTCTGCATGATGGTCTCTGAAATGTATTAAAATAGAAATAAAGGTTAAAATGCTCCCCTTTCATGACTGGCAGCAGCATTGCATTTGTTCTTAATATCTTATACTGAGACTAACTTTCAAATCTCAGAATACTTCTTATCCCAGCATATCATCATGATATCTCATGCATATTTATAGCCATTTTGATCACTTTTAAAATATAAAAAATTATTAATCCATATTTTTAAAAATCCCCATTAGTACCTTTTATTATCCTTAGTCTATAAAGATTGAACTTTGAAATCTACCTTCCTTAGTTCTCATCTGTTATAAACTATTTCAAGCACATTATAAATTATAGTAAAAAATTATGTCCAAATATTCAATTCTCAGAATTCGAACCTTAACTGGACACAAACATATTATAAACTATACTTTCTAGATTCTTTTATGGACTATTAGGATGTCACCAGAGGTGTACAATTTAGAATAAATTCTTTCTAAAGTCCTTTCCAACTAATCACTGATCTACAAAAATTAATATATATCCAAATGCCAATTAATATACCCTAAACTTGTCCAAAAGATCAAGTTAATTTTCTCTTTCTGTGGTATGACACAGTACTAAAATCAAAGTTCAATGACATTCTTACACAAAGATAGCCAGATATCAATAATGTTTAATATTTTGAAAGATGGAGAAGAAACAAAACTTTTAAAGGAAGACATGAAATATTATCTTTTGTCATTCACAATTCAACACAGCACATTTTTCAGTTCTTGTGTGCCTGACCCACTAACACAGGATTAAATTTTGTAGCATGTCCTCTAACAAGTGTGGTTTCTCAGACCTCCTGGTCTTGACATTCCCTTTTGCTATTTATATAGTCAATAAAATAAATATTAGTTTCTTTGCTATTGACCAGAATTCTAATTTTCTTTACTGGGGAGAAAAACAGTATTTAATTGCTAGCTTAAGAAAAATACTGCATTATGGTTCAAATCTGTGAACACTATGGTGAACATTAATTTTTCCTAAGGAAATTCTGAAAGCATATTCAGTTCTTTCAAGTAGAAAATTAACCCCTCTTAGCATCTCTTGTTAGTGTGACCTCTTTCAATTTTCCCCCCAAACCTTTTCTATCATCTCATTGAATTTTAGCAATGGACCTCTGAAGACATATAATCTTCTCTTCATATTTTATAAATGAAGAAACTAAAGCTCAGAGAGTTTAAGACACCCGCTCAAGGCGACAGGAGCAGACACAAGACTCTGCCTCTACACTTTGAATCTGTACTTATTTTTCTTTTAGACCTTGACATAGGCATCACTTTAGGTGATTGTTCTTATTTTTTTCTTTTGTTACTCAAAACCCTAAAGCAGCACAATAAACTTCATCATGTGTAAAAGATATATCAGATAATTGCTAACACTGATTGTTTCACATGTGCTAAGTACTCTTCTAAATTCTTTACACGTTAATTTATAAATAAAGTAATCCATGTAACAACTCAATGTGGTTTGTATGATTATAATCTCCATTTATAATGAGGAAACTTAGGTACACAGAGTAAAGGTGCCTAGGGGCTTAAATAGAAGGAATGTGGTGGAGACTGTGGCTACCACCTCATTTATTTGGGTCAGCTATTGTTCAGCTCCAGGAAATTATGCATTTGTGGGAAGAGTAAACTGTAGCTGCCAGTTCTAATCTCAAAAGAAGATGAAAATTCAGATTTTTATGTGCAATCTCCCAAATGGTGGCTAATTTTTAAAAAGTGTAGCACTGATTTCCAAACACACACAGACACATACACACATACAAAGACACACACAACCTTTTGTACTAGCAGTAAGACAATGGATATGCCTGAAAATGTTTGAGAATGACAGTATTCACTACATAAAACTTGCATTATTAAGATTACTGAAAGACCAGGGTTCCCAAAATTTGGGGTAGGGACACACACATTAAGAACTCTATGTTTCTTCCTCTTTATTCCACCTCGGAGGGAAAAAATACACTACCTCCCCCCCCCAAAAAAAAAAATAAAAGCCAGCATCCTTTGATTTATTATATATTTAGAGACTATTGATGCCATTTGTGCCACAGCAGAGGAGGTCTTAGTGACAATAAGGTGATATATTTTTGTAGAGAATGAGGAATGAACAAGATGTTAGATACCATCTTCACTGAGGTTTTCTTATCCCTCTTCTCAACTGCAAGATAGATGATGGCCTTTGTCAGTGCAGTATACAAATGAAGAAGTCAGCGTTGCCAGTTATAGCTTCCTGTTTAAACTGCTCAGTCAAGGTGGATGAGTTTCTTACAGTGAAGTCACTCACACTAAAACTCTCTCCTATTTCTCCCAACACTGCTGGGAGCTGTGTCAAGGCTCTCTCATGTGCCCACACATTGCATTGCAGACTAGTCTACACAGATGTTTTTGGTTTATAACCCATAGTTTGACATTCACTGCTTTAGATCAAACATGAAAATATAAAGAATGGAGGTCTCTTGAAAAATTAAATGTAATTTGAAAGTAATTCTTAAAATTTCTTAATAAACTACCAGTGAGAGTATATCAGAAGATAAAAAGCATAGATTTGGAACTTGGCACCTTATGGACTATATTAGACTTCACAGAAAGACTTTGGCTCAGAGTGACTACAAATTAAAATTCTTAATTGCCAACATTTAAAAATCAGAAAGCTTTGCATTAACAACCAAATTTCCAGATTCTCGTGAAAAATCTGAAAATGTAGAAAGACCAATCCATATTGTTATATAGACAAATTATTTAAATGGTGCAACTCATTTACTTGCTTGGTCTCTATAGTCATTTGATCTCAAAATAACTTTCGGGACAACCAAAAACTTAGTCTTACAAATTCAGATTGAAAATAGAAGTTACTTTTTGTTTAATACAATATTAACAACATTTATACTAGTTTACTTATTATATACAGAAGAGAAATTGGACCACTTTACTAATAGAAATGTGTAAGTTCGCTTCTTCATTTTATAGATGAGTCAACAGAGGCTGTAGAGATGTTAAGTCACTTAACCAAAGTCAAACAGCAAGAAGTAGGAAAGGAAGGTTTCAACATAACATTAAAGCTCATGCACTAAACTACCAGGCCAAGTTGGAAGTCTTGAATTCTATAAGAGACATAGTACAGATAGATGTGAAACGAGTCAAGAAAAGCAAATTGGTGAACTTTTAGAATGAGAAAGAAACAGAAGGATCTCACCTATTCAACCTTTACAGAATAGAGTGGAAAAAGTAAGATGGAGAGAAAATGATAGCTTACGTAAGTTAAAGTGGAAAGCATCATGGAGAACTTTCTATCCAGCCTCTGGCTCTATGTACACACCATATCAAAACGGGCACATAAAGCCCAAGCCAGGACAACCAATAATTGTCCCTGAACATCTTCAGTTTACTCTCAAGTTCCTGTTCATCATCCAATCTCTTTGGCTCCTAGATTATATGGTCATGCCAACTGATAAGAATTTAGTCTCCCGGTTTTGTTACCATTTTCCCTTAATAGACACAACTTCATTCTCCTCTGATTGCAGAGTCTTCCTCAACTATAAGAAGCTCTCTTTGCCAAGGCCACATCCCTTCCGGAGATTGGCTCAAAAAGTCATAACCATTATCAGTTATCTCATTTAACAAGTCTTTTCCAGGTGCCATGCAATATAATAAGTACTTAAAATGCAACTTTTTATTTAATCCTCAGAAGATCTCCATAATGGAACTATTATTATTTCCACTTAACAAATGAAAAAACTGAGGCACAAATGAATTAAAACAACTTGCTAAAAGCCACACAGCTAGTACGGGAAGAGCCTCACTTCAAACCTGGGTTTGTAGGATTCTAAAGCCAATGATGTCACCATTACTATATTTACTCTGCAATATCATGATGACAAGGGCTCCAAATAAAAAGCTAGAGACTGTTGGTCTGAACAGTAAAGTCTTTGGGATTTACAATCCATTGTATTTCATCTGTACTTCCAATAACAATGAACAGCCATCCCTTCTCTGTTTAACATCGAAATTAGAAAGTATTCTTTCTTTTTCTACTGAGGCATAATAAAATCTAACTAATAAGTATTTTTCCAGAGACATTTTTACTGATTAATTCTGAAGACCGGATGTAACAGCAGACAAATTAGAATATAACCCTCCTGCCAAATTTTGCTAAACAGATCATTTAAACCCACTGACTCATTCAGAGTATTCTGGTAGCTTTCCAGCATTTCTGCAGAGCAAGGATCATCACATGAGGGTAGTGTCTTAGCATGCTTTATATGTAGGTTTTGTTTTAAATTCAGCATAAAGGTTTGTGTGTACTTTTGAGGTGTTCCCATTCATCAAGCAGTGCTTTCTGGTGCTTTGTTTATCTTTGGGAGTAATTTGGTTAGTTTAGTTCCTTCACAACCTCCTTTCAAGTGATATTTGTTTATCAGCCACAAATACAGTCACATTAATCCATTTTGATAAGCTAAATAAACCCCTGCAGTTTGTCCAAGATGTAGCCCATATGTAAATGAGTTATATATTCTTGCAGGAGGGACATGTACAATTTCAGTCTAGTCATCCTTGCCTAATGTGGCTGTCAGGTGTGTCAAGAGCAACAGATGCTTGTTTGACAAAGGACCTTTTTATTCTGGCTAATTAAGCAGTAGGACACACCCGCCTGTTAAGGGATCTGCTTTGTACAGCCAGCTCTAGCTGAATCATGCGAATCTACAGATAAATAGGCCACATTTTCAAAGAAGGCTAATTAACCCCTAGGAAAAGGAAAAGAATATTGAAAAAACTCAGCTGCTGAATGCAACAAGATTAGCATTTCTTCAACCTGATGGGCAAAACCTAGGCAAAGCAAATGTGTTTGGAACAAACATGGTTATTTCAAGTTTCAAGGCATTCAAATGTTCTTTGTGGAACTTCCTGAAGATTATTTAATACACTCAAATTCACAGTTGGATTCCTTTTATCACACACAATGCACATGCCAGATTAAATGGCTTAATAGTCTGATCTAATCAATTACTTATCAAACAGAACTATATAACTGGGCATCCTTAAAAGTAGGTAGTATCCATCTCATTTTTATTGGGGTTTTTCATCCTGAAATAATTTGCTCTCCAAAGAAAGCAAAGACTGCAAAGTTTGGTTCTACTACCTGATTGTATTTTTTTTTTACACTGAGGAATGTAGCAGGTTTTAATTTAGTACAGAAAATAGACTTGCAATTTAATTTTTAAGTGCCACAAAAAATATCCTTCCTTGTTCCTTTGTATACAAAAATAAAAATGCTAATCATAATTCCTACTTGAAACAAATTAATCAAAATTATGATGACAGTCACTTAATAGGTGTAGTAAAAATAAATCACATTTATTAATAATTTACTTAGAAATCTGATTCAATATGAGTATAGGAATGTTATTTACAGAAATAAAATTTGTCATAATTTAAAAATTACTATTTTTGAAATATAGAACAAAGAGTTTAACATTAATGAACTTTTACAAGAATCATCATTGAAGTTTTGCAACATAAAATTTTTACTAAAACTCTAAGTATCAGCATTCTTAAATACTTGTTAGAAAATAAGTATTAATATCATAATGCCCATAGCAATCAATGTCTTAAAATTAAACAACTAAAGTGAGCCATGCTTCTGGAGGGGAAAAAAGTTGATATTACTTTTCCTCAACATAAAATTAGTATAAAATGTAAGTATTTCTGACTATTCTGAAGTAATTGATGAAAAATATGTTATTCTAATTCATTAAAAAAAGAATAGTGAGCACCTTTCAAAAAAGTCAATATAATATAAAATAATGGGGCATTTTAGAAATGTCATATATATCAACATATAGATAGATAGTTAAATATTCATGCAATATAATGTTTTGAAATTTTGACAAAAATATTTTGAGCTTATTAATTTACCTACACAAAAATGCACAACAATATGACTTGGTTATTCCTCTATTTCAACTCATACAAGTGAAATTAGGTAAGCTATTACCTGTAATCAGACTTTTTTATTTAAAATACACCTCTGTAAAAAATTTGTTCATTGTAAAACATAGGGCTTTATCAAATCAATAAATCAAGTAACTGAAGAAATGTGGAAAGAAAATTCATGATTTTCTATATTATTAAAGTACTGCCTCTCTATTTAGGCTTGATGTTGTAATCCTCATAACTGTGTACAGTTAACCTTTTGTACTAAATTGATCAGTAGAAAAATGATGGAATGATAATAGTGTCGACTGTTCAGCAGTCATCTTCCTGTGAAAACTGATGACAGTGATTAATGTTGGCGATGATTAATCAGCACAGTGGTAACATATACAGGTTGCCTGGGTAATTTTTCTCACTTTTCAAACAAAGGTTTTCTCTTAACTAATTCTTCCCTTGACATAGAATAGATTATAAAAAACTGTTTCTTTGGAGAAGAAAAATCAAATTCAATTACTTTAATAGTTTTTATCTTAAAGGACTAATTAAAAATAAAATAATCTTTTAACATATTATTGAAGCAAAACTGCTGAAATAATGTAAGAAATATTTATTTGTTATTTATTTCTAGTTATCAAGAGAAGCTGTCATCAGCCACAGAAGTAATTTTAGAAAAAAGTGAACCAAGTGCTTGTCCAGTTTACTGCTGCTGCCATCCCAGCATTTTTTCTCACTCAGGTTCATGAATTAGTAGGCAAATCAGTCTTATCTAGATGACATACACTTAAATATGGCAGTGCTCAGGTAACAGCTGAAAGAAAAGAAAAAGAAAACCAACCAAACAAAAACTTATAAATATCCTACACTATTTCCTGCTGGAAGGGGAAGAGGTCTGAGAACAAAATGATAATATACAGAATAATTCTTAGCAAAATCTATGAGACAAAGCTATAAAAGTTGCTCCCCGCTAGTCAATCCACTCTTGAGAGTGACCAGAAACTACTGAATGGAGTATTTAATGATAACAGTACTTAGAATTGAAAGATGATGAACAATGAGAATTTTATCATGAATTAATCATCTTCATTATTAGAGATATTAATAAGAATAGCTACCATCTGTTGAGCACTTACTATGTGATAGATACTTTGCATACATGTAACCCTAATTTCACCTATGAAGTAGATACACCCATGCCCATTTTATAGTAAAGTAAAATTTAGAGAGATTATATAACTTACTTAGGGGTACAGAATTATTAAAAGGCCAGGATTCAAGTCTAGGTCTGTCTAACTAATAATAAATAGTGCCCTGTCATTGGACTTCAGTTGCTTGTACAGACAGCAGCAGCAATTTTAGCTATATCAACTTTAAAAGAGATAAAGTAGTCTATGGAGGTTTGAGTGCCAAGAAAGAATTCTAAATTTGAACACACACAAATATCACATGACTTGTAAATGTGTACTATACCTAGTATGTGATCAATATGCCTTTTAATAAAGTCATCAAGTCTATAATTTTTAATAATATGGAAAGCATACCATGTGTTAAGAGAGACCTGCACCAACTCTGTGTTAAGTAAATAAATAAAAGAGGCAATATGTCAGATTCATTTACTTTCAAAAATTTAAATTTATTCTATAAAAACAGTCAAAGGCCCAGTAAAGTGAATATGTACAATATATAATATTATACACAAAAACAAGAATGTTCACTCAAGTATTGCTTATGATAGCCAATAATAAGCAACCAAAATATTCATGAATGGGGAACTAATATACCCCCGTAATGAGATCCTATAATGACCTATAAAAGCCAATCTGGAAAGATATTCAAATTTTGTAAGCATAAAAAACAGTTTGTCAAAAATATAATCTAATCCATAGATGTATATAATGGCATCATTTGGAAAAAATTTTTGAAGTTATACATCAATAGAACTCCTAAGGACTCCTGAAATATGGGTTTTCCCAAACCAATGACCATAAATGTTGGGTAATCTCAGGCTAATCCTGGAATTGGTGGTCAAAGCAACATGGGCTCCAGAGACCCATCTTAACCTAGAGCCATTCTAAAAAGTCAGTCTTAGATTCTGTAACCTAAACAGCTCTTCTAATCTCAAAGATATTTGTAGAGGTAGATTTTGATCTGTTCAGTTGCTAGGCAAGAGCTTTGTCTCCTGTCCTACTAAGTGGTTCAAAACTCTCAAGGGGCTCTATAAAACAACCTTTCTGCTATTTCTAATGGAATAGGCTATTTTTAAAATATATCCAGAGATTATATCTACAGATCTATGCATTGCTAGTTCCATGACCTTTGTCCCTTCTGCTTGAAGAAGAAAATCTATGATAATAACACACTCCCAAATGTCAAGTATTGTAATCCCTTCCTATGGCAATGGCCAGTACCTATTTTCTAATCCAGAATCGAGACACAAATTTTAACACTCTATTCTCCTGCATACAAACTGATAAAAACAGTGGTGCCTCTTCCAAAAATTTCAAATCAGTGAGAGGATATAGGTAGAAAATCTAGGTGTTTAGTCCCACCAAGCAAGCAAGTATTCCCTTTTTAAACTAGCCCTAGAGTCATCTGTTCATTTTTCCTACATACCCTAAACTTTGCACATTTGCATTTTCTTTTCCCTTGTATTCACCAGTGTGGTTTTGTTCACACTCATGATACTACCCACCCTCATATTTTGGGTTGATAAATAAGAATATGCTTGCCAACTAGGCCTCCAATAGTCCTAGTTTAGATGGAATGAGAGGAAAGAGGCAAAAATTAGCTTAAAAGGCACCATGACTTAAAGAGCCACAAAAAAAAGAAAAAAAAAAAAACAAGCAGGTAGTGTTGCCTCAAAACAGGAAGATTTCTTTTGGACTTTACAGGAATGAAGGCAAGAACATGAATTCTTAATTTTCTTCACACCAGAAAAGGTTCCAATAACAACTGTCTTCTTAGATTATCTCGCTCACACAAGAAATTTTTCTATTTTTTTCTCTACTTCTCATTTCTTTTTCTTTTTATAAAAGTGGAGAATAGAGCCTTTTGCAGTTCCTAACTATTCTAATGGCAGGCTCAAAGAGATCAACACATCTAAAAGGAGAAAATAATACTGTATAATAACATTGCTAATAATAGAAATAATATACCCCACTTTAAATGTACAGCATCTTAAAGAACTGAATTCTCATTACTGCCATTTTTCAGCAAATGTAGTAAACGTGGGTGTGCGTAAACTTGAAAAAATCTATATATTCATGCACACATAAATTCTGAAAAAAAAACATGCTAAAACACAATGCTATTAATCAGATAAAACTTTTACATTGACATTCATTATAAAATGCGTACATATACACTTGGAATAAAGACTTGGACAGAGGATGGAAATTATAACAGATTGAAGATTCTAGCCAAGACTGTATACTTGTAAACTTTGAAAAATTATTTCTCTCTGAAAATCAGTAATATTCAATGTAAGTTAATTGCACCGAATTAAAGACACTATTCCTTTAGAGCTTATTTTATGGGAACCGGTGATGTCCTCTATGTATAGCAGACGTTCCAACTCATTTAAAGCATTTTCTTGGTTCCCAAAACAACAGTTCCTTCTAAAGTGGGTTATTTTATCTCATAGGTCTCACAAATTTCTGGTTAATACTCTTAACTGGAATTGTTAAGATGCTTAAAATAAACTATAAGTTCTTTATAATGAAAAACAATTGTCATTATGCAATGTTTTGTATAAGTGTGAGATTTTACATAACGAATTTTATTTTCACCTTCCCCTCCACCTTACATTTTATGGTATTCCCATGGTGCTAAACGAGGGGAAATAATTCTTCCATTATCCCAGAAAATATAGTAATAGTGATTACCCTATCCCAATCATTCCTTTTATCACCAAACTTTTCCCTCTCATCTCCCAAATCTAATCAATCACTGAATCCAATGATTCTGCTTTCTAATATCTCTCAAAAATCTATTCACATATCTTTATCTCTCCAGCCCTCTGAAGTTCAGGCCACTCCCTACAATAGGTCTCAGTGCCCTCAAGATAAACTGCAAATCCATTAACAGAATTTATAAGGCTCCTAAGAATATTGCTCCTGCCTACCATATTCCAAAGAGTATATACAATCTAGCCATATGGAACTTCTCAGTTCTCCAATAAAAAGTTTCCTCTGATTGAAACAATTTTTTCTTCCCACATCCTCTCATCTTCACTTTATCTTTCAGATCTTAGGGTAAATTCCACTTCCCCAGATAGTCTCCCAAACCACTACCACTTTTCTCCCTCTTTTTAACAAGCCTGGTGTTGGTGTCTTATTAGGTGTTCTATAGCCCCTTTTCTTTAATCAGTGCACAAAAATAATCACATTGTAATGTAATTGTCTATTCAACCAGATTATAAACAACATGAGCACTGGACTATGCTTATCTCTTTGACCTACAAATAATGCAACAATGCCTAACACAGAGAGGGTCTTCAATTTGTTTAATGAACAGATGAATCTACAAAGGGGATGAGTTTAAGACCCTGTTGAAACCTTACTATTAGAGTATGCTGTATCAGAGGCCTTGAACACTTTAAAATTGTGTGTAAATATAATTTTCTATTACAGTCATTTCCAATCAAGTTATTTATTATGAGTTTTTAAATTTTCTAATATGACTTCACTTTCAGTTTCCATTGGCAGAAGTTTACAACTCCCATTTTCCAAGATTTGTAAGTTTCAACAAAGTTCATGTAATTAAAGAAACAAAGCTCATGAGATTAAAGAAACTCAAATGAGCAAAGAAAGTCTTTGGCTATTGCTCTGAACCTCATGACACATAATTTTACTGTGTTTTAAAAAGTATACCTGATTCACTTAATTGTGGATTCAGATCCAATGCCCTGATCACATCATCTAGAAAAGGTGACCTGGTATGTCTTTGTTTTTATGAGACAGAAGCACTCAGAGATCTTTAATTTTCATAGCTGAAATGCTAAAAATAAGTAATTAGCCTAACAGTAATTCTTCTAACTTCATTATTAATTAGTCACTTGAAATTTATAGGAGCTTGGCAATATTTAACTGACATTCTTCTATGTTCTCTTACCAACCAGTGAAACTTTTCACCCACACAGAAAAGGTACTTCAAGAATCCTCTAGTTACAAATTAGTTAACAAATTTATGTAGAATTTTTCATGTATTATTTCACCTGTCTGAAATCTTGTGAGGTAGGTACTATTATGATCCCATTTTTATGGGTGAGAAAACTTAGGCCCAAAGTTTAAATAACTCTATGACCCCCAAGGTCACATAGCTAGAAACAGTCAAAGTGAGGACTTGAATATACTATACCATCTATTAGGTTCCAGGAGTAAAAACTTGTTTTCTTTTTTATTTCTTTTTTCAACTCAGCCATATGTTATATGAGGCTTATAATATGTCAATTTAAAAGTTTACAGACCAACTGTTATGCATTTCTCTCTAAAGTAGCAATCTTTTCTACATGTTTTATCTTCTACATTATAGGAATTAGACATGCCATAATTTTTACCCAGTTACTAATTTCCACACATTGTAATCCTTTAAAAAAAAAACCTTAATTTCATTTCCAGCAATTCAGAGTACCTGACAAGATGGCCATCTATTCTATTCTGTAGATCCCATCCAAGACTAATAAAAATGCTGACTCATGTTAGTTCTATACTACCTTTGCTGCGGCATCAACACAAGTGTGTTAAAATTTGAATCAGTGCTCAGAAATGTTTTAAAAATACAATATCTTTTCTTTCAAAAATCTTGGAATTCAGTTTTCAAGTGCCCACCATCAATTCCATTTTGAAAGAAAAAGGAATGACTGACTGTAGCTTCTCAGACACCAGAAGAAGGGACAATCTCAACTAATTAATTCACCAAAAAATTGGTTTCAGGGTCTCTGGCACAAGCCCCAGTTGTTGTTGCTTCCTGACCTTTACACACAGTCACAAGTACCTTCAGCAATCTCAAGTAAAACATATTTAACTCTACTACCTAATGAGAAGCAGACATAGCTTTCAGAGAATTTACAGATTAAAAATAGTGTTCAGGGAAACTAACAGCAAGCAGTGCTCTAGAATAGTCCTCTAGTCCAACTATCATACTTATTCCTGCTTGATATAGGCCAAGTAATTCATCATATACCTTGATCTATTCGTTTTTTTGCTTTAGTCAAATACTCATGGGACATATTTGTTACGTGATAAAAAGAAAAGTAAAAATTCCTCAGTTCTCACCCAGAACTTTCACTGTACTTTCATTGTACTTTCTGAGATACTTCTTTAGTATCTCAGAAAGTCTGTGTTGTGGTTGGCATGTCTGTCTGTCTGTCTGTCTCTCTCTCTCTCTCTCACACACACGCACACATGCACAAATATACACAGAGGAAGAAGACCTTCCAATGGTTCTAATTGTGGTTATAAGGTATGGCTAGAAAAAACACTCTAATCCCAAAGACAGTAGAACTCTTCCATTAGAGCTTCATTGTTGCCCATTGACAGAAGGTGGTGTTGGCGTATGACAACCCTAGGTCTACTTTGCCAAAAATCAACTTGATACGACCCATTCTGTCATATGACTAATTCGACTTGACCATTTATTGAAAACTTTCTTTTAAACATTTATAATGATGACATAATTTGTATTGAATAAAAGTTTTAAAGAGTCTTTGAAGATTCTTTGATTCTTACTTACATTGATGAGTTCAAGGTTTCAATTACCTGAAATTTTACTGCAAGTCAGCACTGTCACCTACTATATAATATATAGTTATATAATTATATTCTGGAATTTTGCATTTTCAGGGCCAATAACTTTTGAGAATAGAAATTTTCTTAGTTTGAAGCAAAGGGACATGCATGTCTTAAATGCTATGGAGTTTATAAATGATAATAGGTAAGATTTATTTCTCTCCATCCATTAAATGCATTCTTTACTTCCCTTAATTCACAACTTTGTTAACCAGTTCTATATGAATATGTTGCTTCTGTTTTAAGCAACTGAAAGGCAATCAGTATATGAAATATCAATGTAAACATGGCATTCAGCTGAGTTGGACTGATAAATATTTCTATTGAAGAATGTCTGTTGTAAAATTGCTATGAAAAAAATTAAAATCGAATTAAAACTAATACTTCCTATCAAAACTTTCAAAAGCTTTTATAACTAATGTATGCAGTATGATATGTGAAAACATTTATATGTAGTTAAAGAAACATATTTGAGACAGTTAATAACTGAAAATTGGTTCTTAGGGAAATTGATAAATCAGAGTATTTGGTAAATTTAACAAAACAACCATTTGGTGAATTTACATTTCTGCAAACTGCTTTTCTTTCAGTAAATTGACCATTAAACAATTTTTTTTTTTTTTTTGGTGGGGAATGTAATAAATTTTCAGATAACTGGCCTACCTTTCAATATCACAGCATTTTAAAGTTAAAAAGTTATCCCAGGAAATAATTTAGTTCAAGCCCCCATTGCAGAGGGAATCTGAGACCAATAACCTGAAGGGATCCATTAGTTAGTATCATTATTGGCATTAGAACTCAGAACTCCCAATTCTCAGTCAATAGCTCTTTATAACAGACTATGGTTTATAAATAAGACAAGAAGGCACTCAAAAAGAAGTAGAAAGGCCTGCCAGAAACTCAAAGTGCTTATTACACAATCAAAGAAATACTCATAACATGAAGAATGCAATCCTAAAATAAGAGTGTCTCTTAAATGTTTCCAAGTTTCTTTCTCAAATAAATGAATAAGGCACTGTTTCAGGGCCTTTAACAAGACTGCAAGGAAGGCAAACTTACTGTGTGCATGGAGATGTCAACTAAAATGGTTCACTGGATTTTATATTCTGTGGGGATTCTGTATCACCTTGCAATATTGTTTTTTTTTTCTTTTTTCTCATATACATGGAGCATTTTGGTGCTCTAGATTAAGTACTTTGTTATTATATGAAGTATCTGAGTGTTTCAGGCTTAAAATTTTTTATTACATCATCTCTGTATGTAACGTATAATAAACAAACTGACTGTTTACACTGAAATAAAGAAACCAAAAAGATTAATTTCTAGTTTGCAAGGAAGAGGGAGAAAAGCAAAATTCAACACTACAGTAATTGCCACCAAAATAAACAGGGAACAAATTTTTGAATTTTCACTTGCAGTAAGTAAGTGTAATTTGGGGGTGTGAGACGGAAACCTTTTAAATGTAATAGTTTGTGTAACAGCTTTTGTAAGGTGCACTTTTCACTGTCAAACAGCATGAAATGCTCAAAAGGGTAATCAGTTTTAGATGGCAGGTTTATAAGCTTTCCACAACTTTTAATCCATGGTAAAATGTTTTGCAATTACTTCTATATATAATGTTCACGCTTTCTTTTTAAAAGATTTAAAAATTGTTTTGTACAAATATAACTCTAAAACCAACTATACTGCTTGATTTCCTAAATCATCTGATGCATGTGGTTAGTTTTTATTAACTCACAAGTTGTCCACACCTAATATGCATAGAAGCAGTACTTCTGCAATATTGAAGAATATTAAAGCAAGGAGGAAGCAAAGCCCTCCCAATACAACCTACTCAAAAACTATATATTCTACATAACCTTCCTTATGAAGATAATATAAGTGATTTTCTAGTACCAACATAGTAAGTTATCATTTATATATTATATCAAAGCCATATATAAAAATAGGCTGGTTACTTCTCAAGGTCCATAGAATCATTTTTCACACAAATCAGATTTACAGGAATGGGGTTTTCTAAATCTAAGTGGAAGGCTATTTACATATGAAAACTCCATTCCCTTAACAGTTACTCAACACTTAATGTTATATTCTTTTAAATTAAGACAACACTAGAGTTATTCTAATGTAGACTAAAGAATCAATCATTCTCCCTCATCCTCTCTTCCTTTCCCTCTCTTTCTGGCTGTCTCTTTCTCTCTGTTCTCTCTCTCCTGCCCTTCACCCATCCCCACCCCTGCTCTACCTCTCCAAACACAAGGACCTAGTCAGGCCCACAGTTATTAGTAGCCACACAGCAGCCTTACCTAATCGCTCTATATGTAAACAGAGTTGGCAATGTAGGTTAATTATATCAATCATTTTTTCTTTGAAATCATTTTTGTCCACCTAAAAAACTAATTTTGACATTATCCATAGGCTTGACCTTACAGTCACACCATTTCAGTCATTACAGACATCAAAAATAACAGCTAAATTATTTTTCAGTACTTATATATAAGCCACATAACCAAAGTTTTGGTATCTCAAAACAAAACTTACTAGAGGGAACATACCTCAATATAATAAAGGCCATACGTGACACACAGCTAACATCATCCTCAATGAGGGAGAGTTAGAAGCATTTTCCTTAAGATCAGAAATAAGACAAAGATGTCTGCTTTCACCACTTTTATTCAACATAGAACTGGAAGTCCTATCCATAGTAATTAAACAAGAAAAGAAATAAAAGGTATTCAAACTGGAAAGAATAAGTAAAACTGTCATTACTTGCAGAGACATCATACTATATATAGAGAACCCTAAAAAGTCTACTAATAAACTATTAGAAACGATAAATTAATTCAATAAAGTAGAATACAAAATTAATATTCAGAAATCAGTTACATTTTTATATACCAATAACAAACCACTAGCAAGAGAAATTAAGAAAATAATTCCATTTACAATTGCATCAAAAAAATACAGAATGCCAAGAAATAAATTTAATAAAGGAGGTTAACAAACCTGTATTCAGAAAATTATAAGACACTGAAGAAAGAAAATGAAGAAGATACAAATAAATGGAAGCATATACCATGCTTATGATAGAAAGAATTAACACCGGTAAAATATCCGTACTATCTATTCAAAGCAATCTATAGAGTTAATGCAATTCCTATCAAAATACCAATAGCATTTTTCACAGAACTAGAACAATTCTAAAATTTAAATGGAATCACAAAAGACACTGAATAGAAAGCAATGCTAAGTACAACAAAGTTGGAGGAATCATGCTCCCTTATTCAACTATAGTACAAAGCTAGAATAATCAAAAAAGTATGGTACTGGCACAAAAATGGACATATTAATCAATGGAACAGAATAGAGAGCCCAAAAATAAACCCTCACTTACATGATCAATTAATCAATGCTAAAGGAGGCAAAAATAACAATGTAGAAATGACAATTTCTTCAAAAAATGGTGTTGGGAAAACTGGATAGATACACGCAAAAATAAATAAATAAAACTGGATCACACTTTTACACCATATACAAAAATACACTCAAAATGAATGAAGAACTTAAGTGTTAAACCTGAAACCATAAATCTTCTAGAACAAAACATAAATCAGTAAACTTTCTGACATAATTCTTAACAATAGCTTTTTTGGTATGTCTCCTTGATCAATAGCAGTAAGTTCTCTGACATCACTCTTAGTAATATTTCTTCTGATATATTTCCTCGGGTAAGGGAAAGAAAAGAAAAAATAAATAAATGAGAATACATCAATCTAAAAAGTTTTTACATGGCAAAGGAAATCATCAACAAAACAAAATAATGTACCAGTTGAAAGAAGATATTTGCCAATGGTACATCTGATAAGGAGTTAATATCAAAATTTAAAAAGAACTCATACAACTTACTCCAAAAAGAACATACAAATGCCCAACAGACATATGAAAAGATGTCTATCATTAATCATCAGAGAAATGCAAATTAAAATCATACTGAGATACCATCTTACACCTGTCATAACAGCTATCAATAAATCAACAAGCTACAAGTGCTGGTGAAGATGTAAAGAAAAGGTATCCCTTGTGCACTATTAGTGGAATTGCAAATTAGTATAGCCACTATGGAAAATAGTAGGAGGTTCCTCAAAAAATTAAAAGTAGAACTACCTTATGATCTGGCAATTGCACTTCTGGAAATTAATCCAAAGCATCAAAACACTAATTCAAAAAGATTTATGCACTCCTATGTTAACGTCAGCGCTATTTACAATAGCCAAGATATCAAAGCAACCTAAGCACCCATCAGTAGATGACTGGATAAAGAAGATGTGGTATAAATACACAAAGGAATATTGCTCAGCGATTAAAAAAAAATACATTAAAATTTTACTATTAGGACAATGTGGATGGACTTAGAAGATATTATGCTAAGTGAAATAAGTCAGACAGAGAAAGACAAATACCATATGATTTCACTTATCTGTAGGATCTAAAAGCACAAAATAAATAAAACAGAAACAAATTCATAGATACAGAGAAGAAACTGATGGTTGCCAGATTGAGGGGCTGGCTGAAAAAGGTGAACAGATTAAGAACTACAAATTCATAAGTACAAAATAGTCACAGGTATGTAAAGTACAGCATAGAGAATATAGATGGTAATATTATAATAACTATGTATGGAGCCAGATGGGTACTAGACTTATTAGGGGATCACATTGTTAATTAAGAAACTGTCTAGGGGCTATGCTGTATACCTGAAACTAATATAAAATAATATTGAATTTCAACTGTAATTGAAAAAAATAAATTAAAAAGCTTATTGTAAAATCAGATCACCAATGCTAAATATTCCTGGCCTATACTTTCCATATTACAATAGAATCATTTATAGTAAGACCACTAAAATAAACACTAGTCACATACTACTTCACTGCACATAGCTATGTTCAGAGCAATATAGTTTCAGAGACTCTAAGGCTGGATAGGACCTTCAAGGTAATGACCTTGAGTCATGGTGTGGACCAGCAGCTGCTTGAATCTCCATAATGAAGTTCTATCTATCATTTTACTAGGAATATAATAAATTACAGAATTTAGTTCTTAACATAGCTCCAAGTAAATTCATTTTATTTTTGTTTGCAAGTGCATAATTATAATTAGAGTAAAAATATAAAAGCAAAGCTTCAAACAATAAGGAAAGATTTATTGATTTATTTTGCTGTCTTTCCTTCTTTTTCTAATGTAAATATATTGAGTAAAACATTTTAAAAGCCATGTTGGCCTGATTACAAACTTATTTTTAGAAAGAGAGAAAATTTTAAGAGTATCTTTGAACTTACAGAAAAAGTTAAAATATTCTTACTTTTTAAAATTATTTTTGCAGGCAATTTGACTGTTAAATTCATTTTTCTTCCAAATTTAATATTAATAAAGCTACTACCAATGCTGGAAATCTGTGTATATTTTTAAATGTGAATTAAATAAAAATAAAAATATATATAAATAGGAGAGTTTTAAAAAATAAGATCCTGATGTGTTTTATATTGATGAATCTAAAAACAGCGCTTCTAAAGTTGGTTCTTAATGCAAGGGCTTTATATATATGAACATGTATATAAAGAAAAAAACTAAAAACCCAAAAACTCTTTTCTTGGGAAGTATATAAAATACATGAGTTTCTACAAAATTTGTCACTTTATGGCAACAGTTACCATCTTTTCTCCTAAAAAGAAATTGCCCAAAACAGAAACAGCTGTATATTTTTAAGAGAACATTATTAAAATATTCATTAAAGCACAACATATGTAGAGAACTTTTAAGTGTGCTTTTTATTTAATAAATAATTTACTGAGTAAATTGTATTTTAAATATTATGAAGACTCAACAATAATTAACAATTCCTATTTGAAGTGATTTATGTTCCTTCTCAAGAATATATAATCAAATTATTTTTATATGATAGTTTAATATTTTAGGGATATCATATTAGAGTTTATTGTTCAAGTTGATCAGGAGTAACTCTTTTCCTCTTTTTTTGTAAATGGTCTACCTTCAGTATTTAATTATGCTTTTTCATGTATGTGCTTAACTTGAGGAGAAAAAAAAAAAACCTCAACAGAGAATATTATCTAAAACTACTGCAGATCCTAGACACAGTGTCTTTGAAGAATTCGTCTCTGCTTCTCTTTCTTCTTGCTTTGAAGACAAGAACAAATGCTTCTTGAACGTGGAGTTTAACCTAACAGTTCACTGCTTTAACACCTTCAGTCACGATAGCTGGAGCAAATGGGAGCTAAGTTGTATAATATAGCAGTTCTTTTGGCAACTGTGAGTAAGACTGCAAGTGGAGACACCTATGCTTTTTTGTATGGTATCTTAATGCAGGAAGATGAATACTAAGAAATAAATCAGGAAACGGGAACAAAGATATGCTCTACCTAGATAACATGACCAAAGGTAAAGCTGGTGTTTGGTACCTAAAAGTATCTCCCAATAATCAGAATTGTTTTCTTCCAACTTCAGCTCCTCAGTCACATCCAATTCAAAAAATGAACAAACAAAACTACGATTTATTGTGTAACAAACTTGTAAAATGTGTTTCTCTCTACTATATAAAATGGACTTTAAGGACCAAAAAGAGCCAAATATTTTACCAAATTTTCACCACTAGCAAAGACAACACCAGGACCCACAAGAATTCTACACTGACTATAACATTCTATATTTCTCCAGTCTGCTTATAATTTTTGTCGGTTTTTCATATTTTCAAGTTAATGCAAAGTGTAGGTTTCACATTTGAAATAGTCAACCATTGTAAGCATGTTCCTCTTAAGAGTAAAATCATGGTCCTGCAAAGTCAGTCAAAAATTTAAAAACAGCATGAACTTCTTTAGTGTTCATTATACATACTAGTTTGAAAGACCCAAAGATCTATTTGCTGTCTTACCGAAAAAGCCCATTGTATTAGATAGCATTTTAATAGGTACAATAACAGTTCCAGATCTATTTAAGAATAAAACCAATAAATTATGCTCATCACCTACATCCACCATAAATTCAATAAATACTCACTTACTGAATGTAGGCCATTGTTGTTAGGTCCCAAAAAAAGATGACAAGATGAGAAAAGCATTTACAGCACTATCTGGCTCTTCTTTTTTCTCCCCCTAACAAGAACTATTCCCCTAAGACACATCCCTCTCCTTCTGTGTTCTACTCTGCACACTGTCTCTTGAATATTTTGCTGCTTCAACATTCACTTGTATAATGACTTTCAATTATACTGTCCCAGCTCCTACTCTTCATTTACCTAAATTCTAACCCCATAATACAAACTGCCTCTTTGCAAATGGAATACAGTAAGATTCAAGATGATATTTTCCTTTACACCACATCAGTGCTGGCCCCTCAGCTTCTCTATGAACTTCCAGAATATAGGGGGTAATGTCTCTGACTTCCCCAGCCTCTAGCTTTCCCAGAGCTTTATTCACTGCCTTGTTCTCCCTGAAACTCTGAACCTATTTGGTTTAATTATCATACCCACCCATAGTACCTTCATTTATGTTAACTATTTCTTCTTCAAGACATATATAAATGTTTATAGGTCTAAAGGACAGAATAAAGTTTGAAGAGATAACTGACTGTGAAAGTAAACTAAAAGTACTTATTTGGGAGTCAGACAATAACTTCCATAATCCTTATATGGCAAGTAATTTGAAGTTGTACAATGTGCCAAGCGATTTAACTGGGTACTTTATAAATACTATTCCATTTGATTTTGACAACCAACATAGAAAATTAATACTATATGAATGCATAGGACAACAACCCAATAAGATAATTATTATCTAAATGTTAGGCATAAAAATTAGAATGGTTAAATAACTTATCCAGGGTCACATACCTAGCAAGCAATTGTGCTAGAATTTGAATCTAGGTCTAGCTGACTTTAAGATCAGTATTCCTTATATTATGCTATGTTAGACCTGTTTCTGCCATTCACAAAAGTCACTTAACCTGATCCTCAATTTTCTCATCCAGATAAGGAAAGGGTGTTATCAATGCTCCTATGGGTGGGGGGAAGCCAATGGGCAGGCATCTGAAGTGAGGCATTTTTCAAAGTTCCTATACATATTACCCAACATGATCCAGCATGGTCTTCCATCCCATTGCCCCAACTGCTATTGAGAATCACTAGCTTTCCTTATACTATACCTGAAGTGGTATAATAATATTATATGAAGATATACTGTGATAAGTTAAAGAAGCATAATGTAAACCACATACTAACCACAAAGAAAGAATAAAACATATATAGCAATAAGCCAATAAAAAAGTTAAGATGGACCCATAAAATTATTCATCTCAAAAAAAGCATGAAAAGAGGAACATGGAACCAAAGTATAGATAAGGCAAATATAAAACAAACAGGAACATGGCAGATTTAAACTCAACCACATCAGTAATCACAAAAAAATGTAGTTTAAACATATAAATGAAAAGGCAGAGGCTGTCAAATCATATAAAAACAAAGATTAAGCTAAATGTTGTTTATAGAAATGCACTTTAAAGATCATGTCACAGATAGGCTAAAAGTAAGGATTGAAGGAGCTATGTCATGCTCTATTAATACCAGACAAAGCAGATTTCAAAGCAGGAAATATGAAGAGTCAACTCATCATGAAAAAAGAGTCAATTCATCAAGAGAACATAAAATCCTATTTATTTATACACCTATATTCAGAACTACAAAATACATAAAGCAAAACCTTAATGAACTGAAAAAGAGAAACAGCAAAATGCACTATCACAGATGGAGATTGTAACATTTATCTTTCAATAATTGATATAATAAATAGACAGAATCAGTAAGGATATGAAGAAATGTAAAAAACATCATCAACCAACTGGGCTAATTAACATTTATAGAACATTCCACCCAACAATAGAAGAATACATATCCTTCTCAAGTATATACAGAAAATTTACTAAGACCATATTCTGACCACATGTCTCAATAAATTTCAAGTATTCAAATCTTATAAAATAAGTCATCTGAATATAACAGAATTAAATTAGAATCCATAACAGAAAAATGTCAGAAAAATCACCAAATATTTAGAAACTGAATAATATACTCCCCAAAAACACATAGGTCCAAGAAGAAATAAAGAGAAAAATCAGAAAGTATTCTGAATTGAATGAAAATAAAAATATAACATTATAATTTATGACATCTTCCTCCCTCAATAAATATGTGAAGAAAAATAGTTAAATCAAACAATTTATCAACAGATATTCAAGTAAGCAAAATCAACAATTAAAAATAAAAGAGAATAATAAATTTACAAAATATTAAAACTGGAAAAATTCTAGAACTCATTCTAAAATTTATAAACTCACAAAATTTACAGAGGAAACAGCTCCAAGAACAACACATAATTTTTAAAATAGGGTTTATATTAGTAAATATTTAAATATGAGCAATCTCTGCTAGTAGCTATATTACACAAATATCTGATTTCTTCTAATGCCTATTTTCACCTAATAAAGGCAGATAAAAATTTTATAAAATGGAAATGCACATTTGTTGGTCTATGCCTGATTAATGTGAGCATTTCATGCTTTACATGCAAGATTTTTTTTATATTTACACACATAGCACAATAATTAAGGGTGATAAATCCTTTATCCACATACTCTGGCTTTGCCACAACTAGTAGCCATGATAGTGAAAAATTTTGGAATGTTTTGGAATCAACCAACAAATTTATCACATATGAAATAATACTAACGTTATATAATAAGGCTATTCTATTCTCTTCAACTATTTCTTGTAATGTGCTCTATTCAACTAGAAATTATGAATTTAAGTATTATAATTTTTAAAAGATTAAAAATATAATTTCTTAAAACATTTCTTTCTAAATTTATTTTTTAATTCAGCCTTATATCACTTGAAAAAATTCCATTTGGTATAAGAAAACAACAAAATAAATATGGAACACATTTCACATTTTTTATTTTATGCAACTTCAATGCTTTCAACACTGCATACATTACTAAAAGTACAAAAATAGATGCTGTACTATGAAATTTTAACGAATACCAAATTGATATAATTATACTTTATAATTTCTTCCAAATATCAAAAGAACAAGTTTTTTCTATTAAATAATTTCATTCTCTTATGTGTTCTACAGAATAACGTAGAACAAGCATATTTTTACTAAGTATCTTCAAAATTTCATATTTTAATAAAAACTATTTTTAATGTATACTCTGTCTTTCTGACAATGATGCAAAAGTCTCTTCAGCTGAGCTGAATGAGTATGTGCCTGAATCAATATGGTAAAAATCAAATAAGTCTGACTTAATCTGTTCTACTGTTCTGAGAAGTAGGTGAAATCTTCTATACCTTTTAACATAATTAAATTTTACCATAATCCTAGCACTTATAAAACCACCGTTCTCTTCTCATACCATACAGGCACTTTTTCTCATATTCAAAATTATGAAGATGTATTTCATGATGGTATATAAAGGTGGTGAGTGAGACAAGCTGGACCAGGCAGAAAGCATGTGGACACCCACAGTATTACTTCTTCCTCTGAGATGCCTATCAGACTCCATCCACCCTTTAGTCAGCCAGAAGAAAATTAAAGCTCTCAGCATATGTGCTGCCTTATTTGAGCTTCTTGCAATGAATTATATCAACTAGTACTTTTCATCACCGGGAGAAGGATCAAGGCCAGAAAAACATTCATGTACTAGTAGAATATTAACGGGTTCTGTGGTTCACTGAGTCTAAGTCCTATAAAGAGCAGAAACCTGAAAACAGAAGCCCAGAACAAAGTAAGAAAATAAGATGATTTTGAAGGCTGAGTGTGGTCATCAATATCATCATTATCAAATATTTAGATAAGTTTTACCACTTGAAAAGTATTATTATATACATTATTTTATGTGGTCCTCACAATAATCCTATGAAGATGAAGTATAGATATTTTTATTAAAAACTAGAATTTTCAGGTGAAGAAATAGAAGCAAGAAGCTTAAGAGCCTTGTCAAGGTCACTTTAACCACTAAGTAAGCAGGAACTTGACTTCTATTTTCCCCAAAACTAACTGCAGATTTCAGAGTCTTTCAGCTATATCGCTGTATCCCATGTAAATAAAGAGGGCAAACTAAAGGAGAAAGGTTCCATACTGGACAAAATCACCAATTTTTCCTAAAAACTCCTGTATTTTTCGCATCATCACTCCCATTCCTTCCTGACTTCCTTACTCCCTTTCACTCCAGGTTGTTTTCTTCAGATGACCCAAGATGTCAGAAAATATTTTGTCCATTTAAATATCTTAGATCCAAAGACAGTCTCCTAGGTCAAACCCGAAACCAACAAATGTGGATCCTTCTCTTCTATGAAGTTCTGTGGCTATAACATAAACCTCCTAAGGAGTAATGAGGTTTGTGTAAATCTTAGAGGTAAATATTTCTATCATGTGCCATAAAAAGCATGCAGGCAATGAATAGTCAATACTGTATCTCCTGGATGTGGACTGACTGTCCCCTGTAGGCTGGCCACACTCAGTGACTGAGTTAGAATAAACACAGAATAACAAACTAAGCCCAAATAAGAAGCAAATAAGATATTAACAAATCTCTCAAGTACTATCCAGATTATCATGTTAAGAGTTTTCAATGCTTTCTGAACTTAAAATGTCATGAGGAGTATATCAAAACCAAGTATCAAGAAGATAATAGCAAAAGCAATGGAGAAGAAATCCCTATTGATTAAATGCAACTGTTTCTGAGAATTACTTTTGCTAAAGAGCTAAATACCTTTTCTCTAAAACTTAAACTTTAACATTGAAAAAAAGGTAAATTTAAACCGCCAGACATCTAACACCACAGAGAACACAACTGTTAACATTTTTGAGTCTATATTTTGAAAACATATGACAGAAGGAGCATGCATTTAAAAAACAAATACTATCTAGAGCTTATTATTATAAAGAATGGCAGATTTGAACTTAGTATTCCAAGTCTTTCACCTATGTGAAATAGTTTAATCATCCCACTAACCCAATGACAGTCCTCTCTATTTCACAGATGGGGAAATTGAGGTGTAAGATTTGTATACTGTAGTTGAAGAGGTGCTGTGTGACACAAATGAAGTATAGAAAGAAGCCCTGATAAAGAAACACTCTTTTTTCACATTTCCTTCTACATTTTCTCTTTCTCTGCCTCTCCCCTCTTCTGTCCCCACAATGCACACAATAGCCAAAACAAAGTTAAGCCCAGCAGGTAACTTGAACCCATCAACAGAATCTACAGTCCTGTTGATGGAGACTATTCACTCCCTAAAGCCAAAAAGACTATGTTTTGTTATAAATGAATTCTCTGGAAAGAAATAAGAAAGTGTGGCAGGGAGCAGGCACTTGGATAGAGAGACTGGATTTGTTCTTTAGAATAGAAAAGATGCCTAAAGAATGGACAGGAGCTGATACAGAAAGGACCAGTAAAACTGGAGGTTAAAAGCAAAAGTCAATACACGAGATTTACTCCAGGTGAAAAATCTTTAGCTAAACCATCCTGGCACACATATCTCTTACTTGAGATGAAGGCTGGTCTTGTGTCATCCCAGGAAGCTGCTCTCTTTATTGCTGAACTGATCCTGAAACAAACTCGGGTTGTTGCTGAACACAGTGATGGTGGTGGTGCATATGTGTATATTTGTATTTTTAAAAAGAAATGACCTAAAATCGAAGGCAAAACACTACGGCTCTTCTGCCCTGGCATGAAGTAGATATGCCCAACCTTACAGAATTCTGAGTTTGCAATATAAATGAATTTTGAATTGTTAGAGAAGAAACCCTTCTACTGCCTTGTCAGAAGCACTGCTTCTCTACCCTTTTGTACTACTGGGAATTAAAGATCTTCTAAGTGATATACAGATCAAATTCAACAATTTGAATCTTCCACTATGCTGGTTAAGAAGGTTCCAACATAAGTCAGTAAATATACAATTCTACCCAATTTAGCTACTTGCTTAGAAAGTAAATAATACATGTTGAGAAATGAAAACATGGTATTCAAGAAACAAGGAGACACAGACTGAGCACTTGTTCTGGGTAAGGACCAGCTACCTATAAGACACACCAAGGGATAAAGAATTTTATGAAAATGAATAGCTTCAAAGGAGAAATGTATTTCAGAAATGTGTTTCTGTGTGATTTCAGTATGATGCCTGACTGGACTGTCACAATGGAGCTGTATTTAAAAAAAACAAGCATACGAAAAAAAAGAGCTCTACAGAAATATTACTTTTTTCAGAAAACTACTGTCTGTAAGAAAATTGACAACTCTGAGGGTAAAAGATAAAAACAGAAGTTATTATCTTGTTGTAGGACTAGCTGAACTAAATGCAGACTCTGGGTGACTAAAGACCACTTTCCTAACATCAATTTAACACTAAAACATATGCTAAAAATTCTATTCAGCTTTAAAACAATAAGTGGATGTGTATGAACTGGAGCTATTATAAAATGGGGTGAAAATACAAAATGGTACAACCACTTCAGAAAGTACTTTGGAAGTCTCTTCTAACATTAAACATACACTAAGTAAGTGACCCAGCAATTCCACTCAAAGGTATTTATCCAAGAAAAATAATAACTTCTGTCTGAACAAATACTTGCACACAAAATGTTCAAAACTGCTTTATTCATTATAGCCCCAAACTGAAAACAGCCAAATATCCATTGATAGGTGAAAGGACATGTGTGGTATACTCATAAAATGGAATACTAATCAGCAATTAAAGAGAACTATTCATGCACCCAATAATATGAATGGCAATATTATATTGAGAAAAAATAAGCCAGACACAAAAAGAGTGTATATTGTATGAATACATTTATAAAGAATTTAGAAAGCAGATCTGAGTTTGCAAGGGACTAAAAATCAGAGGTGGCCAAGACATTGAGTAGGGGCACAAGGAAGTTTTAGGGGGTAGAGAAATGTTCTATATCTTAATTGTGTTGGTGGTTACATGGAATTAATTTTTAACTTAATTGAACACTTTAAAGGGGCATATTTTAATGTATGTATTGTATATTTTAGAATATGTGTACTTCAACTAAGGTGAATAAAAAGAAACAACACAATTTTGGAAGTAAAATATTTAAAACAAGGAAACATAATGATCCTCATATGTATGAAGTTCTACCCTCTAAGGGGAAAGAAATAGACTCCTACTGAGTGGAAGTTATAAACAAATTTTATAAACAAAAGTTATAAAAAAAAGAAGACAATAATTACTTAGAGTTCAAATTAAAAATCAAATCACACTTGTTGAATAGTCACTATATCTCAGATATAGAAATGTAAATCTTCTAAGAAAGTACATAGTTATTGAGTTCTCATTGCTGAACTCTTCTTGTCAAGATAGGATGACAGATTAGATGCCTTCTAAGTCTTTTAAGAATGTATTTTGCTCCTTTTATAAAACTTTTAAGTAAAATTTAATGATTTCAAATTACTGAACTTTATAGTTGTTATTAGTACCATGCTTTTTATATTTTGGTGTTTAGTAAATACGTTGATTAAACTGTGCTTTGCTTTTTAAAATATATTGCTGTTCATTACTAATATAGCCAATGCAGAGTTCCTGTTTGGTATAATCCATCTAATAATAAAAATTCTACCATATGTGAAAATAAAATATACTTTAGAATGAGTAACTTTCTGATGAAATTTCAAGTATTAGTAACAATCCAAAAAGAAAATTGTTGACACAGAAAAGATAAAAACATGTGTGTTCTATAAATATAAAATGATTGACCAGGAAAACAGTACTTTCCTTATGGTTCAGGGGAAAAAAAGAGTTGCCCCTTTTTTAAGAATGAGAGTTTAGATTTAAAGTAGATCTTAAAGGTAAGGTAAGCTACAGGTAGATAGATATAAAAGATGATGACTTTTGTGATGGACATTAATGACCTCCCCTCACATTTACTCCCCTTTTTCTTTTCACAAAGCTAGACCTTTCATTTGAGGATGGAAACTTTCCAAAGAAGTTATCTCCACATTTTACTCCAGGGATGGAATATACAATTCAGCATACAACAATTAGGACTTTCCAACATCATAGCCAAAGTAACTAGTTCTAAGGTGAAAATAAGACCTATCCTGATTGAATCAGAATAAATACCAAGACTTTTATTAGAAATATAAGACAAAAATTCTTTTTCCCAGTGAAGGTAAATGTGGAAACAATAAACCTTAGGCGCTACTAGAAGACACATCAGAACCAAGACAGAAGTATCAGAATGAAACAATGGAAAGCAGAAAAAAGAAATGGAAGTCACTGAGCCACTGGATCATTTCCAAAGTAGTCCTATCTTTAGACTTTTTAGTTAACATTAGCTAACGTATTTTATTTGTGGCTTAAATCCATTTGAATGTTTTTTAAATTAGGTTTTTATTACTTCCAATAAAAAATGAAAAGGTAGGAACTTCATGCAAAGAAAAAGATACTGGAATGCACAAAAGGTCATTAAGATTTAAAAACTCATTTTGGAATATATAGCCAAATTTATTAATACAGTAATTCTGGTGTTAAGTAGAGACATAACTTAATGAATTTCCCCATTCATTGAACATTTTCCTTTGTCCTATGTGGATATTTTTTATGAGCACTTATCTTAAAACCTGTAAATGTGTTTAGATCTAGTTCAACTACTTCCTCCACAGAAGTCCCAGACATAATAGGTCTGGGCTGTAACTCTTGAATTGGTGGGGTGAAAATCTGCCTCTACCCACTAGAAGTTAGGTTGAAGAACCATCAACTTCTGAATTTCAGCTGCAAAAAGATGAAGGAAATGTGAACAATACAAGTAGCCTTTGCTCCATAAATTTTCTATTATTCTTAAACCCTGTTCCAGGTCCCAAATAAATCAGAGCCTTGAGGATACAAATACAGAACTTCTACAACCAGACCACAAAACTACCAGATGGTAAAACTGTTAAATAGAAAGCTGCTATTAAAAGCAAAGTTTCCCAGTGTTAATGTGACTTACCGTTTTAAATATTTTAGTTAAAAACTTTATAGGAAACAAATTAAATACTGGTAAGAAAAAATTTAATTGGTCTCACCACTTAGGAATTCTGAGAACCATTGCAGATTCCAGTCAGATTCCTCTGATAAAAATATCTAAATAAATATGAAATAGGAGGCTGTCTTTGGTGATCTTCTGGTGCAAAAACACTTCAATTTCATTTTGTCCAAATATTACTTGATTGAAAAAGTCTTTTTAAATATTCATAAGGGTCTATAAAAAATATTAGCAGAACAATATCTTCCCAAAGATGGAGACTATCTTATTTACTGAAAAAACATAGTTGACTATCTTATTTATTGAAAAAAGGAAATATGTATTCTGGCTAATACAAAAAAAAAAAAATACGGGAAATACTCATGCTCCTCAAGTCTGTGAATTTCTTATCCATAATTGGTTATCTCTAAAATTACTGGCTGAATATCTTGCATTTGTTTATATCTTGTTGGGATGATTTTCAGGAAAGCTCAAGGTCTTTTGTGAGTTTCTTTAGTTTGACAGAATCAAATTTCTATCTTTGTCTTCCCTGTAGATTTTACTGAGGTCTAGTTTTAAACTTGTTATGGTAGGTCTACAGTAAGCCTTACTGTAGAATATAGTAAGGTATGAACTTTTTGGTTCTCAGCTGGATGCCAAGGACATTAATAATGTTCCTCTGCTCTGCCTGTGGCAGAACTTCAAAGTTTAACAAAATTCTTTAATATGTCCTTCTCTCAACCAAGGACTCATAGGGAACCCACATTCAGAATTCTGGACCTTCATTTCTGCACAGCTATTTCATTTCTGGTGTTCTGCTCCAGATGCTAGCTACATCAACAGTCCTATATTCTGATCTCTGCCTTCTCACTCAGTTCAGAGGTACCACTGTTTCTGTTTGGACTCCAGCTCCCGGTGACACTGTCAGGAAACTGTCTTTAAGCAGAGAGCCAGTGCACACGCAGGGTTCTTCTATAGGTTGCCTCCTATCAACAACACAGTTTTGTACAGCCTCTTGTCTAACGTCTGAAAATAATTGCTTCATATATTTTTTTAAGTTTTACCAATTTTTATAGGAGGAGATTAGACCAGTAATAGTTACTCCATCAAGGCCAGTGGCAGAAGCACTTGTCCATATAAAACTTATTTATTTTTGTCTTTGTTTTTATTTCATATTTCTCTTTTTCATTCTCTTAATGTATGTATTCTTCTCTCCCTAACCTCAATTTGTATAATTTATAATCCTGAGTTAAACACACATATAGTGCTAAATAATTTTGATATTTTAGAACTGCAAGATTTTATAATGGTGATGGAATACTTTCAATATATTATCAAAAGTTTTGTAGAATTTCTGAACTTAAAACAAAATATTTTAAATACAATTTTAAAAGACTTTCTTCCCATACTCACCTTCCTTTTTTCATGAATAATAGCATAGGCAAAACATCAACAGCACCCTATTACCAAACTGCCTAGATATTCCTTCCTTTGTTAAAGTATGCTTCCTTACTTTTATTTAAGTTATAATAAAAATAATTTTTAAAAAAACCCTCAAATTATCAGAATTGTTCTTATTTCCAAATTTCTGAAATTGGTCTGATCTCAACTTTCAGAAGTGTCCAAAGCCTTAGCTATAACTAAAGGCTGTGGAAATATCAATCTGTTCCCTAGACAACAAGAGATTTAAATGAGAAATCAAAGTAAACATCACAAAGTTTTAAAAATTTAAAAACATTTATATGTAATGGATGTTCCCACAAAGGGAACAGAGGAAGCAGATTTTTGTAAAGCTCTGGTTTCTCAATTTATTTGGATACCTGCTATGCTAACTCACACAAATGCATAAGAGATAGGGCCAACTTATCCATTGGGCACATTGCCTAGGGCCTGTAATACTTTCAGAGGCCGACAAAAATGTTTTAATTTTTTTTAAGCAGAATAACTAAAATTGTAGGTTAACAAAAATTTTTAACGTTTCTTAATAGTCTTCATGCTAACAGTCATAAAATATAAATAGATAAAATTGTGTGTGTGTATATAGGTATGAATTAGCAATCGTTTTCAGATTTGCTAGGAATCTTAGTCTCTCACAGAACTTGACTGCTTGATTCTAGAGTGTGAGGCCTCCAGGCATTCTCCCTTTAAATTTCCAGAGCTGCTATTCTCATTCTTAACCCATTTCCCTCCAATCTCTTTGGTTTGCTTGAACTGAATTCACTTTAAAGTAATTGCATGGTTTTGGGCAGATAGTACCCAGGGTAGCTAGGTATCTGAATGGCCTTATTAAAGTTACCAGGTAGTAGATGTTATCTTCATGACTGCTTCATCACTGCTTTATATTTGCTTTCTACAATAGAGACGTGGCCTTGGTGTCTCTTCCTATTTCAAAGCCCTCAATCTTTTTGGAGCAGCCCATAAAATCTCAAATTCCTGTCAAAGCAGCAGGTTCCAACCCACAGCCCATTTTCAGAGCCAAGATAATAATCACATTGAGAACCCACAAAGTCCCAAACCTTGGGTGACTTAGGTTACTAGTGTCATAATTTTCTGTATTCAAAACATCACTGTCTTATAACAAGGGAAATACTCTATGTTCAGAGTAAACATAATTTCAGCAAGAGGAAAAAAAGCATTTAAGAGAATAAAATGTCTTCAATGACATTCAAAAGAAATTTTACAAGTAAATCTAACACAGGATAATAAAAGCAGAGTGCTCTGTATTAAAGCTTGGCATGAAAGATGGATAGCATGCTAGGAACTAACCATTGAATCAAGTTTAATTACTGTTGTATTCATTGGCAAAACACTCGACTTTTTTTAGTCTCAAATCCTCAAAAATAAAATAAGACATACAAACATATGTTCTGGCAATCTCCAGAATACTGTTAGCATCAAATGAACAACTGTGCCTCAAAAGCACTTGGTAAAATAAGTTTTTAAAGACTAAATACATTTATATTATTATATTCTTATTATTCATCATAATGACATCAAGATTCTTAAATCTCCTAAGGACTGTCCTTCAATTTTCATAACTGTACCAGTCACAAAGTCTGATTCATTCTTTGGAATTTTTAAGTATGTTTTATACATCAGACTTCAATGTATTTCATTTGGATTATAGATTACAGACTAACAATGCATTAAACTACTGCTTTTCAAAAGAGTTAAAACACTACCTGTTCCCTAACCTTTTCACAATCAAACAAGCAGTTTGTTTATATTCTAGAACAAAATGCAGCACACTTATTCTGACAAGGGTAAAACAGTAGCTATTTTAGGTTTTGTGGGCCCAAAGAGTCTCTGCTGCAACTACTCAAATTTGCCATTGTAGAATGAAAACAGCCATAGAGCCATGTAAACAAATAGGCATGGCTTTCCCAATAGAACATTATTTATAAAAATAGGCTACTAGATGGATTTGGCCCAAAGGCCGTAATTTACCATCTCCTGCTTTAAAACTGTGCTTCTCAATCTTTACTGTGCATACTAACCATATGTGGATCTTAACGCAGATTCTTGATTCGGTATGTTTGGATAGAGTCTGAGATTCTGAATTTTGAAAAATCTCCCAGTTGAATGATGATGACGCTGGTCAAATGTTCATATTTTTGAGTAGCAGGGTTCTGATAAGCAATGTGAGAGGAGGGAACCTATCTAATTATTTACTGTAAAACTTTAGTGCCTGTGTGTGAAATACAATAAAGCAATCAAATATTTAAGGAACAAATGAATAAACAAAAAATAAGCATCTAAAATAATGTCATGCTCTGGCTTGTACCATTGTTATATGTGCCAACACTTATAAGGCTCATTCCTTCTTATGTTCAACCTAGCATTTAAGCTTATCAAATCAAGCCGTCTCATTAACATGGTAGATTTTCTAATAGATACTACTCAGTTAAATCACAGTCTTGGTTCATGTAGACAGTACAAAAGTTAGTTGTTACTGATAAATTAAACCCAAACTCTTCTTTGTTGCATCTACAATGATCTTTTATATTTTTAAGGATTCTATCCATGCTCCTTATACTTCAAGGCCTTTGTACATACTACTTTGATAGAAACATCCTCCCCTAATCCTTTGAGTCTAAACATAAATGTCACCTCTTCAGAAATCAGTGCAGATTAAGTGTCCTCATCCTTCCCATTTGCTTCAAATGGGTTTCTCTATCTCAGCCCTCTGTGTCTTCTCAAAGCACTAATCACATTTTATAATTATTTACTTATATGCTGACTTTTTATAACTCCATTCCCCCTACAAGAATATTAGCTTCTCAAGGTCAAGAACTACATTTGCCTCATTTATCACTGAATGCCTACAAATTCACAGTTTCTGACACACACATACGCACAAAAAATATTTATAGATTGAAACAATAATTATTTATGTTCACAGAGAATTTTGTTCTCCTATCTTTAAAATGCAGATGCCTCTTGAGGTAAAAAAGACTGTCTTTTATACAAGTGGGGCCATAGCAGCCAAATTTGTACTTTATGATGCTGCCCTGTCAATAATGGCTATTTAGATCAAGGGTGGATACTGACCCAAGCTGGACCACATTCTCTCTCTTGGAATTTTTGTAACTGAGGTCTCTGTCTAGTCTGGTCACTTTAACTGATGAACTAAGGACTAGAAGTAGGCCACTATATTTGGTCATGTGTATCTGAAAGTAATTATAAAGAACAAAGAACATAAAAGAAGCAAATGTAAAAGATGAGGGAAGTGATATCTAGGTTCCTAATTACTTTATTGATAGAGAATTCCAGTTTCTCATAAGGTCAAATTGTTCTTTGGGATTTCAGGCATTATCTTAATATCCTTCCACAATTCTGTTTCTAAATAGATTAAAATGGGTGTCTGATACTTAAAACCAAAATAATATTAAAAATAAGGTTGTATCTTTCTACTTAAATATTTCCAATTTATAAAGACTATATAGAAGCAAAAATATACAAATAAAATATGTCATAAATAAAATATTGCAGCAGGGGAAAATGCCAAATTGAGGAATCATCAAGTTCTCGACAGGTAGTGCCTAGTAATCAAAGGTATGAGTATTATTAAATAAATTATATCTATAGTAAAAGGGTAAATGCAGTCAAAGATAAGAGCATTTATATGAAGACTAACATATCCTAAAGCAAATAAAGACTTCCATAATTCTTCTAGGGAAAAGTTTGCTATCACTTGACCTTTAGTTCCAAAATTACTCAGAATACTACTTTCATATGAGGTGGCTGGTCCTAACTATACTTTTTAAATTTAAAATCTAATAATTATTAGAATAAGCTGATTTAGATAAATATTTCTTTAACCCAAAAAGAGAGACAAATTCCATGCAATACTTAAAGTAATAAACAAACTCAAGAAAGGAGAAAGGATAGGAAATTATCACACCCAATTGGAATCCTATTTCCCAGACATACAAGGAAGGAGATATAAAAAGCAATTATTGGGTGTAAGCCAATAAACTAAGAATCTTTTACAAGCTAATCACATCAAAATATGAATTAATCCTAGTCACCCCCATAGCCAACTATTCCTACTTAATTTTTTAAAATACTTATTGCTAATTGATTAATTCACATTTTTGTTAGAAAATTAAAATGAAAAAACAGAAATCCTAGCAGTTTTCTTTTATAGCACAATTCAAAATATCCATTATTTTCTAAGCAGCAAATGAAAATGTCAAAAACATTCTTGCTGTAGATATTTAGTTGTTTTCTGCCAAATTAATGAAAGGAAAATATTGCACTTTGAATTGGTTAATTACCATGAATCCTTCTGCAAAGGGCTCCTGCTTGCAAAATTAAGCCAGCTCGAGTTGGCACAGGGCCCTAATATTCATGGAGACTAGACTATAGGCTCCACTGTACTCAAGAGACATTTAGTTTTTGGCATCCATTCATCAGCCTACAAATCATCAGTCCTAACCATTCTAGACACTCAACTGTCTAAAGTAAACAGGGCAGAAAGCACCTGCATTTAACACGGATATACCATATTTTGCTTCTTTGCAATTTTACAAGCTAGACTTAGAATACAAGATAAACAAGAATACCCTGATTTACATATCTTCTAGAAACTAGAACTATTTCAATAAAAGTACTTTAGTGACTAAACTACTTCAAGGAAATCCTCTAGGAACAAGGCAACTTCAGGAAAGAAGGAATTTAGAGTTCTTTTTCCTCAGTTCCAGGCCAAGTTGAGTGGAGCTTTGGCCTCTTAGGAGACCACACACACATGGTCGTAACTTGCCATTTCTTAGGATTCAAAATAGATAAGTGCTGATTTGCCTGTTTCCAAAACTGATAAAATAACCGCAGTATTACTCAAAACTAAGTGCATCTTTCTTTTTTCTTTTCTTCACACAATTCCTTTCTATACAGAAACTGCCCTTCTCCCTAAATAAAATGAAAGAAAAGGTCCTGAATCATGATCGATAAATACTGATAAGCCCAGGAATACAAGCTGGCTTCTCTATGCTGGTTCTCCAGATGACCCTCATGAGGCTCCAAGTGTGTCACCTCCTCATATAGAATCTTGTATCGGGGAACCAGACAAGCACAGAAGTCAATAGTTGATCCTAAAAAGTGTCATTCAAAACCAACTACAATATTAATCTACATTAACATCTAAGTATTATGGCAAATTTAAAATAAGCAGGAAATTTTTTAGGATTAGCAAAATAACCCCTATAAATCCTAAGTCAAAAACAGAAGACATTACACATTCAGGCTTTGAGAACTTGACATAAAAAGTCTACATTTACCTTTAAATAAACTGAAGCTAACCTAAGATAACAACCGGTATGCTTAAAGTGTCTAAAAACCATGAGGGAAACAACAAAAAACAAACAACAACAACAATAAAAAGAAAGTAGAAAGAAAAAAATAAGGAATGAAGAAGAGATAGGACAAAGAGAGCAAACAGCAAGACAAAAGACTTATAATGAACCATATCGACAATCAAAGTAAATGTTAATGATCTAAATACTCCAGTTAAAAGGCAGATATTATCGAACTCCTAAAAATGCAATACCCAATAATATGCTTCCTTTCAAGAAATGTATGTTAAATACAGACACAAATATATTAAAAAGAAAAAACACAGCATACTAAAACTAGTCTAAAGAAATCTAGAGTATTTATATTAATACCAGAAAAAGTTGATTACAGAATAGAACTGGTATTAGGAATACAGAGAATAATTTCATTAAAATGGTTAATTAATCAAGAAGATATAAAAATCCTAAATGTTTAAGCACCTAATAACCAAGCTTCAAAATACACAAAGCAAAAACTTAAGAGAAATCCAAGGTATATAAGATTTCAACCATAAAACAAGTCTCAAATTTGAAAAGATTCAAATTATACAAAGTATGTTCTCTGATCACTAAATTAAAAACTAAATTAGAAAATAATAACGGAAAGAGTCTGGAAAACTCCCAAATATCTTTGAACTAAATAAGATACTTCTAAATAATCAGAGAGTTAAAGAAGAAACCAAAAAATGGACTAAAAAGTATTTGAAACTGAATGAAAATTTTAAAAAAGCATATCGTATCAAGATTGGGGGATGCTGCTAAAGTAGCACTTAGAGAAAAACTTATAGTACAAAAAACATTTATATTAGGAAAAAAGAAAGGTCTCAACTTCCACCCTAAGAAACCAGAAAAAAAAGAGCAAATGAAGCCCAAAGCAAGCAGAGAGAGAAAATAATAAAGATCACTGCAGAATTCAATTATGCAGAAAACTGAAAATAGGTAAAAAAAAAAAAAATCAATGAAAGCAAAAATTCATTTTTTGAAATGGTCAATAAAACTGATAAACTTCTACACAGACAGATCAGAAAAATATTTTTAAAATATGTAAACTAGTAACATCAGAAATGAGTGTGACCACACCACTACAGAATCTATAGATAATATGGAAATATTATAACATTATGCCAGTAAATTTTATAACTTAGAATAAAAGCTTAATTCCTTCAAAGACTCAAATTACCAAAGCTCACTCAAGAAGAAATAGTTTAAATGAAACTTTATTAAATTGAATGTGTAGCAAAACCAGTAGAATGAAATAAAGAGTTCCAGAAATAACCCATATATAAATAGACAATGAGTTTTCAACAAAGATGTAAAGGCAATTCAAAGGAGAAAAGGATAGTCTCAAATGAATACTGCTGGAACAACTGGATAGTTGTATATGTAAAAAGAACCTTGATCCATATCTTATACCATACACAGAAATTGGAATGGAATGCAGAGCACAAGTTAACAACTCAAACTTCTTTACACATGTACTAGGGTTGAACAAATAGGCAAATGGATAGTGGGAGCTACATTTCTCACTGTTGGAGAAAGTCATAAAGGTTAGCAACGAACCATCTGGTACTGTATTAAAGTCAAAGATATCAGTATGAATTCACATTTAACTTAATATAGATAAAAATAGATAGATGTGGAAGTAATTATAGATGTGTGTATCTATGGGTTAGTATAGGTCTGCCTGCTGAGAGAACCTAGACATAGTGATACCACAGTATCAGCAACCAGAATACCCAGTGCCTAAATTCTGGTTTCTAAATAACATCCCCCTACTAGGGATACTTTGAGATATGGCTGATTGTAGGGCTGGAGCCTTGCAAATATAAGATGAGCCTTAGGTATCTTGTGTTAGAAAACAAGGAAGTATTGGAAAAAAAGAAGGGAGCAAGTCCAAGGGACAAAGGAGCTAACCAGAAGGGCCTCCAATGGCCAGAGCTGGAATAAGTCCAGCAACAAAATAAATAACATATTAGCTGATTATAACTTTAAGTATAAAAATACATTATTTCATACTAATATAATAAATGATTGAAGAAATAAATGACAAAGAAGAGACAAATAATAAATATCACTTATAATAATCATCTTACAGAATTTCAAGTAATTTATGTAGATACCCATCTCCAGGAGGAAGAACATAATTCCTGCCCCTGCATCTGTGAAGCATGAGTTATATTTAGGGACTACTTGCAAAGAATAAAGTATGGGAAGGATAAAAATAATTAACTTTACAGTGTAGAAACTTGGCAAACATTACTTTGGGCAGGTGATGAAGATTAAATATACCAGTGATAAAACATGTTTTGTAGCATGTATATTGTGATAAGAAGGGTACCTTTCCTAAAATATTATCCCAGTCTAATCAAGAAAAAAACATCAGGGAAACCAAAATTGAGGGGCAATCTATAAAATATCTGACCAGTACTGCTCAAACCTGTGAAGGTCATTAAAAAAAAAAAAAAAAGACTAAGAAACTATCAAGAATCAGAAAAGACTATAGAGACATAAGGACTAAATGCAATGTGAAATTCTAGGGCAGAAAAACAGAAGTGTAGTTAACAATAATGTACAAAATGCTGGTTGCTTAGTTTTGACACATCTACTATGATTATATAAGATGTTAATAACTGTAGATAGAAAACAGTTATGGAGATTTTGAGTATGGCAGAGGGTATAAAGTCAATATTATTGTAATGATTGTGTATAGTGCCAGATGGGTGCAAGAGTAATGGAGGGGGATCACTTCATAGATTGTATGTATGTCTAACTTTTTAAAATTTAAAATTAAAAAGTAAAAATAAAAAAAGATGTTAATAATAGGAGAAAGAGAATGACAGGTGAACAAAAACTATATGTACTAACTTAACAACTTTTCTGTAAATTACAAATGATTTCAAAGTAAAAAGTTTATTATAAAAGTGGATTATAGATTTCCATGTAAAAAAGTAAAACTATAAAGCTTATTAAAGAAAACATGACAAAATATGTTGGGCCTTGAGTTAGGCAAAGATTTGTTTATATGTGATGCCAACAACACATAAAAGGTAAAACTGATAAATTGAACTTCAACAAAATTAAAATCTGCTCTTTGAAATGAAAAGATGAGTTGACTAGGAGAAAATATTTGCAAAGAATATACCCAATAAAGGGCTTGTATCCATAATGTATAAAGAACTCTCAAAACTCAATAATAAAAAAATAACCTGATTACAAATGGGCAAAAGATTTGAACAGACACCAGAGAAGAGATAAAGATCATAACCACATGAAAAGAGGCTCAAAATCGTTAACCTTAGGAAGATGCAAATTAATACCACACAGAGAAAATTTAAAGGGCTGACCATATCAAGTGTTGGTAAGGATGCAGAGAAACTGGAACTCTCATATAATGCTGGTGGGAATGTAAAATGGTGCAACCACTTTGAAAAATAGTCTGGAAATTTCTTAAACATATACCTACAATATGACACAACCATTCCACTCCTGGGTATTTACTTCCCCCAACGAAGAGAGCATATGCCTATACAAAGTCTTGTACATTAATGATCACAGACACCTTAATCATAATATTAAATCACTAGACATAACCCAATTGTCCATCAAAAGGTAAATGAATAAACTAGTTTGCCATATACATATGGTGAAATACTACTTATCAATAAAAAGAAATGAACAATTGTTATGTACAACAGTATGGATAAATCTCAAAGTAATTATGCTGAGTGAAAGAAACCAGACAAAAATGAATACATACTATGTGATTTCATTTATATGAAGTTCAGGAAAATATAAATAAATTTATAGTGATAGAAAACAGATGGGTAATTGCAGGGAGAGGTGAAAGAAGAGAATATAAAGAGACACAAGAAGCTACTAGAGTGATAAATAGTATATTCACTATTTTTACTGCAGTGATGGTTTCACAGATATATACATATATCAAAATTATACACTTTAAGTATGTACAGCTTATTATATGTCAAATATACTCCAACAAAATTGTTTTGTTTTTTAACCAAGAATCATAAAACCTAAAAAATTTGAGAATACACTAAACCTGGAAATTAAAAACCTGAAAAATGGAATGATGGCTTTTGGCAAATAGTTGATGGCACAGCAAATGAAGGCCTGGTTAGATTTGGTCTATGTGGCTTCAGGAAAGAACTAGTACTCATTGAGTAGAAATTAAAAAGAAGCTGCATCAGCTACACAAAAAGAATATTCTGAGAACTGGAGCTGTCCAAACACAGATGGACTGCTGTATAAGGTAAAACTCTCTCATGTCACAAAAAGTTTAAGCAGAAATTCCACTGCTCACCTGTTAAATGTGATACTAGGAAAAATTCCCACAAGACAGGAGACAGTATTTCTTGATTTTAAATGCACTAGTTGGAAAAACAGAACATGTAGTTTCCACTTGGGGAGAAATTTATTTAGTTATATTCCTCAAACCATAAAGCTAACACCACCAAATATTTTGAGTGGTTTGAGATATCTGGGAGCATAGGAGCAAGGTTAATGAACACTTGTCAATCTTTAAATGAGTTATCTTTCTTTCACATAGGGAAAGCAATAAAGACGACTTCAGAGATACACACAGTTTGTGGGGTTTTTTGTTTGTTTTTGGATATAGTAATTATAAAATTTGAAGGAAAAGAGCATTTATAATGTTTACTATATAATTCTAAGTACTTAGAGGTCAATAACTAATAATAATAGCTACTATTTACTGAATATAGGCCTAGAAATTCAAGCAAAACATTTTGAACACATCAACTTTACCATACTGCAAAATAGCTATCACCTGCACTTTACAGATGAAAAATCTTAGGCTATGGGAAATTAAGGAGATCTTTAGATTGAGGATCTGAAGTTATATCTGCCTGGCTCTAAATCCCAATGATATAAGACTGCCTACTAGTTCACTGAAGAAATAGAGGCCATATGATAATCACTACATGCAGTCTCTTTTTTTCCCTCTCCAAATATTCCTATAATTCTGCCTAATTTATTTTTCAAAAATACAAATTTTCTCATGTTATTTATCCAGCTTCATTTCCTTTAGTGCCTGGTAACTCCTTACAAGTAAAGTCTAAACTCATTAATATGGTAAATAAAAGATTTTCACTTTTCCAGCATCATTTCCAATAATTTTTCCTGTATATTCAAGAAATACTAAAATATTGGCAAGTCTTTTAAAAATTAATTCATTTGTATTTGCTCTTCTCAATTTTCTGCATGCCTTTCCTTTTATTTTTGGCCTGATGAAGTAACTTTTATCTTTCCAGATTCAGTTTAAATAATGTCTCCTCTGCTGAACACCTCTCTGACATTCCAACAACAATTAGATTTACCTTCATTTACATGTACATACCTCTATTCATACTAATAATTATTTGTGAACTTGCTTCCTACAAAAAAAAAAAAAACTCCTCAAAACAGTCATTCATTTCTATATCACTAGTGCCCAGTCCAATGCTCAATATATGAGAAAGTTTATAAATATTTGACTAAATGGTGGATGAATAAGCAATTAAATGGTTATATTAACCAGTGTCTAAAATTAAACAATAAGGACCACTTAAGAATTTTCCTTTGTTTTTTTTTTTTGGTATAGAAAAGATTGTACTGCAGATGACAGAGATATACTAAGTCACCACAATTATAATATATGCTACACCTTGTTAACACTACATGATTTCATCCTAAATTATGTCTTAATTGAAGCAACTATTGTTATCTAGCCTACTTAATTGTGCAGTTCTATTAAAACAGTTTGTTTAATCAAAAGTAAGGGTGATATATAATTTGATGCAAAAATTAATTCTAGAGACTATAAAATGGTGGGAAATGAGGAGATCTGTGAATTATTCTGATTACTTGTCAAGAAGAAGAAAGCCAGAGGAATAACCTTTTGGTGACCTTCTCCCCAAAACAAGACTATTCACAGATTTTACTGTTTTAAGATGTAACCTTGTTTAGTGCTCTTTCTGCAGATGTTAGACATCAAAAAAAAAACTCCCACCATTTAAAATTTCAGGCTCCTTTCCTGTATGATTTTAAATTAAAATACCTTTGCGCCTGGCCAATACAGGTTTGATTAGGTTCCTAAAATCAGTTTTACAATATAACTGGGATAATTTATGGTGCCGTTTGGTTTGGGAAACTTGTTTTATCTCTTATTCTCTTGCCCAGAGCTGACATGGAAATAATTTGGGTTCCTGTTGTAGACTGCTGTTTTATGTTAAAATCAAGCTAGAATTAATTCTTTTTAAAAATGCAAAGTAAGATAGAACTAAAAAAAAAAATGTCAAGAAACTTTGAGGACAACTTTCAGCTAATGGAAAAATTATTTTAATTACATAAGAAATGTTCTCATGTAATCTTCTGGGTGAAAACAGAATATTATTTGTTGAGGAAAATGCCTTCCCTAAAAAAAATGTTCACGTGGTCAGAAAGCCTTAGTCTGTGAAAGTTATGTCTTATATATGTAGGTAAAAAAAAAAATCATACCTTGGTTATTTTCTTCTAAAATGCTACCTCATAATAGCAATAACATTTTAATTTACGCAATTTATGCCAAAAAGGTTCCTTTCTGAAGAACTAAAATGTATTTTGAAAAACACAACAAAAAAACTGACGTGTTCTATAAAGTACTCAGTCTATAGCAGTGGACTTTAAAAGGACAAAAGAAAAAGCCATTTTAAACCGCATTAAGTGTAATCATCTTTTTTCTTTCTGAAACATGATAGTAAAATGGGAATAACAACTGAATGATTTAAGAGACCAAACAATAGAAAGTTTGGGACTGCAAAATGAAAAGACAAAAAACTTTTAAAAACCTTTGGGCTAAGATGTCCATTAAACAGAAGATGACTATATTCCAAAAGCTGTGTAATTTTTCTCAGATTAGCCTGGGAACACAGGATATGCAATTTGTTTTGATTTTTCCCATACTATCTTGAACTTCACTCCTGCATTTCCTTTTATAAATAAACTGGTCGACATAAGGAGGTAACTGATTGTTTAACATCACATTATGATCTTTCAGGGAAACACTTCAGCTATTCAAGTTCTGACACCTCTCAACATTTCTTGTCTCCTATATGAGAAGATGATATTCCATATAAGGAAAGGACACCATGTGTGAATTAAGTAAAAAGGGTTCATGAGAGAACTAGAATCTAATTACATAAACACACTTCCCCACAGGTGGATATAAATTCAAAACTCTCTGAAATCTCACCTTTAAAGGCTAGCAGTGCTTTTTTTAATTATGCTAAAAGTCCCTTGTCAGCTTGATCTCCCATGAACAATTTTAATCAGGCAAGCCTAATACATTCTGTCTCGCAGACAACTTAACAGAGCTCTCAACTATGAGCAAATGGGAAGAGAAGGAACCGCAAGCATTTTTATTAAAAGGAAAAAATGGCCAGCCTGGAGATTTGGCCAGCAATAAAGTAAGATTAAATCATGTTTTTTCCTCACTTAGTCTACTTAACTTCAAGAACTACAGACATATAATTAATTTGCTCTTGAGATTTACTCTGTAAATATAAACACACCATTGAAAAAATATTACATCCTTACAATCCACAGTGGTTTTGTAATTCTCCTTTCCTATTCACAAATGGACTAATATACTAACAACCAGTTTGCCAGAATCTAAACATAACCCAAAATTTAATTCTTCCCCAAAAAAGGAGAGTCAAAAATCACTCTCTTTACTCTACTGGAATCCTGACAAGTCCAAAGTGAATGTGAAATAATTAAAAGGACCAAGTAACTCCATCTTTACCTTTCAGCCAATCCTCAAGCCCACTTGTTACATCAGCTATCTCTATGAGTCCTCAATCCATTCTGTGGCCTTCTCAATACAGCAGCCTACCATACATAACCCTCAGTTTTCAACTGCCACCAATTCAACCCAGAAACTCCAAAAAAGTATTGGCCGTTGTCCCAGGCCCTAAGAGGCTGCACCCATGCTAAACTGAATTGGTTTTGTCTATCTTAATGCCCCAAACTGCTTTGAAATTAAAAATTCAAATTTTTAAACTCTAGTCTGAGTTTACCTCCAATTAGTTGCTGTATGGTTTACAGCACATTCTTGACCCCCTCTGTGCCTCATTTCCTTCATCTGTTATACTGTAACTAATAATACCCTTTTCAAAGAGCTGATGCAAGAATTAAATGATATATCTAAACTAAGCACACTGTGGGCACTTGATTCATTTACCTTTCCTTCCATCAAGACCCAGATCAGAGTTTCCAGGTTCTCAGTCACAGGATTTATTACTTCCATCGAACCAGCTTCAGGGCTCACCAACAATCCACACCAGAACCTTTATTTTATTATTTCCCCTATTCTACACTCAGTTCCATCCCTCTTGAGGCTTTCCAACTATTTCCAACGTAGGGCTCCCTGGGCATCTCTGCCTCACTCAATTTTTCTGTGCACTGAGTCATATTTGCTTATTCATTGGAGATCTCTTCACTTACCTTTCCTTCAGTTTTTACCCAGTTCTTTTCCTCATTAGTGCTGTGCTTCTTGCTAATTGCAATAGCACACTATCAGTTTAATTTGTTGCCTTTCTATTTATATTGATTTTAAAAACTATAAACTAAGAGATAGAAAAACTAAAATAGATTAGGATAAATAGTGATGACTATAGCCTGGGCAAGGGGTGGTGGTGGGGGGAACATTTGGCTAATTCTCAGAAAATGATGTTGTTTTATACAATAAACAAACATTTATGAATTCACCTATCAGATGTTGTTATTATTCTAAACTGGTTGCTTGATGAACTGTAAAAATTCAGCTTGCTTAACTGAAATAGTACATGCTGAAAAGTAAAACAGAATATGTGCATGGGAAGGCAGGACAAAAAAATAAAATTAAGAGGTAAGTCTTCAAGAAATGTTCATCAGTACTACTAATTTTGCAAATACATACAAATACCTTTAACCCACCCCCAAAAGAGTTGTCTGATCTATTTGCAAATATCCCAAATTAACTTTTTTTCACTTTCCCTTAATATTCTCTCCCAGTTCTCTGTTGGCTACACAAATTTAAAATGATTAGTGATGTAAAAGGAAGTATTATTCTTCACATAAATATAAATGTCTTATCTTTCATACACTTCATGCTTACTAATTTTCTTAATGGAGTATAAAATCTTTCCAATATCCCAGGGTTAATCCTAACCTGCTTCAAATTACCATGTTTTGAAGTTCTGCCTCAGATTCTGGTCAGGAATATTAAAAATTTATATCAAATAAAGTGCCATCAAGGACAGGGTTTCTTTTTTTAAGTAACAGAAAAGAGAAATAAAATATTTCTTAGAATTTTATTTTAAAAATTCTTAGGATCATTCTATTCAACTCACTCAGGCAAATTTTATATTCCAACAATACTGACAAATAAATTATTGCAATGATCTAATTCAATACTACCTGAACAAGTGTTAAAACCTTCTTTTGACTCAGACTTTGGTTTTTAGAAAGATGCTATTACATCTGACACCCAGATCTTGGTTTCTAAACCCATTTTCCAGTAAAAGGAGAAATGTCTAAGAGTAGAGCTGGAAATATAAAAGTGAATCTAATGCATCCTATAGTGACAGAAACTACTCAAAAAGAAAACACACACACACACACACACACACACACACACACACACACACAATGATTAGTATGTGTCAAAGAGATACAGAAGCTAATTAAAAAGATCCAAATAGACAAAGTTAGAATAATTTGAGCAATAAAATAGTACTGGATTATAATCCAAGAGATAAAATAAATATTCATGAATCCATACTTACATACTTAAATGTCTGACTATAGAAATAAATGGGAGAGGAGAAACAAATCTCTCATGCAGAAGTATTCCAAATAATTACTGAAGATATTCCACCTTCAAGGAGGTAAAACATAATTCCCCACTCCTTCAGTGTAGGCTGCACAGAGTGATTTTCCCCTCAAAGAGCACAGTCTGGAAAGGGGGGATATAAAGAGTAAATTTATAGTGGTGAAACCTGTTAATAATAGGAAAAACTGGGTGTGAGATATAAGGGAACTCCATACTATCTTCTCAAGTTTTCTGTCAATCTCTACCTATTTTAAAATAAAAATATGTATATACTTTTAAAGTTTTTAAAAATTTCCTATTGCCTTTGGCTTTCTAAAGTATGTTATTTAGCTTACCTATAGAAATTCTAGTCAATTTTAGATCACTTCAAGTGTACAATTATTCATAACACTCTTAAATCTAAAAGTCGCCTGTACTACATTAAAATGGAAAAATGAGAGGCATAGTCCTGTATTTGAGTTCTGCTCTACATGTAACTATCCACATAACCAAAATAACCAATTTCCACATCTATAAAATGAGGCAAGCCTGCCTGAAGGACTTTCTTTTACCTCAATAAGGAGAAGCTAATGTGATGGCCTGCCTGAATTCTCATCACTGAGTGTCTCATCTACACCCGCTCAAGCTTTCTCTGGCTTGGTCCATTTAAATGTCAACTTGGTGACAGACCTGGCTGTTTCCACATTGCTTTTTTATAGACTGATGCTCCAAAGGCATTTTTTAAAAATCACTACATGTTAACTCTATCTCTGGAAGAATAACCAAAAATTTGATATAAAAATTGCCTTTATGTAGAAGAACAGGAGACTAGAGTAGGAGACATGATTTGAACTGTAAATAATCTTGGGCTATCTAAATTATTTTTTACTATGTATATGCATTAGCTATTTAAAAATTTATTACAAAAGCAACAAGAAACCCATTATTTCTCAGGGATTATTACTATGATTTTCTTACTTCTACCTTTGTATCTGCTAACACCATAGCAAAAAGTAAGAAGCATAGCTTTAGGAGATTAGTTCAAAACGATTTCAATCAAATTTTTTTGCACCAAATCAGTCATTTCAAAAAGCATAGCAATCTTGGAATCAAAAGTGACTTGGGATAGAACCCAAGCCTGTCTATTTACCAGTTATTTAACTTACCTAAACCTGAGCTTTCTTATCTGTAAAACTGGAATAACAATAACTACACTTCACAAGGCTGTTGGAAAGATTAAATAAAAATATACATGAAGTCCTTAGCACAGTACCTGGTCCATTGATTACTGTCATTATCAGTATAAATGGAAGTCTGTAGGAAGGTTTGATTTTTCACTCAGATGAGTCTTCTACTCAGCTATGGATCCAGAAGCAAATTCAAAATTTTAACATTTCTAACATAGAACTGGTTTTCAGCTATTATTATTTAGTTCCCTAAAGAAAAAGCATTAAATAACAAGAATAAACAGTATTTCCTTCCACACAGAAACATCTCAAATCATAAGAAACATGTAGGCATCATACACTATTGGTAATATATTTAGAATTGAATAATTCTTATGGACCATAAAAGCAACAAAATGTTCAAGAATAATATAAAATTTGAATAAATATACTGAATGCTACAGTTGAAGTTTTGAGATTTTTCTAGAAGACTAAGTTTAAAAATTTAGGTTATATACGCATCCTGGCCTTTGCCTCACTGCAAAAGGGTATGTCATATTTTACTTCACATAGATTTTTCAGACTCATGATAACATATGCAAATAGCTTTAATAAAAATACAGGTAAGAGAAATGCATGTAAATATCTTAGGTTCTCAATAAATATTTGCTGAATGGACTTTGTGGCCATAAATATGTGAATAAATAATGCTACCAATGCATGTTCCTTCGAGTAATTAGAAATATTCCTTTCCTGTCTCCACGAAGTAGTTAAACAACATATTTTACCCTGATTTCTATTTTATCATGGGTTTTAAATTAAAGCACTTCAAAAACTAAAGGTATATTTCCACTCACAGGATCTGCTGTGTATTTGCATGGATTGACAAACACACACATACATATATGTATGTATGAGTGTGTGAGTGTGTATATGTGTACACACACACACACACACAGAGGCAACCAACACTCAAGAATAGAAATTAATGTGTATTTCTATGTACCTGAAAGTAACTTTATGAAAGTACTACCTTACCAAAAGATATATTTGAGAATTTTTTCTTTCAAATATTTTGTTTTAAGGTTTTGATACAAGATACCTTTTGATAAAAGATACAAGATGCCTTAAAACCACTTCTTGCTTTGAGATTAAAAAAGAGAAACAGCTCATCATGTATATCTGATTTAAAACTGCATCTAGCAACTTTATAGCTACTAGGAAGCCGAAAAGCACTTAGCCATTGTTAATTTTTAGACTGTGCCTGTCAGGGAATGCTCTGAAACAACGAGGAAAAGAATGGAAACCTGAAACTAAAGTGATAAAAATCTTAAAGAACATCTATTCCAAACAGTTAAACTAGGAACCAGTTAAGAAAATACATTCTATTTCTTTACTAGACTACCTGGTCCAATAATGGCCGCTGTTGACAGTTTTCTTCTCAAATCTTCCATTTAATGTAACACTTAACAGTTTGTAAATCATTCACATGTATGTCAAATCACCTATTCTTGACAAAACCCAAAAGCAAAAAGTTGTATAACAGTTAAATCAGAGACTGAAAATTAACACATGATTTGCATAAGGCCACTAAGCCAGGAAGTAACAAAACTGGGATTTATATCCAAGCCTTCTGCCCCCAAAAACAGTACTATCTCTACTTTCTGCTAGCTGATCCCTACAGTTGAATTCCATTCTCGCAGACAGGTCCCATTTCTTGCAGCGCAATGTGCCCAGTCCACTTGACTGCAACCTTTCCTCAGGCAGTTTACCACATCCTCTCTGGCCTCACACCAGTCAACTCCCCACATTGGAGACAGAGACATCTTCCCAAATTTAAATCAAACTATCTTCTAAGTAAGACAAAAAAAATGATTTTCATGGTTCCTAGATATGAAATAAACTTCTATCCATGGTCTTCAAAGGCTGAGTGGCCTGACCGCTCATTCTTTTTCAGGTCTGCAGGGTATTCTCTGTGCACCAGACAGGCTCCTCAACTTTATAATCATCATGCTCAGTGATCCTTGTCCACTCTCACCTCACCTTTTCACCTAGTTTTTGCACACTCTTTCTCACCTCAAGCCTCAATTCCTCAAGCCAGCCTTTCCCTCACTATCCAAATCATGTGTCCCTACTGTATACTCTCAGGTGCCATGTACCTTTACTTCACTACAATTATAGTTGCAATTTACATTTACTCACATACTCATTTGGTTAATGTCTGACTTTTCCATCAGATTATCAGTGCCACAAAGAGTAAACATGAGGTCACTTTTTGTTTTAATCCCAGTGCTGAGTACAATTTCTAGCTACATAGCAGATACCCTATACTTTCTTGTAAAAGCTGAACAAATAACAGAACTGAGCCAATACCCCTTGTAGTCTTTAAATATTTGAAAATGACTGTTATTCTGATGATTGCTTACTTTATACACATATACACAAAAGTTAAGTTTTATTAAGGAAACCATTTTGATTCTGTGAAACATTCCTTTTACGACAAAGTTCCCAGATCCTTCTTAAAACCTAAAAGCCATAAATTAACACAATGGTAATTTCTCATCAGTACAAAGACTACACCTTACCTGCTTCAAGCACAGCACTTGTATTTAAAAAAAAAAAAAATCTACATCTAAGACATGACAGTGACAGTTCTATCTCAAATTCTCCAGTCTTCTTCATATGAATTGCTCTTAAAACACATCTACTTGATTCTCAACTAGTGTGATAATTTGACAAAACTACATGCAGAATTTTATATTAATCACTATTATAGACCATTTCAGATTCAGCCAATCATTTCAGATGGCTAAGCTTTTCTTCAATCCTGATCCTCTCATCCAAACTATTTTGTTCCCAGTTTTATGTGATATGCAAATGTGATGGGCATGTTTCATCCTAGTTAGTGATAAAATGATTAATAGAACAGAATAAAAGAGCCATGTCATGTCACTAGAAATACCTCTCTCCAAGCTGACATCAATCCATTCATTAAATTTTTTCAACCATCTATGAATATGCCTGTTCTCATAAAACAATCCCTAATTTGACCATCTATTTCATAACCATATCATGAGATGGTCTGTCCAAAATCTTGCCAAAATCAACTTACTCCATCTAAATGATAAAAAAATTATACAAGTTTAATATGTCACATTCCTAGTGAACCCATGTGGTCTCTGGAGAACCACTTTCTTTTCTAGCAAATCTTCACAAACCATTTGTCTAATGATCAAATAAAAAATCATCCCCAAAAGAGACATGAAATGCACTAATCTTACAGTTGAAGAATTATATTTTTACCCCTCTTTTTTTGAAAATAAAAACAATATCTGCATGATCTTTACACTTTCGGCATCTCTGGTACTGATCATAATTGCTCAAAGATCACTAAAGCACTCCTTTCTTTAAGTCATTTAATTCTAGGATATTAACTAGGCGAAAGAATCAAAGTCCTTTTTTGTCACTGCCTCACCTTCCTTGGACTTTAATCTCTTGATATCATCATTATTAGTCTCCTAACTGAATTTGAATATTGTGTTTTTTTTTTAATTGAAACCAACACAGTATTTCCAAAGCTCTGCCTTCACTCTTAACATCTAGTATTATACAATGTCTCAAACAACAGTTTATCCTTTTTCTTGTTTTCCTTCATGATATAAACATAGCATATTAGTCTTTAGCTGCTTTACAAGCTTCAATTCATTTTAGGATTCAGCATCCTCTATGCTACCCTCTTTTATACTACTTTTGCATTTGTAATCCAACCTTCTCTTGTGTATGAGAATTGTTTGTGCTTTCATTGTCAGTATTTCACTTTAAAGAAGCTACACACATTTAATTCTTTCAATTAATGTTCTATTGCTTGCCAAATATATGCAATTCACCAAACTAGAGAAAAGGAAACAAAGATACCTCTAAGGTCTGATCCCTGCCTTCAAAGAATTCACAGGGAAAAAAAAAAGACTTTTAGGCAGAAATATGGGCTTCTATATTGTCAATATAAAAGTAAGTGCTATATGAGCAGAGTATAGTAGCTCAAGTATGAAACAGCTGCCAAAATCTTCATCAAGAAAATAACATCTGAGTTGACTTTCAAGGAGTAGCAATCATTAAAAGATAAGAAGTATGTGTAAAGACATGGCAATATAAAAAGTACACTATTTTCATATGAGAGAGATTAACCTCATGTAGCTGGGATTTTAATTGCAAGGAGGGCAAGATATAGCCTGAAAATACAGAGTCAGATATAAAAATCTAGGTGTTCAACACAGAGGTTTAAATAACATGAAGCAAATGCTCCCTACAGAATACTATGCTGCAATTAGAAGAAATCAAGACAGATATCCGATAACATAGACAGATGTTTAATACAGTGCTGATGAGATACTAAATGTCTACAGCATAATACCAATAGTGCACAATTAAAATATATGCACATCCAGTGTTTGTGTGCACACAAATTCAATCTACATGTTTTAAAGAACGTGTACAAATAAAAGGATTCAGATAAAAAATATGAGGTTATCTATGGAGAGGGAATGTAATGACAATGGGAAATGGGAACAAAGGAATTTTTTAAGTGAGTATGCATCTATTTGACATCCAAAAACAAACAAACAAACAAAAAAAAATCACATAGTTTTCCTATGACAGAAGTTTTAAAACCTGGGAATGACAAAATCTAATGTGGCTTTTAGAATGGAAGTTTGACTCAATGTGAAGTTTACAGCCCCATAGCTATAGTTTCTTCTGGAATCAAAGAGGATAGTTTTATTACCCTTTTTCTGCACATGCTAAGTAGATCTTTATCATCCTGTAAGAAATGAATAAACTGCCAATAAGCAAAGATAGATGTAGAACTTTTGGTTATATATGAAATTAAAGACGTTAGACAGGGAATCAATTGCTACAAATAAAAGCAGTATCTGAAAACTCAAATTTAACTATCTCCCAACAATATTATTGAAAACATCCCTGCACTGAGGTAGGTGCTGGGTTAAATAAATACTAAGGTTTTCACCAAGCTGAGTTTCTGTTCCATTTAAGTGTACCAAAGAGAGCAATGAGAAATTAAAACGAAGCCTCACTGAGTATGTCTTAGGAGCTCAAATTAGAGATCTCCGTAATAAACTCAAGCCCTATCACTTGAGAGATGAATTTTACATTACTAAGAACTACATCTGTACAAACAGACTTTCTATAGAACTATAACTGAAAACTATAGGCAATGAGCCAACATTTTAAAATTTCATCAAGCTCTAGTGCCCGGTGACAAGTGTTGGCTGTGACATGATTTATGCAACATATTTAATCTAGTTATCTTAGAATCAAAGGAATTTTACCAAAGTGTTCTCATTCAGATAAACAGGAATGTTTTTTAAAAAGTGGAAAACACACTTGAAAAGTTCCAGGACAATATCTTACTAATTAAATTTTGAGAATAAAAAATTTAAAAACAAAACCTGGTACCCTTCTTGGGTATTCCTCTATCGTGATGGAGAAAACTAACTAAACAGCAACCAGAATCAAAATATATTTAAAAAATTATAAGTTATATGTGTAAATTATATGTAACATAGTTAACAATGCTCTCTATTAACCTTCAGTTTTTACAGATATGTTCCGGAGGGTTAGATGTCCTTTTCTCCCTTCTGTGCTTCAGTAATTTCACAGGGACTCTTTGCCCTCATTATCATTTTATCCCTATTTAGTTATTCATTATCTCATCCTAGTATCTTCTTACCCACTATACTCAGAATAAGGCACATTTTGATTGAAGGTGGATTTTAAAACAGAGCATTGTCCAATAATTATACTAACACAATTTTAATTTTTAAATAAGGTAATCTATATTATTTATAGGTGATGATATATGGATGCTAGTTCCTTTCCTCTTTACAAAATGTGTTGCTTTTATAACCAACAACAACAAAAATTTTAAATAACTATATAATGATATTATGGGGGGAAACTTTATTATAACAAATTCACAATGTCAGAAGATGGTTATACACAAAGGACCTCTTGCCTTTTATCATTATCCTCACTTATAATCCAACTTAGAAGTGCATAAACTCACTAGCTTTGTCATGCGGTCTGTGGCAGATTGGACAAGGGAAGGCATTGCTGGGAAAATCTAAAAGCTACAAATGAGACACCTAAAAAAGACACTAAATTTCTTTTGGATTCTAAAAATGAAATTATACTAAAATGCCAAATTTTCTTATAATAAGACATTATGCTAAAGATTAAAAAGTTTTAAATAAACACACTCTTTTACTTTAATGTACCTATGCATGAAACAAAATAACCTAATATTTACAATATCACATAATAAGATTTAACATTATTGTTGCAAAAAGTCCTTGTTCAATAAAACAAGTATCACCTTATATTTGCCCAGTTTTCCTCTACTTTATACACCCATCAAATAAAACATTTAAAACAACTTTTAAATGTTCAATTTTACTTTACTTAGCATTAAACTTGAAAGTAATACTGAAGCTGTCGTAAAATCTATTCATGTCACTTATTTACCTAAGTCTTTGTATGCCTTAACTGAGGCAGGATTTCACAGAATCTCAGAGCTAGTACCTTATTTCTCATCCTCCAAGGCTTAGGAGGAATATGAGGGGCTAAAAAAAAAGTCCTCAAACAATATGTTATATAACTAATTGCATTAAGACATGATAGTAGTTAATTGTAAACTACACATGCGCACTATCAAAAAGCTCCAAAACACTGCTTATTATTTTCCTGTCATTTCTAAGTATACATACTTCTATTTCTAGTTAGAAAAGATAATACTTAGATGATCGATTAATCAATCCATTTCCTAACAATTAACATATTTTTACCATACGTGCAACAGAAGACTACATTATATTCTCACATTGATGTATTTAATGTTCCCAGAGAATGAATTTTCTGATGTAAAAAAACAGTTAATCGTAATCTATAAATTCTGACATTTCCCAGTGATTTATAACATCCATCCTTGAGATTTACCATTTCTTTATTTTCTTTCTTTCACTAATATTCATTTAAAACATACACTATAGGAGTCCCACTGCTGTCTTTAACAGAGCAATTTGTAACTTGACTTTTTATGTCATTTCATACAGTAAATAAATTTAAAGGTGACTCATGGGGCAAGATACTTCATAAAATATAATCATGCAAAGTATCAACAATATGCTTAGTGACTTAGTTATAGCTATCAATTCTTATATCTTCTGTCATGGAGATGGTATTTACTGCAATGTAGGCATTTAGCAAATTTACTAGTAGTGAAATTTCAAGTTCATGATTATTGCAAGAAGGAAAAATGAAAAAAGATCTATTCAACATCCTCATGCAATTCTATTTAATACAATTTAAACTTTTCAGGTAGTTTTGAAATCACATTATTCTAATAAATGTTTTATAATATTAAGAAAGCAAAAATACGCTAGATGGTTTACAAAGTATAGAGTTTCTCCTCAGGGGTTTACAGTCCAACATAGATAGCACAACATATATAGCAAATGTTTTAAAACTCATAGCAAAATTAAACACTATTGTTGAAAGTATAAGAACAATAAACTATTTTCATTGCATGGAAACATAAATTGAGTTTTGTATTTCTTTATTAAACTATGTAGTTCTGTATTAAATTATATAGTTTATAATTTTTATTCATCCAATCCAATTTCTCAATTCTCTAAAACAATTTTTAACACATACTGTATTAGTCAGTAAATAGCACTCGTCGTTCTGATCCTAAAATTCACAGAATGTGCTATGGATGAAGATAGAATGGTTGTTAACGTCAACATAAAAAAAGCTGTCCAACAAAGTCAAGTCAAATCAATGACTAAGCAATTGGAATACATCTACCAGTCCGCCCATCTAAAAGAGATAATTTAAGAACTGTAGTACTTTCAAGGAAAAGGTTCTAGTTAGGAAGAGGTACAGTTTTTTTTAATTCCCTGTATGTAAATTACCACTGACCCACTGACAAGTCTAAGAAGTATAAACAAAGTATGACTTAATGAGATTGTACAAGGGACTTAATAAAATGTTTCATTGAACAAAAGAATATACAAATACTAACACCTCTATGAAACATGCAATCATATATTATTTACCTAATATTAAATTCACAACCAAAGTTATTAATTTTTTAATTTGTATATCAAGTTTTATAAACACTTGTGAAAACATACTAGCATAAGCTATTTTGTTTTTTGTTTTTAAGTATAAATAACCATTTGGAGAATAACCGAAAGGAAGAACATGCCCTTTATAGTAGATTAAAATATTTCTTATTTCAGTGATAAGAAATGAGTTGTTATAGTAACACAGGTAAACTTCTTTATTTCCCAATTCATATATCAGTTGATGTTTACTCTTCCCAAAAATAAAAGGGGAACATCCCCCAACTCATTTTATGATGCCAACATTTACCTGATTTAAAAAAGAAAAAAATGACAAAAACAAAAAAAATTAACCACTACCAATATTCCTCAAGAAAACAGACACAAAAATATCTGTAACAAAATTCTAACAAATTAAATCCAGTAATATGCAGTGTAATAAATCATGAAAAAATGGGATTTATTCCAGAATTCAAAGATGCTTTATCATGAGAAATTAGTTGAGGTGATTAAAAGAGAAAAAGCATAAGATCATAATTTAACATTCACTCATAAATGAAAACTCTCAGCAAACTTTAAATAGAAGGGAACTTCCTCATCTTGATAAGGGTCATCTACAAAGAACCTATAGCTAACAGCATGCTTAATGGTGAAAGATGGAATGTTTTCTAAGATCAGGAAGAGGACAAGGTTATCCTTGTCCTCTTTCTATTTAACACTGCAGGTCCTAATCAATGAGATAAGGCAAGAAAGACTAATAAAAGGCAGAATAATTGAGAAAAAGGAAATAAAACTCTTTTTTACTGGGTACAAAGTCATAATGTGATCTATAATTTAGAATTATCTTAAATCATGCAAACCACACGATTGCAGAAAATCCTAAAAAAAATTTTTAAATTCTAAATAATGAATATATTTAGTTATATTACAAGTTTATAAAGTCAATATATATAAAAATTTATTTCAAAACCAGCCATATTGTATTTCAATACTAGCAATGCTAGTATGGAAATTTATAATAGTATATAGTTTCATTTATAATAGTATCAAATATGATATGCTTAAAGATAAACTTTAAAAATATATGCAAGAATATATGTTTCTAAAAACTAGGAAACATTGGTAAGAGAAATCATAGACCTAAATAGACATATATCATGTTCATGGATCATAACACTCAGTGTTAAGATACTAATTTTCCTGAAATCTAGAGTTGATGCAATTCCAATCCAAATCCCAGGGAAGTTTTTTTAATGGAATATGACAAGCTAAATCTAAAATTTATATGCAACTGGAAAGGAAATGAAATAACCACAAAAATTTTGAAATACAATACAAAGTGGCAGGAATTATATACAAGCTATTTTTAAGTCTACAAAGCTACAGTAATCAAGAAAATAGGGTATTGATGTAAAGATAATAATAAAAAAATTGGAATGGAAATATACCTGCATATATATGATTGACTGATTTTCAATAAAAATGCCAAGGTAATTCAATATAAAAATTATAGCCTTTTTTTAAAAAAATGGTGCTGAAAAAAATGTATGAAAAGATATGAAACTTAACTTATACATAAAAATTAACTCGAAACTTACAGACCTAAAGACAATAATATAAACTCCCAGAAAACATGAGATAATTTAAATGATATTAGGTTAGACAAAAACATCTAATACTGCACAAAAGTTTTAAAAAATGATAAATTAACTTGATCAGAATGAGAGTTTTGTATCTTTGAAAAGATACACTTAAAAAATGAAAGCACAAGCCCACAGGTGTGGGATAGAAGTTTGCAAAACATATTTCTGATTAAGGATTTGTATCCAGAATACGTAAACATCTAACAAGAACTCAAGAGAGCAAAAAAAAAAAAAAAAAAAATTAAGAAAATAGGTAAGTGGACACTTTACAAAAGATCAATAGCCTATGAAAAGATGCTCAATATCACTGGCCATTTTAGGGAAATACAAATTAGAACTACACTGAGTTATATTACTATGTATTCACTGGAAGTACAGTAAAATGAAAAGCAATGTCAATACCATGCCACTGGAACACATACGTTACTGGTAGGGATGAAAATGGTACAGCCACTTTGGAGAAGGCTGATGGTTACTTAAAAGTTAAACATATTCTTATTATATGACTCAGCAATCTCTCTCCTACTTAAAAGTGAATTAAAAACATGTGCCTATACAAACACTTGTAGTAAACATACAAGCTTTATTCATAGTAGCTCCAAACCAGAAATTATCCAAATATCCATCAATTAGTAAACAAAATAAACAAACTTTGGTACAGCCATACAATGAACTATTACTTGGCAATAATAAAGAACAATTTACATGATGCAAGTATAGGTACAATCTAAAAGAAGCCAGGTACAAAAACTACATACTATATGATTCCATTTATATAAAATTCTAGAAAGGTAAGACAATAATGACATAAAGCAGATATGTAATTACCAGTGGCCAAGGGATAGGAAGAGAATTGACAGAAAAGAACAGAAACAAATTTATGAGGTGATGGAAATATCTTGTATCATGACTGTGATCGTGGTACATGACTTTACACATTTGCCCAAACTCATCAATTATACACTTAAAATTGGTAAATTATATTGATGTAAATTACACCTCAACGAAGCCAATAAAAAAAATTTTCTTTGCTTTGTACTATTAGTTAAAAAAAAAATTTAACTAAAAGCAATCAAATATATGTTGAATGCATACATTGGTGGAAATGTCTAATAACTTACCTAACCAAGAAATAACTGCAATTTGTTTGATTTGGATCTACAAAAATGTAAATGCTAAAAAAAAGTGGAAAAGTCAGTTTCTCTCATACCTACAATTTCTATGCCCTTTTTCACTGCAATTATACTCACAAGGAAACCATATTAATATATCACTAATTAAGATATCTATATTTTAAAGAAAGTTTTATTAACATGCAGCTCATTCATTTCAGAGGACAACCTTCCCCAAAGCCTTTACAATCTGAAGTCTTTACACTATAAATCAAAGCATCAGTAGTCTGTCAGCATCTTATTATTCTACTTCTCAACAACCTGCTACACTTTCTTTTAAAGTTTATCTCCTGGCAAATACATATAAACCATTACTCATCAATATGTCAATTTAAATATAAAAGCTAATTGTAATTTGGATACTACAGGTCACATTAAAATATCCTTAAAGGGTAATTACACAATCAAAGCTATTATTCTTGAATTCCAGGAGAGAAGATTATAGCAAATCTGAGAAAAGAAGGCATGCACACGAGAAATTTTTATTAATAATACAAGATACTACATATACCAAAATAGAGTGATGAGTGGTAAAGACATTAAGATTGCTAAGGTAAGACAGAAAAGAAAGCAAAATGGACTAGAATGAGCTGAGGGACTTGACTATTCCTGAACAAGTTTGAAAAAAATGACTGACATGGTGTGACTATGTGAATAATATTTTTAATGGAGAAAGTAGACTACTTATATGAATTGAAGATTAGAAGGAAGTAAGTACAAGGTTGGAAAGACAGGATTCATTTACCCAAGAAACATTTAGTAACTATTACATGTCAGGCACAGCACAGAAATGGAGCTCTTTGGAATTCTAGATTTAGGAATTTGGTGTTTTTACTATGTAACAATAAAAGTAATAGGTTCTAGAGAGCTCATGGCCATTTCACATACATTATCTCAACCAATCTTCACAAAAAAATTATTTTAAACAATAGAGAAACAAAGGCTTAGGAAAGTATATTTTTATGCTAAGGTTGTACAGTCAGAGACAAGGCAAAAAAACAAAAAACAAAAAACAGATCTTCCTACTCATAATCCAGTGCTCTTCTCTTGCTCCATTCTCTAAACCATTCAACTCCTTTTCTCAAGAAAATAAGTCATTTAAAAAAAAAAAACATTATGCGATCCAAGCAATGTTCTAGCCAAATACATATGGCCATGTGGTATGGGTTAAATGAGAAGGCAAAAAACACAGAAGTAAGGAGATCTACTAGTACTCTACTATAATAATCCAGGAATTGGTGGAACAGTAGGAATAAAAGTCATTGTATATTTGACTGTAGAAAAAGATTCAGCTAGGTGTCTTTTTTGAAAATGTCAAGTGGCTCAAAGGTAACTAACTAGGAGACCAATAGAGCCACTGATAAAATGGAAATGCCAACAAGATCTATTTTGTGAAAGAAACCATCTATGGTGGTCAAATTATTCCCCCAACACAAAGGTATTTGGTCAATGTTACACATTACTCCTAAACCAGAATAACCCAGGGTTTACTGCCATTGGATATTTTGTCTGCAGTTTGTTTATTTTTAAAAGTCTAGACCATCAACAGCCCACACAGGTATCCCTATTTCTAAAACCCAGTAAGAGGTTATGTCTACTTTCTGAACACCTCTAAGAGAATTGGTAGATTCAAATATATTAGAATTAATAAATATTTGTTCCATTACTGAGTCAATGCTTTCTTTCAGGAGATCTGGGTTATGTGCCAATCACAACTAAATGCCTAACAGAAGGTGTGCTACTGAGAAAGTATTTTAAAAACTACGAAAAGATGAAATCTAGCTTTCCTCTTAGATGTAAATTATATCTCAGGGCAGGGTTATATTTATAACTACTCCCAGGATTCCAAGATGCTAAAGAATTCCATCCATTTATGATATGAGTTTATTGCTGAGAACACTGAACTAGTAGCTTTTTAATAACTACAAATCAAGATACAACAGATAAACTAGTTTTTAAAAGGAGATAACAAAGAGTGTTAAGACAAAAGAAGGGAGGGCTGAGCTCAAATAAAATCATATGCAAAATGGAAAAAACAGAGGTCAGTGCTGCTCTTTGCAATAGCCAGCAGAGGCTGCCAGTGTACAATGACACATAAGGCTTCTCCTCCACTCCAAGAACACACAAGTAGTTGCCATCAAAACAAAAAGCATTTCTATGATATAGTATGAAACCCAGCATTTTGGGCTCATCATAAAGCGTGATTCAACAACAATTACCAAGCTGTCTTTTAAACCATAGTTTCCAGGCTAGTGTCACAAGAACCAAGGAACTGCAGGATATTTTGAGTACTCTTGAAAGAAGATGACACTTAGCCACTCTCTGACCTAAAGAAATCACCAAACTTTTTATGATCATCCTTCCAGAAGTGATACTTTAAGTTTTACAGAGATTTGAAAATGGGTATTTTTACTAAATAATAGCACAATTTACAATCTTAAAATCCATGTTTTAACACATGTATTCTTCACATAAGGTGAATCAGTTACAGCTGAAGGAAGTGTTCAATTGCTGAATACAAAGTCATAATTTGATCTATAATTTGGAAGTATCAATCTTAAATTATAAATATTAATATGCTTAAAAGGAATTTCCTCATATTCAGCAGTCAGGTGAGATTCTGTCCATCTGTACCCTTTTCCTAGAGCCAAGAACACAGACACTCAATTACACCAAGTGGCAATCATATTTTAAAATTCAGTTCGTGAATCTGCTTTACAATTTTAAGAATTATGTATCTAGCCCTTTTTGAGCTCTACAACACTGCTATTTCTTGTAGATAGGAACTTTGCTGTCAATCACTGCTCCCTTTTGCCACACAAATATGTGCTGCAGCTTTCACTTGTCAGTCCTATTATATGTAATGTAGGCAGCTTAGCACTAAATCAATTTAAGAAACTGCAGAAGTTAAATACATACATTATTATTACGATGACAGAAAAGGCAATGAATGTCTTGCAGCTCCATTTGCTTTCTTTGTTAAAGAAGAAAAAGCTAATTATCTGCAGCTGTCAACCATGAAGACCTAGACCTATTTAAGTGAACATTAGCCTTGGACAACTGAAAACATTTCTCATATATTTGCCCGAGTGTTTCCTTTTTGCAAAAAAATAAAAAAAAAATTACATTACAAAATATTAAGCATTCTGATGACAATGTAAAAACAAATTGAAAATGTAAAACTACATATTTGTATCTCTTCTTATAACCAAATCATTTTAATATCTCAAAAAAACCTGTCAATTTTTATAATACCCATCCTCTAATTAGTGTAGCCAAAATTTAGACAGTTATAAAGCTTCTCCACAAAAATTCATATTAAAAAAATTTCACTTGAAAGCCCACAGACTATTGGTTTTAATGAAATTATGTTACAGATGAACAAGGGATAAATTCTATACATTTATTTATTTAACAAAAAGAGAGAGAGAAAAACATGTCCCAAAGTTGAAATGCTGATAAAATGACATGAAAATTCATACTGAATCACAGGCATCTACGCTTGTATATCATTCTCTTTTACCTACCAATCTTCAATTTTCCAATCTAGTCCCATTAGAATGTAAAACTAAATAACTAATTGGCTTTAAATTTTCTTTTTTAAAATTTTAAGGTGGAACTTGTATATTTCTAGGCTATCAAATAAGAATAAAAAGAAAAGTCTTAATAAATTAGAGAAAAACAAATTAATCAATATATAAACTATGAGATTTCTTAACATTTTGTTCTAAAAAAATGTCATTTTTTTGTCAAACTTAAAGATTCTCTGCATTTGCTCTTACTGTGTTTTTATTTTCCTTTCATTTTCTTTAGAAAAGCTCTTTTCACAGGAATACACTCAACATTTTTAAATTTTACAAAATCACTGCCCATTTAGCTTTCTAATAAATTGTTTAAACAACAGTAACTCCTAGTATAATTAAAACATGAAAAAATTGAAACACTAAATAATATAAGAAAAAAATTGGACATGTGAAATAACAGAATTATCATTTTAAAAATTATAGCTTCATGTTTAAGTCCCTAAAGGGGACTTAAAAGGAAGCCTTTTCTAACTACAGCTGACCCACAACTCTGATTCTGATTTGCCACAACTCCTCCATGAAATTTTGAGGAATCACTATTGTATTTGTTGGAGACAAGGCAGAAAAGGTAGAGAACCAGTAAAACAAACAGCATAAAAAGCAATTTCCTCTCACAGCCAAAGAATCACATGTGAAAATAGTTAAGGTACAGATATAGACATGGTGTATAGAAATTGCACAGTTAAGTAGCTACACTGCACCAGATTCTACATTTCCCACTGTCCACAAACTAGTAATTGACAGGATGAAGATTCCATATCAACTTCTGACAACAAACCTCAGGTTCTTTTCACAACATAATACTACCTCCAAGCACAGATCTCTGGTTTTACATTTTTAGAATCTGTATCTATCAAGATTGAGAGCTGGTTGCCATCCTTTATAACTGATGATGCTGGTGACAGTGTTATCCTATATGCAAGTAAACATGGCAGAAATGAGAAAAAATAGGATTATGAAGCAATCCTTTTGTCTTAAAATGAGGAGAGTATTATAAATGACCTTCAAGGGTCCTTCTAGCACTAACATTCTAATACTCCTTGTGTTATTTATCTTGCTCAGAAATTTGGGAACAGCTAAGAAGCCTCTACTTATTTCTTTTCTAACTTTCTGAAATTTGTTCAAGATAAAATTCCTGCTCGATCCCTATTTTATAAAAATTTTTTTAAAGTATCTACACTAATGTAATTCTCACAATTCTGTGCAAGGTATTGGTAAGAGAACTAAGGCTTAAAGAGATTGTGGTGACTTGGCCCAAATCACCAAACTACTAAAAAAGAGAGAGATTCTAAATCCATGTCTGTCCTATTCACAATTTAGAACACTCTCATTACATTATCAATGCCACCATAATAACAGCATTCATTGGTACATCACCATAACTTTGTCATATGCCCCCTCATTTGGTTTTCACAACAACTCTGTAATGAAAGAAGTTAGGTAGTATTATTCTGGCCTCATTTTACAAATGAAAAAATTGAGATTTCGAGAATTCACATCACTTGCTCAGGGATCCTTAGAGAGTAATGGCAAAACCAAGTCTCAAACACAGAACTTCGGATTCCAAGTTCAGTACTTCTTTTATTATTATGATTTACTGTCATTACAAGTTGGCTTCAATATATCTTTGAAACATTTCTATGCCTACCCTGTGTAACCTGGTCTCTCTAAATCTGAGCTCCCTGAAGTATACTTGAGCTCACAAAAGCATTATATTTATGTTTATATGTGATATAGTAACTTATGTCTCTAATTTAGATTTTATTTTCTAAAGATATTTAAATAAGACTGTCAAAAAGATTCCTACCCAGATTTTGAATGACCGAGGTTTCTAATTATTCGAAAAATTCTACCTTAAATCCCAACAGGAAAAAAAGATGCCTAGTTTGACAGTCTGTTAAATTATAAATCAGCCTTCTTGCTTACGTCCACTTAACAGGAGAGATAGTAGCACTGCCTTTCTATCTTTAAATCCTCAGGATCTTTCTACCAAAATGTACTGCTCTTACTGAAGGCCAAAATTATCTCATTTAGTAAAATAGCTTCTTGCCCTTTCATTAGGCCCTAATCTAAATTATAGTATGAAGACATAAGTCTCTATACTCAAGACTGGCTCATGATAAAGGGCATTGGCTGGCCACGTGTCCTGATGAAGTCCTGGGACACAGAAGGGTCTTTTTTGGACTTTATCAGTCTTAGAGCAGGCAATTTATTTTGAGCCAGAAAAAGAAAATATAATCTGTAGCCATCTGGTTCTGTAACACTCTATATTTGTTTAGAAAGGTCACTGTTGTCAAGTTATTGAATGTTATCTCTGGAATTGACAGGAAAAGAGAATTTTCTGAAAGTGGGCCAGGAATATTAAAACACCGGATATTAACGTGTAAAGCAGTATTTAAAAGCTTGGGCTTTAGTGTTAAACAGACCACTGTCTGAATCTCTGCTTCCCCATCTACTAGTTATATGATCTTGGGCAAGTCAGCAGCTTTTTAAATTTATTTTTCCCTTCAATAAAACATAGATTATAACACTCTAAAAAAGATAGTATAACAATAAAATGATATAACACAAATACAGTACTAGCTTATAGTTATCATTCAAAACTTATTCAATAATTATTAGCTTCTGTGTAATTTGTCATTTTTTCTTAGTTTTGCACAAACTAAAATTTTCAAAAACTTCTCCAGACAGCAAAGTGAATTTAAATAGACTCATGATTTATGCAATGCATATCAAATACATAGACTTAGAGCCTATCTCTAACAAAAACCACAGTCTATCTTACATGTTAAGCAACATTCACTTCTTTTTTTTTTAGCAGCTATTATAGCAGCTATTACTTTGTTGGCAGAATGATTGGGTCGCTGTGTCACTGAAGAATAAATACTAAGCAATATCAAATCCATATCTGAACAACTTCAGTAGGACTAGGACTGCTATTTTACTGGACAACTGTTATAATATCCTTCGTTGTTATGCAATAATTATTTTCTTTGCATTAGGTAGTTTGCTATTAATGTTTGACAGGAGCACTATGACCCAACTATTGCAGTAACAAGACAATCCAGAGTGATTTAGACAGGCTATTTAGGCCCATTACCTTTGTGAAATTAGCAGTGTAGTTAAAAATATACAAATAATTAAAACATAACTTTAAAAAGTAGCTCAATCAAAACTCCATCCAGAATGTTGTCAAACAGCAATGTTTTCAACTCAATGGGCCAGATTTCAGATCAACTTAAGTAACCTCTTAAGCATCTCAAAGGTGAGCAAATATTTCACCTGCACTTTGATAGGAATGCTCATCGGGATGTGTTGAACTAAATTATCCCCACACATGATTGGTTTCCCCAAAATCAAAGCATGCGCTATAAATTAGAGCGAAAGCTATGTTAGGCTTAGGAAGAACATTTCCATCTGTTTTCTAGATCAATAGCTTCTACGTACTTTCCTGTTTGGTGTCAACAAAAATAGACCCGCAACTTCCATGTGAACTACTGGATGAGTTCTCTGCTTTCTCCATAATATTGACCTAAGAGATCTGGGAGTTATTACAAACAAATTTCAAACTCCAGGATCGATCCAAGACGACTTACACACCAACAAAGTCTAAAGCATGCATATGGAATTAAGGACTATAAAGAAATGGATCGGAAAAATTTATAAGCTTATATAGAAAAATATATCCAATAAGCTCTCTTAACCACCTTTCACTTGCCCAACTTGCTATATGAACCCGCATTTTCCATTTCTTCTCCAACCATACCAACAGAGATGCCCAAGGCATGCTGAAAACTCATAGCCTGTAGATTACTCTACTATGTGCCCCTCGCAGTTTTACTCCCAAATGCTGAATTGTATGTTCTCCCCAAATCAACAGTATTTGTCCCAAAAACTCATTAGGAGAGTTTTACTCTTACTGTAATTAGCCAATGTAATTAAATATTACATAAACCAAAAGCAAAAATAAAAGGTATTGTATCTTTAAAACTAAGTCGAAAGTTTGAAAAAACTTGATAAAGGCAAGTTACTAAAAGAGATTGCTGTTGCATTAGGCAAAGTTTAGAGAAATAGAGAAACTGGAAAAAATCATAAAATACAGAATACTGGTTCTCAAACTTCAGCATGGAGGTCCTATGAAAACATAGATTGCTAAGTCCCACCTCCTCATTTTCTGATTCTGCAGGTATGAGTGAAATCAAAGATTTTGCATACTAAAAAATTCCCAGGTGATGCTGATGTCTAAGAACCATACCTTGAAAACCACCACTCTCAATTATCTAAATTTTTAACCTACATTAAAGAAAAGCATAAAATGGAAATGATTTGTTATGAATATAGATTTATGAAAGACCTGGAGTTCCAATCAGCAAACCTATACTACAAGGAAAGGCCTTGGTTCCAATCAAAAAACAGCCCATTTACAGGTTTTAAAAGAAAATATTAGTGGGATGTTAGCATAACTCTTTATGACCTACCGTTTGACTGACTTTTTCAATTAATCAACAATCTATAAGAACAAATTCATCAGAAGGGATCTCAAATATGGATCATAAAAGTACCACTTTTAGTGATACTTTAAGTATCACTATCTTCAGAGAGGAACAGAAATATCTAAATGTAAGTCAGCCAACAAGTTGCAAGAGTCAAAACATGAATACAGATCTTCCCCCAAATTCAATATGTGTGTTTAAATATTTTTTTCCCCTAACCTTACAATATTACAGTACAATCTTTGGAAAAGTCAGAGAGGTTAGAAACACGGGGGTCCCAATGAATGGAAACTTTGTCTGCAAAACAGAAAATGCCCAAATGTACATACCTGTAAGACCTAACTGGATTGCAAGCATTATATCTGTTGTCTTGAACATAATCATAAACATCATCTATAAGCTGTATTCATTATTAAATGGCTAGACAGGATAATCAAATATAGGATACTAGAAAGCGGCTAGTCTATGAGCACTGAAGCAAAGCCTTTGGCAACAAAACTCTACTTAGGCAAGAAATTTATGGAGAATAGATGGATGACAGATTCACAAGCAGAGGCTGCAGGGTAAGTGAAATGGAGACAACCATGTTTAGAGAGTTGAAGAAGTACATTAGATATATGCTGAAATAATATATCCAAAGATGTGGCATTTATGGACTGCTTGGAAACAAGAGCAGCCAAGCCAGCTCAGTGATAGTAATCACCATTATGGTGATGCTATTAAGGCAAGTTTATCGTTTTAGAAACTAGAAGTAAAAACAAAAAAGCACCATATCTCTGCCTTCTAAGATGGTGATGCATTTGTATAGTATCATATGAATCTCAAAAGAGGACCATCTCTGCTAAATTATGAAGGAATTCAAATGTCCAGTTTTAAATACTCAATTTATATGTTTAGAATACTGGATCCAACTGTCATTCTAGTGTTTTAGGTAAGGAAACAGTGTGAAGCTCTGCAATAACTGTAGGAAACATCCTAAAATAACTATTCTGTTTCTTTAGAAAGTGAAAAGGCAGCAAATGAAATAAAGACCTAACATGTTAGCAGTAAGTTAAGAACTTAAGAATGATTAGGATGGCCACTATAATTTTTTTTTTTTTTAGTTTTTTAAAAAGCAAAAGTAACATGTGTTGGGGAGAATCTAGAGAAATTAGTATTTTTGTGTATTGTTGGTGGCAATGTAAAATGATGTAGCTGTTATGAAAAACAGTATGAAGGTTCCTCAAAAAATTAAAAATAGAATTGTCATGTGATTCAGCAATACCACTTCTGGTAATATATCCAGAAGAATTAAAAATAAGACCTCGAAAAGGTATCTGTACACCTATGATCTCTGCAGCATTATTCATAATAGCCAAGAGGTGAATGCAACCTTTATGCCCATCAGTGGATGAATAAAGAAAATGTGATATACACATACAATGAAACATTATTTGCCCTTTAAATAAAAACAAAGGAAATCCTGCCATATGCTACAACAGGGATAAACCTTGAGGACATTATGCTATGTAAAATAAGATAGTCTCAAAAATACAAATACTTCATGATTCCACTTACATAAAATATCTAAAGTAGTCAAATGCTTAGAAAGTAGAATACTGGTTACCAGAGGCTGAGAGGAGAGGAAAAGGGAGTTATTCTTCAATGGATATAGGGTTTCAGTTCTGCAAGAAGAAAAAGTTCTAGAGATCTGTTGTACACTTAATTCTATTGTACTGCACACTTAAAAAATGGTTAATATGGTTAAAACAACCTAGAAATAAAAATATATTGAAAACTCTGGTAAGGTAATAGATTAGAAAGGTTTAATATAACTGAAGAAAAAATAGTCTCACATAAATAGATTCAATTTTAATCACTGTAATCTCTTAATAACAGTAGTTTTCATACGATTCTAGGAATCTATGATTTAAATTTGTAACATAATAAAAAGGAAGTATTCCATATCAAATTACTTGGAGGTCTTTTTAAATATTACTTATTCTCACCCAGAGAGATGCTCCCAGTTGAGTGAGCCATCATTACTGATGCGAATATACTATATTCTTCAACTGTGCTGGGACTGAAACAGATTGAGAATTTCATTTTTAAATGATAGTTTAAATCAGTTATAAGAAAATTTATTTAAATCACTTTTCTATAATAAGGAAATCACATATATTGTTTGATATAATTAACCTTTCTTCACACCATAAAGCTAAACATGGGTTTCACTTTTTGAAGGCATATGTAATATATTATAAATATGGTAGCTTTAAACTACATTGAACTGGCACCTATGGAGAAAAGGACCAACAATATATGAAAAAATGCAGACAGAAATACTTTTCAAGACTTTTGAAATGTTCTGCCCAGAATATTTCTCTTTTCAACAGCCCTTTCTTATGTACATTTATCTCCAGATGCCTATTTCCCAGAATCTCTTCTATTCTTCAAAGTCCTTTGTTCATCTTTCCCCACTCTTTCCCTCCCACCACGCCCCCCACACACACACATTGAGAGGAAGGGAAAAAACTACATTTTCCATACCCAAACTGTCAGAAACAAAATCAAGACAATCTCTCAATTCCATATATTGCTGTTTCATCTTCAGGGAAACAAAACCACAATTTAAGAAATGGGTGTAATGAAATCTTTTCACACTGACTTCACTTTGGTGCATTTTTCTTATACCATATTTTAAAAATCTATTGATGTGTCTGAAGTACCATAAAATTATGCCCCTAAGGGAACTAATGAACCAGTATGCTCTATTGGTAACATTTTCTTAGATTATGTAAATACATTATCTAATGAGAAAACCACATTATAACTTCTATTCTATGAGGATATTTGAGCTCTGCAATATCTTCTGTTTCTCAACTCCTGCCTTCCTTTGTGTTAAATATTTTCTAATGTCTATTTCTCATTTTCTTGGTTATTTCACTATATTTTTTTGCATTATTTCCACAGCAGTTGCCCTGGAACTTACAATTAGCATATTAACCTGAAACATTTGAGTTTTGATTAATTTCAATAACATATTAAAACCTTCATATAGCTCCATTTTCCTCATTATTGTCAGCAAAACTACATCTTTATATTATAAGCCCATCAACAAAGTTTTATTGCTTTATAAACACATTTATATATATATTATTTTTTATATATTGCTTTATATTTGTTTTAAAACAGATCGGAGAAATAAAGTTACAAAGAAAAAGTCCATTAATATGTATTTTTATACGTATGTCTTTCATAATACCTATGTAGTTGCCTTTACTTTTGCTCTTTACTTCTTCATGCAGATTAGAATTTACTGTCTAATGTCCTTTGTTTCAAGTTGAAGGACATCCCATAATATTTCTTGTAGGAAAGGTTTACTAGTGACAAATTCGACTTTTATTTATAAATGTCTGAATTTCTCCTTCATCTTTGAAGTTTAGCTAGATACAGAATTCCTGAATGACAGTTTTTTTCTTTTAACACTTTGAAAATGTATTCTAGCCTCCATGGTTTCTGATAAGAAGTCAGCTATTAATCTTACTGGAGATCCCTTTTACATGACAAGTTATTTTTCTCTTGTTTTCAAAATTTATCATTGTCTTTCACTTTTGTAAATTTGATTATGATGTGTCTAAATGTAGACTGGGTTTATTCCACTTGAAGTACAGAGTTTCTTTAACGTGTAAATTAAAACTTTTCAGCAAGTTTGGTAACATTTCTCCCACTGTTTCTTTAAATATTCTTTCTGCCTCTTTCTTTTGCTCTTCTCCTTCGAGGACTCCCATTACACATATGTTGATACAGTTGATGAAAACGCATAGGTTTCTTAAAGCCTTGTTCATTTTCTTTCTTTTCTTACTACTACTTCTCACACTGGATAATCTCTATTATCTTCAAGTTTACTAATTATTTTGTCTGCCAACTCATATCTGTTGTTGAGCCCATCTGGAAAATTTTTCATTTTAGTTAATCATACTTTTAAATTCCAGAATATCTATATGGTTCTTTTAAAATAATTTCTATGCTAATTCATATTCACCTTGGTAAGACATCATTTGTATACTTTCCTTTCATTCTTTAGACATGGCTTCATTTAATTCTTTGAACATATTTATAAAAGCTAACAAAAAAACTTTCTCTATTAAGTCCAAATCTTGACTCCTACCAGGACATCTTTCTGTTGGCTGGCTTTTTTGTGGTTTTTTTTTTGTTTGTTTCTTGTGTACCTGGAATACTTCTCTGTTTCCTGCATCTCTCAATATTTTGTTGAAAACTGAACATTTTAATTAATATATTTTAACAACTATTCTTTCAGAATCTTCCATACCACTCCACCAAGATTTTTATCACTGATTTTGTTATTTTCATTGATATTACTTATTTGTTTAGCAGTTTCATGAACTAATTTTATTGATTATTTATTCTCTATAATGTGTGGCAACTGAGTTCTCTGTCAAATTTTTTAAGTTCTTGTTTTTATTTTTAAGCCTGGCTTCCTAGGAATCATACTGGGTCAGTGTAATTTAGTCGTTAACCAATGGTTGCTCAGAGGATCTCCTCAAATGCTTGCCTGTTTGTCTTCCACCCTTTACCAAATATATCTTTATAAGAAGTCTCACCTTTGAACTTCAGGCAGTTTATAAGACAGCCTTAGCTTTCACTTTCTATTTACACAGAACCTCAAAATCAGCCAGAAGTAATCTCCTTCCTAGGTCTTTCCTGAGTATGTGCACAGCCTTTTACACATTGTGCAACCTTTTAGATATTCAGGAATATGCTGGAGCTTTTCAAAATCTCCAATGGTTGGCTAATTCTCCAGGATTTCCCTTTAAAATCCTGGCCAGGCTCTTCTTTACCCCAGCTAAAATCACAGCCTTGAGCAATAGAAATGTTGCCAAAAGTTGCTCTTATTTCAGCAAAACCCTGGGGGTAGGCTTTTTCTTCCCCCAACAGAGCTGAGCTCTGACTCAAATCAAATGGCCAACCACTTTCTGAGAAGAGAGTTTTCCCAGGGAGCTGCAAGTGTGGACAAAATATCAACTGTGCTCTAACCCTGGTGCTTTTAATGGGTCTCCAAAAGTGGTCATACCTTCATTGTCTATAATGCTGCCAGCTTTTGCTATACCACTAAGCTGGGGAAGGAGAAAAGACGGAAATAGCCTCAAGTTAAAATGTCACAGGTCACTGTCTTCTCAAGGTTCAGTAGTTTTCTCTTAGGCTGTCGATTTTCAGTTAATTCTCTGGCTTTGGTTAATTGTCAGAATTTTGAAACATTTTATTATAATTGTTTTGCCTATGTTTTTGTTGTTTTAGAGGGAGAGCAAATATATTGAGGCCCTCACTCCACCAAACTGGAAGCCCATCAAGCTCTGGAATATTATATCTACATATAGTTTTAAAGACCAAACAAAGCATTATAACAACAAAAAAATGTTTAAAATTTTATAGTTATAAATTTTTGGATCACTGATTCTTATCTCTACTAGAAACATGAAAAAAAAAACTATACTTAAATATTTAAAGTTGAATAAGAGAGAAACTGATCTGTCGGGAAAAAATAAACTGCATGAGCAATGTTTCATTGTACTAATTTCCTGCTAACTAATATGTCAATGATCAAAAATAAAGATCCACTCTCAACACCAAAAGACTTCCCAAGTCTGTTTTTTAGACAACAGAAACCAGTTCAAGTGAGGAAAAAAAGCTATTCCATCTCGTCTTACTTGGCTGAACTATGCCAAATCCAATTCAACGGTGACAAGGATAAGGGAGCCACAAAAGGCTGGGAGTGGGAAATTTAATAGAAAAGAAGAATCAGAGATAGGAAGCAACCCTATCTCTTGAGATTTCTCTGAAGAGATAAAGTACAGAAGAAGTGGTTTACCTCAGATTCACTCAAGTATCGGCCAAACTCATGTGGTTATTTATGGTTGAGTAAAGTCCATTTCTGGAAAGGAAAAGAGTTACTCACAAATATTACCCCTCTTCAACACTGCCTGATATTTACAAGCCATAGAAAAACCAAAACCATCAAAAGAGGACAAGAAAAGTAAACATCTTTTAGTAAAATATTTATTTTCAAGAATAATAGAAAAGCTTTTTTTTGCTTTTCTATTGTTGTGTAACAAACCATCCCAAAATTTACAAGAAAACAACCATTTTATTTGCTCATAATTCTGCAGTCTGGGCTGGGCTCAGCTAGGCAGTACTTCCGCTCATCTTGCCTATGGTTACTTACGTGAATGCTTTCAGCTGGCACGTAGAAAATAGCCTCATCTAGAATACTAGGATGGCTAAGTTTCTCTTTCCATGTAATCTCAAGGTCTCTCTTTTTTCCAAATGGTCTCTACAGGAAGGTAGCCAGATTTCTTACATGATGGTTTGGGTGTCTCAAAAACACAAAAGCAAAAGGTACCTGGCCTTCTTAGGGCTTACACCCAGACCTGGAACACTTTTAATTCTGTTGCATTCTGTTTGTTAAAGTAAGCTACAGGTCCAATCCAGTTTCAAAAGAAAGAGTTTTCACAGGGGCATAAATACCCAGAGGTGTGATTCACTATAACCACCATCAGTGCTATAGACAACTAAAACATTAAGGCCGATATTCAGATAACTGCAATGAGAGCAACCACAAAAAAACTAAAAATGGCTAATGCTAAAAGAAGACTGGAAAAGTATAGTCAGATTCCATTCTCTGTGCCTTACCATACTGAGGGTCAATCTAGGTTCAGTGAGAATCTTAATTATAGGTGGAAGAAAAAAATATAAACTTGATTAATCACTTTTAAGTCATGTGACCTTGGACAAATCAATCAATTCTCTCCAAGCCTCAGCTCCTCAAGTATTGAATGGAAAATTACACAGGCCCTGCTTATCTCGTAGGAAAATTGTATAACAAATAAGACAAGAAATTACAAAAACCTTTTAAAAACTAAACTGCTATACATATATAAGAAAGTATTATTTATCTGATAGGATCCTAAGTACAGTCAACCTAGCTAGGCTCCATTCTCTCTATTAATAAAATTATAATAAACATAGTTAATTATTCTATATATGAAACTACTACCAGAGCAAAGATGTTATATATAATAGGCTAAAATTACACTATGTTTTGTGACTATGAAGAATAACAACAGTAACACTATGACTTATTATTTTCCAATTATGTCAGGTGCTGCTAGATATTTCAGGTAAACTCTAACTAACCCTTACAACCCAACAAGGTAGGTATTATACCTCTTTTACAAATAAATTGAGTTAAAAAATTGCCTATTTAAGTAATCTGCCCTGGCCAACAACTAGTAAGTATACTTTTTTCCATTATGAATGTTTAATGTATAACAGGCACTTGAAAATATTTGTTGTGTAAGTTAAAGAACAAATAAACAAAGCTAAGACTATCTGCCTTTAAAGAAAGGAGTCTTTCAACTACACCAAAATACCTCCTCTTAATTCCTATTTTATATGCAGCTATTGAAACTGTAATCACAGCAAACATATCTAATTAACATGAGCAATTTGTCACCTTCGTATCTGCAAAATGGTTTCCCATCTGAAAAGTACCTTCAGGTTTTAAACAACTTATCTTTAATCCATCTACTGAGACACTGTGAATGATAATGGTCATACTCTAATGGGGAAATACCAAGTAGAAAATAAAGTGATACATTTACCTACCAAAACATCTCCTAAACGAAACCAAAACAAAGCAAATATTTTTAAATGGCAAAACATGCAGTATGAGTAAGAAAAGTTTATATCCTTATATTATAAAGAAATCTTGAAATTTAAAAAGAGAAAGAGGAACAGAAGAAACTGCCCAGTAGGAAAATGGGCTTAAAAATATAAATGAACAATAAACAAATAAATACAAATGGCTAATATGCTTTAAAATTTTTTCATCATTAGCTATGAAAAATGCAAACCCAAGTGATATTTCTTTTTCAATTATTAGACCGGCTATATATATATATATATATATATATATATATATATATATATATATATAACTTATCATACTCAGTGTCAGAGAAAGTATAAACAAAATATGAAAGCACTATTGGTGGCTATATAAAATAACATGACCTTTCTAGAGAGTAATCTGGTAGTACATAAAAAAAAAACATTCAAAATGTACCCAGATCTAGCCAGCAACTTCATTCTTAAGAATTCATATTAAGAAAATAAATGGACCATTGCACAAAGATGCACATATAATAGTTAATCATAATATCAAAATACAAGATACCACCTAAATGTCTATTTGGAGAACTGCTTAAATAAATTGATACATTCATATAACACCAATAAAAGATGTTATTTATTACAATGAAAACATGTCCAAGATACAACTGTCAAAATTAAAAACAAATTGTACGAACCAATTTTTATTTGTAAGGCGGGGAGAGAGAGTGCATATATGTGTGAACAGAAGCACATGCACAAGTGCCACAGTGAGCATATATGCATTCTCTGAGACACACATCCTAAGACAGTAATCTTGTGAGCAGATGTGTAGTAACTACTGAGCAGAAATGACTTTTTTTACCTTCTTCTTTGTACCTTTCTGAATTTTCTGCATGTTTTATATTAAGCATATATAATTTTTGTAACCACAATACAAAATTACTTTCATTTAAAATGTTAACTGTCATAAAACTGAGGTTCTGTGAATTTTCAAATGTCATTACTTTTAATATAAAATATTGATTAAAAAATCAGTTAATATGGATTCTGAATCAAAATGTACATTTATTCCTCTTTCAAATGACTTCAAAATCATAAATCCTTCATAGTTGTTTCTATTCACAAATCATTTAGAATTTGTAATTTTTTTAAATGTCATTTCAAAAAATAAAAGTGAAGCAGAAATGTTTAAGTGCTAAAGAATAGACTTGGCATAAGAGAATACACTTGCTATGTTATACATCTCTGAGAAATTACTTGCATATGTAAAATCCTAGAGACTTTAATTCTATAGCTCAAAAAAATCCAGCATCATTTGGTACGTTAACTTGGGAGTTTAACTTATGCTTGCTATTTACGCAGTATAATGAGAATTCTCAATTAGCCATGGGTAAGATTATCTACAATAAATCTTGCTTTTCAGTTTAGCTATCGTACCCCGAGTGTAAGTAGTTTAGTTATTTCCTTTGTAGATCTCTCAGCTCTATTTACTTTTCACAAAGCCAGGATTCTAGAAAAAGGATATAGGCTCTGGAGTAAGACTACTTGGTTTAAACTTGTCTTTACCTGAGTAATTTACTTAACATCTTACTTAACACACCGTTCAAACCTTGGCAATTTACTGAACATATTCTAGCATCAGTCTTATCATCTATGAAATGAAATAATGAAATAGGTTTACAACTACCTAGTCTAAGCCCCTGGGCTAGATATGTCACATGAATTAGAAATTTTTGAATTTTAGAGAATAAAGCCATATATACATTAACACCACAGATGGATCTAGAACAGCAACCCATATTCATACACATTAACATCTCTGTAGATAAATGAATGAATGTTCAAAGTATAGGAAAAAGACCCTTAAGCACCCCCATCTAATTTAGTTCAGATTTTGCAGCTAAATTAGTTTTGCCACAAACTTAGGGAAACTGGTGATTTCCGAGTCTTCTGAAATTCAGAAGTGAATATAAAGAATCATGGATCTGTAGTACCTACTTCCCTCAGAGAGACACAGTGAGGATTTAATGAGTACATATAAAGTACTTACCCCAATGCCTCACACATAGGATGCACTTAATAAATATTGGTTATCGTTATAAAATGTTAACTAGTTACTAAATGAGACGCACAACTATGCAAGACAGCTAAGGGAGTCAGCTGACTTATATTACCTGGGATGAAGGGATGGGGTAAGTAGTGGTCAAGAGAAGCAAAGACTGTTATGCTAATTAAAATAAAACAAAAAGAGAGTTGACTGACCATAAATTGCAAGAAAACAGTGCATGTGTCACACTGAACTCTTAAGTAAATATTTATTTCCTTTTGATAAAAGGAAATTTCTCCAGCAATTAAAATCTGAAGACATTTCACATTTTCTGTTTCACATGTGGTTTCTTCCTCAAAATTCTATCCAGCTTTCTTCCTAAAAGTGAGTCTGACAGTGAAACTTTTGCTCAAGGTAGGACCCAAACTGGTTTCTCCTTAATGCAAAAAAAAAGTAGTAAGTTCTTGTTGACCACATAGGTTACAGTAAAATTTGAGAAGTTAAATAGTAAATTCAAGAAGTATGTTGAATCTTATGTCCTAAATTTGCCCATTTATACCTTCCTTGATCTATTGGTTTTCCTCATCCAAACTCCTAGAGAAAACCTATATGACCTAAGCTTGTTAAGCACTACTCTGTGCCAAGCATTGGATTGTATACTTTAAAAATATCCCTTATTTAATTTTCACAAGTCTGCAAGCCAACAGTTATTATCCTCATATTACATAAGGCTATTGAATTAGTAAGTTGGTAAACCTTTAGTTGGATTCGACTAAATCAAAAACCCATGAGCTATTTGCTCTAGACCATCATGCCAAAGAATAAGCTTCATTCTCACATTCTTGACTAGTTGCTGGCTCTCTTTGTGTTCTCATCAAGTATTTTTAAAGTGCACATAATCATATGGAATTTATATTTTCTCTCAGATTAAGAGTATTTTAGTTTCTTTCTATAATTTCAAATTTGAATCATACTTGCAATTTTTCTTAATTTATCTCTGAAAAAATAATAAAAGGATCTCCATAAATTACATGCATCATCTTTAGTTATGAGCATATTTATGTGCATATCGCATTATGTTTTCAGCAATTAGCAGTGCAATTATAATCGAAAAAGCCTAAACTTGGTAGTGACTGTAAATATAAAACATATATTTAATTGAATAAATATTCTGGTCATAAAGATTTTTACAGAGTATGACTCAAATATCTCTCTATTGCCACTCTAGAATGTAATGACCTTTTAGGGAGTATCTTCTTTATGACACATTAAAATCACCCTTTCCATATATTAAACTCATTCTGTTAATGTCTGGCTTTCCAGAAGATAACAAGGTTCTCTCTAACACACCTGTCATTTTGCTATTTCATTGATTTTCGCTGAAAGTTTATAACAAAAAAGAAAAATACAAATAAATTTGAAAACAGATTTTAAGGTTTTTCTCCTTCTTTCTCTAGACTAAATAAGTAACTTCCATGGCTTGAATATCTCCTCTCCTGTCAATCCCTTTTCAGTGCCTCTCCAATTGTTCTACATTCAGAATGAAATATGGAGAAAATAATTGAACATTATTAGAGTGCTTAGCACTCTAAGAGCTCAATGACTAAAGAAAAACAATACTCTAAAGTCATGCCCATGTTTAAAAGTACAAAACTGTTGATACATATTCAATTTGTAGAATGCTATGAGCCTAAACAGTTACTCTAATCTTAAATTCATATTATTAACTTTTAACCATTATTAAGTTTCACAATGTTTTTGATGGACTACTGATGGGATTTATTTTCTATTTGCAGATAAGTAATTTCATAGACTGTTACAATACAATTAGGCTTAAATGCATGCTCGGTAAGTTGAAAATATATTTTGGAATCCATTATTATCAAAGTCTCTAAAATTCTATATGATGTAGGAGCCATTCCTTGACTCTATTACCATTACTTATAAAAACTACTATACCCTAGAACTTTCAAGGTTCTATACATAAATAGTAGCTTACAGAAATTACTTTTAAGAATCATTGTTCTTAACAACCATGCTTGAGATTATGAAATCCAAGCAATATTTTTAAGTTGTATAAAAATGTGATGCTTATTAATGTCACGTTATGAGCAAGACATGTTCAATATGCAGTTTATAATTTTTATAATTTTTATATTTATGTATTAAATACTATACTACTTTTTTAAAACCAATTGTCATTGGCCCTAGTAAAGAATTAATAACTCTGTATCCTGTGTAGTGTGTTAATTCAGTAAATATTATTGAAGAGGAATAGAAGTAAAGAAAATGCCAAGTCTAATTCTTGTTTCTGGATCTACAATGGATCTAGAAGTATATAACTTTGTCACTTATAACAGAATGCAAGAACAAAAAGAGAAATATAGTTTGCTACTCTATAGACCTTGCAAAAAAGGAAAGCAGTATGGAGCACTGGTTCTGAAATCCTATCTTCTAATGAATTACTTCTCAGAGCCCCAGAGGAAAATAATACCCCCCCCCCAAAAAAAAGGATCTGCTGGCTTCTGAGGAATTTGACTGGAAAAATATAATTTGAATTATTGAATAATTTGAATATAATTCCTAACATAGTGGATAAGAATACTAGAGTAAGAGTCACCAGACCTAGGCTCACATGCTAGATCTTCCATGTACTAGCAATGTAACTTTCACAAGTTTTTCTTAACCCCTCTGGATCTCAGGTTTCCCCATCCATAAGATAGAGGCAATCCCTACCACAGATAATAGATCAGCTGGGAAAAGTTAAATGAGGTGCTACACACCCAAAAGAACTTTGTAAGGTGTGATATACTATGTAAATGTATAGTATATTATAATTACTGTCCTATATGCTATAAAATATGTAAAAACAAACATTTTCCTTCCTAACACTCTCCTTCCCAAGTCAACTTCCCTATTTACAGACAACAAATAATTTCTGTGCTATGTAATGTCCAAATGAAATGAAATGTTCAAAAATCAGATTAAAGGAAAAAAGAAGGACAGACACATATAGATTTTGTTCTCTGTTGTTCTTGTGCTCATTCAAGTTTAGTTCATCTGCCACTACTTTCCCAAGGGAAGGATTCCACCAACACGTTTTGGTTTTATTTTAAATTTCCCCTAAACTATTTTTAATAAACATTATTTGGAAGTACTTTTAAGAGAACTATACTATGAAAACTCTTTTCTCCAGGCCCATACAAGCTTTCCCAATTATTAGGTATGATATCAATGTCCCTATTAGATGTCCTCAATTATAAAAACTGAGTGATACGGAAAACCAGATTTATTTGTTTGATACAGACAACTCAAATGGTTTGAAAATTTGATAAAGCTGCAAGATTTTATAGGAAACTATCTGAGAGTTGGTACAAAGTCCCTTTAAAAATACTGTGATAGATATTAATATTGTTCTTAAATTAAAACTTCTGTATATAAATGCATCATTTTTTCTTATGAATCATATTACAAAGTTATTAGAGATAAAACTATCTAATTTATCTTCCTTGCAACCTTATATCCATTTAAAAAAATTAGAAAACACATAGGGGAACTTTTGGTGCACCCTTTGGAGGATTATTATAAAGCTACAGATTTGAAATGGAGGATATTGCTCCAGTTAATTTTTCTTGAGTCTTGGTTAAGCCTCTTAACCAGCGGATTATGCATGTATCTTCCCAGAGAAGCTGAAGCCTGAAGAAATATTAATTTGGCAGTGTTTTATCATCGTGAATGGGCTGGCAATTGCATTTCAACTATGTGGAAGGAGAGAAGTAATTTGGGTACAAATATAATCTCAAAGACCAATGATGACGAACAGCTCACATGTACTCAGACTCTATGCCTATCCCTCTCAAGCCCCCACCTCCCACAACCCACTCCATCCCCGCCCCTGTTCTTTTCACCTTTATTAACGCTATGGAAGACCTCTTTTTAATGTACTTTTGTAGTAGAAGTTGAAGTTCACACCAAACTTGCCTACATAACCAACATACTACTGAGTACGGGAATCATGACGACAGCACTGTGTTAGCCTATTAATCTACCAAATAATTAACATATACTGATCCCCAATCTAACATGTCATTGACTGGATTTCATAAGGATAGCAGCTATATTTTACTATTTTTAATCTGAATGTTCTCTGACACAAACTTGATGTTCGGTAATCTGTGAAACAACTACAGAAATGCACGTGGCATGTACACTTAGCTAACTGCCATTTTAGGATGTCAGACCTAGGCAACACATGGGGTGACATATGGGCACCAAAGAAATGGGAAAACACTAATATAAGAGTCATATTTCTGTTCTCATTAAACAACCCTGAACAGTACCTAGAAATTTCACATTATAAGGCACCTCAATAACATATAAACTCTGTGCTAGCATTACTTTTCAATGCATGCCTTTAATCCTACTTTAGGCAGGCTGAGAAGGCAGGTAGGAAAGAGGAGTTCTCTTATAGTTCCTATAGCCCCAAAGAAAGTTAAGCTATCAGAAGCAATTAAAAATAATAGCTAACAAAAAAGAATTCTATTTTCTATATGATTCGAGTTTCTATAATAAAAAATAAAAACAAAGAACATACAATCCCAGAGAGCTGTAAAAACACTACTAGAAGACAGAAGGCAAAAGTATACACTTGACATTACTCACTAGCCCTCTATCCCTTGAGTCTAATATCCAGGTTGACTCGTCCAGTGTGAATGAGGTTACCCCAACATACATGGGTTCAGAAGATGTTGCAAAATATTGTGTTAAAATCAATGACTGGTCCTCTAATCCAGCAATTTAACCATGATGTCTTTGGTTTTGCCTATAACTGACATGTTTCTAATACTTGTCAGATCCTCTGATTTAAAAGCTAATAAACTATGTGAACAGCAGCCATCATCATCATCATAATTAACGTAATATGTGAAGAACAGGCTGATCCTATTTTGTCTTAAACATATACAACTAGTGAATGGAAATAAAGTTCCTTACCATATTAACTATAATCAACCATCAAGAAAGAAAAAACTTACCTCAAAATCTTATATAAAAAGTCACTGAAAAAAATTTGAACATGAGATCCCCTTTTGACATATTAAAATACTCTATACGTTGCATACATGGTTCAGAATATATAGAGAACATGTGATCAATTACCTCATATTCTTTCCATGAGCCAAACAAAATGTATTCTCTACCATAAAATGCCAGAATGATCAAGTGGCCTAAAATATTAAAAGCAAGAATTAGGTAAACATTAAAAATGAATTCTTTAACATCTAGAAGATATGTGATTATTTTAAATTATTGTTTCAGAATAAATGTTGTTATACAACTGAATTATTTCTAAAGTATTTCTTTGCAAAACTATATCTGTATTTTAAAAGTTTTCTATTTGACCAAAAATGATAGTCATGATTTTATAGGGAAGGAGAGAGAAGATTCATATTGAAAGAATTAGAACCCAAAGAATAAATATATTATTCTAATAATCAAGAAAAATATAATTTAGGGAAAATAATAAAGAGAATGATTCTTTGAAAAAAAATCTGTATTTTTAAATTGTTAAGATGAGAGATGAAACAATTCTGAGAATCAGGCTGCTAACTTCTTCTATACAGAGAAGCAAAAGTGGAAAAGGATTAGCAGCTGACATACCTTTGCTAATTTCTTAAAAATAAATGTGTTTCTTAAAAATAAATAAGCAAAAATGCATATACAGGTCAAAACACTGATGAAATTCATAAGACATGCATGATTATTCAGTTTTATGGAAATTTTAAAAAGAAATCTAGTTCAGGGGAAAACAAGCAGTTATTTTAAGCTAATGATTTTTATTAGCTAATAAAATAAATTTAGGGTAACACTGCTATACAAACATGTACTTAAGTGTTCATTTATATACATTATATCATTTTTGCCCTAAATTTGGCCCATAATATATCAATTTAGTACAGAGTATATCTGATCATTTAGTCAACTATAAATGGCATCATAGTTGCCTGGCCTGATTTAGTTTTGTTTTCTTTCTTTCTTTAAAGGTAAAGGTGACATTAAGTGACAGTTGCCATAAATTTTTGTTGGTCCATTAAACTTAGAAAAGTAACAAAGCAAACAGGCACAGCTGAGTATATATAAACAGGCAATAATATAAATACACATATTTAGGGTTACTTGAACAAGACAAGGATCACTAAAATAACCACAGGTGTTTGCTGTGTATTTAGGTGATTACAAATCAGATACAGCAAAAATGCTATAATCTACACTAATTAATGGCATAGTTCTCAAAAAGAATTTAGTAATTTTAACCTTATCAAATTTTCCTGTTACTTTGCTGTCATTTTGAAATATAAAATATTTTCTGACTTGAAGTATTATTGTACACATTACAAACTAAGTAACAATACTTTCTGACAACTTTGAGCAAAATGACTGTTATACATACCTGTTTCTAATACTACCTACTTTTCATTTTTTTCTCCGACTACACTCCCCTATATCTAACTTGTTAAGTGAATATCAAGTTAGAAAATTCAAGCTAATCTATAGTCATCTGCATCCTCTACTCCTCTTCAAACAGGTTACAAGTAATATATTATCTTTGAACACATCTTTTACCACCTCATTCTGATACCAATACAATTGCTCACAAACTCTTCTTTTCTTGAATTATAACAAGTTCCTCAGCCACCATACTAGTTCACTGACACAAATTTGCCTTTGCCATTTATCATTTTAACCTTAAAATACAATTCATTTCTTAAAGCCTGTTCTCATATAAAATTATTCAATTATTCATTTAAGAAAGAATTTCAACTATGTGAGGTACCACACATACGAATATTGAATATACATGGTCTGCACACACAAGTAGCTCACACACTACCCAACAATCACAGGAAGATGCTCTCTACAATGACTTTTTCTCACATATCATAACTATCCAAAATACCTTTTCTTTGCCCTTCAACATTTCTTGAGTCTCTACTATGTGCTTGGCAATGTGCTACAAGTTGATTAGGTGCTGGAGGATACAATGGTGAGCAAAACATAGCTGTTTGGCATTCAGATCCCACCTCATCTGTTCCCTCATGTTGTCCTCTCCAAAGTGGCTTTGTAATCTTCCTGGAACTCAATGTTTTTCAACTTTTTCACTCATTTTCTCATACCCCCCAACTAATAGTAAATAAGTCCTGCTGATTTGTCACTCATGTCAGATGATATCTTCCAGCACCACCCTGAGACCTAGAAAAAAGGGGCCATGCACTTTAGAGAACACACTTTGGCCCACTGGCCAGGTACTTCCACATAAAGTGAGAAATCTACACATCACAAGGTCATGCTCTCTGACTTCTCTGGAATCTACTTCAGCAGATTCCCAGTACCCCCAAAATCCCATGCTGAGCCCTGGACTATCGATCCCAGTGCAGAAGGTGATATAGGCATACGCACCTGTAGGCCTGAGGTGTAGTCAAGAGATAACTTGTAAAGGGTGAGACGAGGTTGCTTGGGGATTGAGCATGTGAACATGCTATGGCAAAGAGCCTAGGATATGGGGAAAGGGAGGTAGACTGTAGGACAGGGATGAGGTGACAGAAGGCCAGTTCTCCCTTTGCCACTATGTTCTAGAACAGAACTGAAAAATCTAAGAATTCTAAATGGCCATCCATGTCATTATAAAGTTATATTTGTCAAACTAAGAGAGAAGCGAATATTTAACAGTTGATTTGCAACATTTAAGTATATAGAAATATAATGAATGAATTTCCATTTGTATTCCTGCACCCGTAGTATTAGGGCTTATGACTGCACGGACCCTTTATTCACGCTTTGAGCAGCATCCATATACAGTATAACGGTTTGCATAAAAAACTTTGGTGTGAAAAGACCTTACCAATTGTAAAAATTTGGACTACTTTGGTATTTGATTAGTTCTTCTCACCTAGTGGTTATCTCAATATGAAGAATTCTAACTTCAGACTGCACTGAAAAGAAAATTTATGCTATTTCATTTGTGTATTTACATACATATGTAGGTAAATGTATATGTATGTAAACATACCATATTTCCCCAATTCAACAGCTCAAGGTGCAAAGCATAGCAAGGAAAAAAAGATAACTGTAAAGTAAAAACTTAATTTTTAGGTCAAAAAATACTACGCAGAGAGATTACTTACAAAGCTAATGTGTGAATCTTCACTGGCCTGGACATAATATTCAATTAAGCATAAAAGGTAAAATTACATTCTACAATTTTACAAGTGGACAATTGCACCATACGTGTAAGTCAGAGCTACATATTTGTTGATGACAAAAAATTGCTTTTATGAGAGCAGAATTATATTTTAACTCTGAAATTTAAAAATTCCTAATTTAATGTTTTTGGCAATATTTAATTATTCAACCTAATATCATTGAACAGTTTAACAATATAAGCACATAAGTCAAGAAAAAAAATCATTATTTTAAAATTTGCAGAACTGGCAGCAGCTAGTGGTTTTACCAGAAATACTGTATCCACATAATATTAAATGCTAATTTCCCTTGGTTCTAAGTAGCTTGGTATTCTTCTCTTAAAATACCAAGGCAACATTAGCACCTCTGTACTTCCTCCTGTCCTTAAGCTTAGGTTAGCATTACTTTGTTCAAAGAATTGAAATAGGATAGCCATTGCCTAAACCGATTAAATGTTACTAGCTAATTGAAACCGTTATATTTCAACCCACTTCTATTCTTATGTGAATAGTGTCTTCTCATTAAATTAAATGCCTTTATTGTCTCTGTAGCAACAACAGGATATATTAAAATTTAAACTATATTTTGTAAAACATTGGTGAGCATGTTGAACATTTTTTAAGGGAGAGGACAAAAAGTACCAAAAGGTAATCAGATTTTCATGTGACTCCACTGTTGCCTTACTTCTCATCAGAAGCTATTGTAATTCATTTTCAATTCTCTTATATCAACAAAGTAAGGTGCTAACACAAGGCTGGGCAGTTTACTCACTTCTGTTCTTATAGTTTTTACATAGAAGAAAAATTTGGAGAAAGGCTAAATGTTTAAATAAGGCTCACTGTACATATTTACTAAAATAAATAAATTTGCCCTATTATTTAAATTCTATCCTTTGTATAGCATAATAAGTATTTCATCTGTTTAGTGCATATTTGTCCTATTGATAATTGCTCTTGTAATCTTTGAAAAGATCCTACCCCAAGATTTAAATCTGTGAAGAGGGATCACTTCATAAAAAGTCTACTCTAAAGAATTCTTACCTAGTAACCAACAGTGAAAATGACTAAACAAAATATCCCTCTTTGAAAACAATTTTGTTTCTGATTATATCCAGTTCCATGTTACCATTTTCAGATGCCACCTTCTTCACATCCTACCACAAGGAGTAAACTAGAAAGATAATGACAATACTAGCTACCAGTGTGAGTGCTAATTCTAGACTGCAATACTGACTTCTCTATATAAACTTACCATATTTTATTTTTCACTGTTTCATTTTAGAACCCAATTGAATAGGTAATATCCCCATATTTACATAACACGTCTGAGATCAAAGTAGTTGAGGAATTAGTTTAAGAATAATTAGCTATCAAATGACAAAGCCGGGATTTTAACAGATCTATTTTATTCAAAAGATGAGAACTCACATCTTTTCTAAACAATTTTGCAAGCTGATAGACCTTACACAAAAGATTTTTTTAAAGTTAAAGATATAAGTACTCGTGGATATTTGTATATATGGAATTAGCATGAGTGTTTCACATAGCATAGTTTAGGCATTGGTGGAAATTTTACAGTTCTATGCAAGTACTACGACAGGCTTCCATCAATATTGTGACAGTCCTGACAAATATCTATATTCATTACTTGAGGAAAGTAATTTTCCCTCAAATCTGCATCATAGTGAACCTGTGTTTGTGTCTTCAAGAGTAAGCTGTGATTTCATATTCACAGACTGAACAACAGTGCATATCCATGCCTCATGATAAAGTCATGAAATGTTAGACTATGTTGCAGGTCAGTCTACCTAACTGCTAAACTATAATTCAGAATAACTGACAGGCAGAACCGTTCTATATAAAGTGCTATATAGTGACTATATTAAATATAGATAGAACAAAGCAAGCAGCAGTAAAACTTTAGAAATACAACTGAAGGTAACAAAAGTCACATAATAAATTTTTCTCTAGAAAGCAATTCAGTGTTGTAAAAGGGATGCCTAAATTCAAGTATTAAACTTGCTGTGGCCCTACTGGATTATAAGAGGAAAAGAACATTAAAACATTTCAGAAATTGATAGTGGTAAAATTTCCGAGGGTTCTGTATGGTAAAAATAGCATTTACACTGAATTAGGACAATAATTCATCAGTTAGCAGGAGAAAGCTTCTCTGTGATGCCATGCTGATCCCTGGATTTATAATACCCAATAATAAGATCCTCTAGTAGAAACCAAGTATATATATCAGGTAGATGTACTAAAATACCTCAATGGGAAAATGTCACTGTGGGTAAGCTATTATTATAAAAATGCAAAAGGCATGCCACTTAATCACTAATAAACATCTCTACGTATAGCAAATTTATTCTTTAAAAAAGTTTATACTACACCATTTACTTGTTTTATGTCATGTACTTGCTTAAGAGGTTGATTTTACCTTTAGCTGAAGCTATGTATTTTCTAATCTGTTTAGGGCAGCTGTCAAGCAATCAGAATAAGCCATACCATTTTAATAAGCAAGTCTTTTAATAAAATATAATAGGTCACAAATACCTAATTTCTGCTCTTTACTGTAATTGGTAGTATTTACTATAACTGCCACTTTATCAATCTTTTCCAAATGCTGACACAAAAGATGAACAAATCAAGAATATTAGCATGTGTGTATATTTACAGCTTATTGCTGTCACAGCCTACTCCAGCAGCTATATCAAGACCTGTTTCTTTTGATGAAATCATAATCTGTTTCAGGTTGTGAATGTATCTGAATTAATCTTTTTTTAATGGCTATGTAGCAAATACATCCTAAAGGATACACAGGAGAAATGTTGACAAAGTTATAGCTCAGTAGTACATCTCTAGGAATATCACAGACGTTTTTACTATTACTGTGGAAAACTATAGATTTTACTACTTTATTCTTTCTTTTTCAATAAATTATCTACTAAATTAGTTATTAGTTCGTAATTTCAAAAAACACTGCATATATATAATTCAAATAGTGTGTTTTCTTAAATTTTAAGTTTATTAAGCATTAGTGTTATATGCACATCCACTTAAATTATGTATATAAAACTACAAGTGCTGTCGTAAAATTTAAATAAATGAAGGATCCTAAAAAGCACAAATATTATAATCTTAATTTTTAAAAAGCATTCATTATGACTATTTTGCTACAGTTTTATGTTTATGATAAAAGCCTTTTTTAAAAAAATTCCTAAAAACTTCTTTATATGATAATCCTTTTACCTTTTGTTTTGTTTTATTTTGAGCTTACTATTTTTTTTAATCAGTAACTTTTTAAATGTGGTACTATTATTGCTATTTTAACACTAGAAGTGCTGTGTACAAACAGTAGTTTTATAAGAAGTTTGCCTATTTTTGAAGGGCTTAGCTTCCCCAACTCAAATGCTTACTGTGAAAAGAATACCATGACAACTGTTTGTACCTCTTGTTTTATTATTACATCCGGCTTGGTCACTCTTAGAAATTCAATCTATCACCGTTGCTAGGAGTCTGTTGCTGTGCAACCTAGAAGGGTATGCTGCACTTTCAGGCTAAGGAGTGCTAATAAACCTGTAGGCTTCCCTCTATGGTATGACTAGTGTTTAAAGGGCTTAATACTTTTCAAGAGTGATTGGCCCACAATTCAAGACACATCCTATTAAAAACAAGTCACACTGAGAGATTTCTAACAAAGGGACAAAATGCTAAACATACACAAATATTCAAAATGTATCCTCAGAATCCCTAACTAATTTGGTAAAATAAACAAAGAACAGATTATGATCTACATTTCAATTATACCACCTACCATCTCCAAGTTGTTATTTCTATATACTCCCCTAAAAGGTTGTAATGGATATAAATGAACTTAGAAAGTTTCAGGGGGGGAAAAAAAAAAGAAAAAAAAGTTTCAGGGAGGGGGAAAAAAAGCAATACAAAGTATCTTCAACTTTAATTTAAAATATGTATATCATTTTAAGTTAAACATATATTAAATATAAATATATAAAATATATATACACACATATATCTTAGACTTCAATAAACTCCAACAATTGGAAAATAAATTTACTCTAGAAACCCAGGAGTCATGACATTTGCAAAACTAAAAAAACACGCACCTCATCCCATTAAAAAAAGCAATGAGAAACTGAAGAAATTCTAAATTTCATTTTATAAAAATAGATTATTTTGTTTTTCTTTTCATTCCTTTAGGTTAGTAATGATTTTATATTAACTCTAAAATCTATTCTATCCTATCATATGCATATTCTCTATAACTTTAAAGATTAATATTCAATAAATTATTCACATAAATTCACTACAATTAGATAGCATTACTTGAACATAAGTAAAAAAAAGAGAAAGATAGAGAAAAATACTGCTAAATAAGTTATGTGGAAAAGAACTTGAAAAATGAGCAGAGTATAAGATAGGACTTCTATCTGCTTTTTAAAAAACTGATTGACTTTTATTTACTTATGTATGACAGATCTTTCCCATAAAGTATTTGGAGACAAAAATAGATGAAGTTGATCTACCATAAAATAACAAAGACCACATAGATAAATACAAATAATATAGATGTTACAGTAATCTTAACTATGAAAACTTATCCAGAACTTTCCAGGGATATTCTGACTCTACTCATACTGCCTACAGCTTTTGAAAGTTAAAAATAATCATTAAAAATAAAGAAACAAACAAACAAACAAACCAAGCGACATTTTCTCTCTATTCATGGCAAAATTTAAGCTTCCTAACTACTCTGAACTGGGAGCAGTTTTTAAAATAATCTGTCAACTACACTACCTCATACTTTTTTGAAGAACCATGTATATCCATCCTTCAATGGCTGTATTTATTCCTTCTCTTTGCACAACATAGGAAGCAGAGTAAAGGGAATTAATCACCTCTTTAAAAGTACCAAGTAACAACAGAGGAATGCAAAACAACTATCCAAAAAGAGTGTCAGAGCAGGCTGAGAAGCAATGCAAAGACATATGACCAAAGACCTGAGACTGAGGTAGGAAGAGAATGGGTTGGCTAAGAAGGTTTAGAACTGAAAAAGCCTATAATAAGTAAAGCCAAGCACAAAAGAACAGAGCAAATGGAAGAAAAGGGACACGAAAGATGATAAAGAGAGACAAGAATGTGTTAGAGAATAATTAAAAGAAAATTTGCAGAAAGAAACATGATTGACTTCACAGATCAAGAAAAAAGAAAAAATAGAAAACAAATATGAGATTTTTATATTCAATAATTAGATTTTCCTTGGTTCAGTCTTATTTCTTAAGAGGGCATACAATTCAAAAAGGATGTTTCTAAAAGATGCAGTGATATTAGTAACATTTATGACATAAAGACTCAATTTTACATTAAAGTAATTTAAATATTTTCCAATTCTCATCTAGGATAAGGAAATTTTAACTTAATTCTATAGGCGCAGGACCTAATACAGGAAAATCTTTTTAAAATTTAAGTAATGAAAATTGATTTTTTCCAAACAAGAACAAAATATTAAAGCACACACACTACATATTACACACACAATAATCAACAAAGTTATTAAAGTCATAATCTATGTATACATTCACAGGATGTGTTAGACAAATGTGTTAACTTTTAAAGTAGTTATTTAATAGTTGGTCAATTCCTAGTCAAGTGTAATAAATAATGCTGGAAGAATCTGCTTGGAAAGAAAGTTCTAAACTGGCTACATTAATACTTAGTATCCTGTCAGGCACAAATTAACTAAAAGGCAATGGGCAAAAATAAAGAATAAAACACTTTTCAATGGAGATAAAATCCCACAGCAGAAGTGTTGTTGGAAAGAGCCTTCTGGTGTTTTTTATGAAGCTGTAATAACTGTACAGTGTGGCATCCTTAAAAGAAAACAAGAAGAGTAATGTAGCTATTGAGACTAACATATTCATCCCTGGAATTAAGCCTCTTTTTTGCACATTCCAGTTTTTTTGGATTTGTACCACCCTATCATATTTGATTCATTTCTATATAACCATTTACAAACAAACAAACAAATAAATAAAAACATCCTTATAAACGTTACTGAAGAAAACTAATTTTTTTTTAATTTCATAAATTTTTATCAAAAATTGCATGTTCTTTGACAAGTCACATAATTAGGGTGGGTAACAAATAACTTACAGGTTAGAATTCTTCTTAGTAGTCATATCTTACCAATTATAAAGAGAAAAAAATATTTATAAGAGCCATAAGTATATATTATTTCTTCCTTCTCTTAAAGGAATATGTCCCAAATGCTTTTTTCAAATTATTTTTATAATATGTTTAGCCATGGTCAAAGGATATTGAAAGTGCAAAGGAAGAGCTTTATTTTTAGTATTAAACTTTACAAAAGGAATGTGATACAAACATCTAATTAGAAAAGTGATAGCAATTAAAACCTGTTTAAAACTTTTTAAAAAACACTTTCACTTTTTAACTACTACTCTTATATATTCAAAAATTTGAAAAAGGTATTAGATGAATTTGAAAAAAGGTACTAGATCAATTGAAAATAAGGTACTGGATCAATTAATTTTTGAAATGCATAACTGAGGATATAGAAAAAGGCATCTTCAAGTACTTCTATAAATCCAAAGAACAATTTTAGTTACATCACATTATAAACACAGAAAACCTCAAAGGTATGTGTCTCATATTTTTTGCAAAAGCAAATACACAGGAAATATTTAGGAAACATAAAAGAAACACACCATCTTAATACAGACACAAATATTCCTTTCTCATAGAGTACTTAGCAAATTATCTTTGTGGAGTCTAGTAAATTTGGAAGATTATACTTAATTTCAAATCAAATCTGAGACAAGAAATATTAAAATTTACAATTCAAACTCTTGAATAATACTTATCTGGAAACTAACCTTTATTATTTCCAAGATATTTTCTTTCATCTACCTTCCATCCACAGGGGAGATGACACAACATGGGAAAGCAGAGCAATGGTGGCAATCTGAGCCTGAGCATGACTCGGCTGTTTAGGGTCTCTTTCCACAGGTAAAAAGTAAGGGTGATATTAATGGGATAGATGGGGAGTTAAGAGGTATAGCTGAAACAAAATTAACTTTTGAGCTGTTAACTATTAAAGTGGATATTTTTATATATGTTTAAATTTTTTCTTAAAAAATTAGGGGAAAAAATAAGAGTAGACTTGCTCTCCAAAGTCTTTTACAGATCACATATTTTTTCATAAATATGGTGATGGTACAAACAAGTGCTTATAACTAAATTCGGCTTCTTTAATTTTCAATTTATATTTTTAAATGGCAGAAATACCAGGTACTCAAGTTCAATAAATTCTAGCTACCCTACAGGTTGCTAAAATGTAGGCATATCAGACTCACTTCAGACACAAATGCCTGGGCATATCTGCAAGCATAATTATTTAACCATCTTTTAAGGATGGAAAACAGAATTAGAAATAAATATTGTATATGTAATTATATAAGTTCAAACAGAGGATGGTAGTTTGTTTTTATTTGTTTAAGGTTCCAAAGCAATTTCTACTTCCTTAATTTAAATATGTTAAAAACACACATTATACTATACTATATTATATTACTACTACGTTATAATTTTGTACCATTTTTGAAATATTCTAATATAGTACAATAATAGCCTCAAATACTACTAAACTGTACATTCATAATGAATGACAGGCACATATGCTTAATATATGACACTGAACTGAAATTTAAAAATATGATTTTGACATTAGTACATTAAAAACCTCATTCTAAAAAATATCAGCATGACAATCTATTTGTCAAAATAACAGAATTTAAGACAATTTGCCTCCATTAGTAACTGTTATTTATCTGAATAACTTCTCACTTATATCTTTTTGCATACATAAAAATTTAAATTCAATTCATAAATCCATTATTAAAGATGACTACATAATGACAGACAGCTATGCTATATAAACAATGACATTTTAGTTTCACATCTTCTAAAACACTAAAGAACATTCTGAAACACTAAAGAACAAGCCATCATATATAATGATTCTCTAGTTTAAATTTACCCACATAAGCAAAGCAAGGGTATAACCAACCAATCTAGCAGTCAGCTATTTCTAATTTTGATTTGCTTTTGTGATTTTAACTTTTAATATTTCATGTATCAATTCTTTCCAAATTTTTAGGATATATTTTAGTGATAGAGGTGTTTCAGAAGAACATATGACTTGAAAGCAGTTAGGGTAGACTGAATAATTTAACAACCAACACCCCTTCAAAAAAAATAAAGTTTTGAAAGTCTCTTAATATGCTTCTTTCCTTATAGAAAACCATAGTTTTCATTAATACACCAGAAAAGAACATAATGAAAAGGCTGTATATTCAGGGAAAAGCATACAAAAATGAGAGGAGGCAAAAAGAAAAGTACTGTGTAAGGACAGATATAAACACTTAGGACTCTATTGTATAGAAAGCAGGCTAGCATCAATCCAGGCATCAAGGTTATAAAGATATAAAGCCACAGTTGAAGAAACATACAAAACTACCTCTGTAAGGCTTTGTTTAAATGTCACCTTACCTATATGGTCTACCTAATCATCCTACTCAAAATTGCAACCTCCTCCCTCATCACCAATCCTTCTCTATTCCCCTCTTTTATTTTTCTCCATAACATTTATAACCATCTATTATAATACTCATTTACCTTCTCTGCCCTTCATCCTCAATTGTTTGAATGTAAGTTCTTCAATGTCAAAGACCTGATCAGTTTTGTTCACTGTGGTAGTCTCCATGGAGGTTGACTGCTTGACCCATATTGTATATGCTAATATTTGCTCAATAAATGAATGGATGAATATAAAATGTGAAAGTGAGCTTGTACACCTGATTCTAGAAATTGAAGGGAACTCTTTGAGTCTGGAAAGAGGTAGTAAGCAGTTAGGTACCCTAACTGTTTTCAAGTCATATGTTCTTCTGAAACAACTGGCAGTAAATTCACCAAACTCAATCACTTCAAAAGATGGTACAGAATGAAAACACACTGATTAAAAAGAGAGCTAGTCTATGGCCATGCCACACTGAACATGCCCGATCTCGTCTGATCTTGGAAGCTAAGCAGGGTTAGGCCTGGTTAGAACTTGGATAGGAGACCACCTAGGAATACCAGATGCTATAGGTGTTTAAAAAGAGAGAGAGAGAGAGAGAGAGAGAGAGAGAGAGAGAGAGAGAGAGAGAGAGAGAGATCGCGTGCAAGCGAGAGAGAGCTGGGCAAATTTATAATGACAACTCCATTATTATTTTTTAAAAAAAAAAAAAAAGCTTTTTCAGGAGAAAATCTTTGTAGTAAATATCAAAGCAAATAACCCTACCTTTCCACATACTGGAATATCACAAATACAACCACAGATCTGACTACTGTAATAATCCCATTCTGATACCACCAGTTGCCTTGGTGTAAGCTCGAAACTCAAGTCTTAATTCTGTACTTTTGGTATCCCAACAGCACAATGAAGTTAGGCAGCAAAAGGTGAAACTCAAGAAGATAGGATATTCAAAACAGTCCCTTAAAAAAGCATAGTTCTCATAATGCTTCCCCATGTCTCTCCCATATTAAGCAGCATTAGGAATTCTCACACCCTGCCACAATCAGAAAATAAAAAGATAATGATTCCTAAAAGGCACTCTCCAACTTCTGAAACTAAGAAATTAGTGTTGGCAGATACTAAGGAAATCCCAGGCAAGTCTAGAACTCCACACACATACATACACACACATAAAATTCAGATATACATACAGAGTTAGAGAAAAAAATCATTTGATTAGAGGAAATGAGACCTTGGTTAAGGTTAGCCCCAATAGTCTGCCCACTAGGTGATGCTGTATTTGAAGAAATATCCAAAAGTCATGAATTCATACCATTACATCCCTTGTAGAAAACAGGAAGTAAATAAATCCATTTGAACTAACAGAATTGCATTGTTCTAAAGGTCATAAAATCAGGGCTAGACAAAATTATAAATGGTTAAATATGTTTTCTATAATTTGATTAGAAATAAGGATAAACAATTTGAGGCTTAATAATTATTCACTGATTGCTTCTACCAGAAAAGGACATTGGATTTTGTGCTGAGTTCAGAAACCTGCTATGGAGTCTACTGCCTTCAGAAATTGAGAAAACATAGAAGGAGCAAACATTTACAAATGAAAATCTAAACCATAATCTCCAATCAGTAGCAGGGTTAGAAGTGACCTTACCAACTTAGGTACCATTCTTTGTAACTTTAGGAAAGATGAATTTAAGAAAACTGAGAAACACGTTCTAAGAAAAATAAAGGAGAACCAAGTTTAGAGAAAAATGACAAGGCAGAATTCAGGTGACCATAAGGTAGTAAATAGCAATTGCCATTTACTAAGCAGTTACCTGTCAAAAACAGTGTAGTTTGTCTATGTCATCTAATGTAATTTTTGAAACAACCTTTTAAGGTATATTTAAGTAACCTTATTTCACAGAGTTTAAGTAATCTGCCAAAGGTTAAACCACTAATCAGTAGCAGAACTAGAATTCAAACCCAGGGCTGTTTATTCCAAGGTTCTTGCTCTTAAGTAATTAACACACCAACACCAGGATGGCCAAAAAAAGAAGTCACACAACAGAATGGTGAAATATAAATTTGAAAATATACAGTAGCCTATAAGCTCCCTAACAGCATAGTGGTAGTTGTGTGGCACTTAATATTTCTTAAGTGATTCTGATGAAAAGACAATGAGAATACCTGACCCATAGAAACATAAAACTTTGGGCTTTTCTAACACATCCAAAGTACTTTCTTTTGAGAAAGAAAGTATTCGGAAAGAGTTTAAGCAAAAATGTGTCCAGATTATAAATTCATAACATTAAGGATGCATTCCATTTTAGATTCTTCCTCTTTATATCCAACAAATAGAGCAGTATAGTATTTAGTTACTCCAGTAACTAAATCTCTATATTCAAATCTCAGTTTAAGACTTCCTACAGTTTAACATTCTCTTTTCAAATGAATTACACTTTTAAAATCTGTATTTGCCATTCTGTTTTATGGGCCACTAGGTATTATGGAGTATAATTAAGTCTAAAAGTAAATGATTTAAATGCTGCCCCCCTCCCAAAAAACAAACAAACAAACAAACAAAACTCTTTTCTTCAATTAACAGAAAGCAAAATCAATTTAATGCATTGTATTCTGGGTCTCTCTTAACTCACATGAAATAGCAGCATTAAATTTTAAAAATTTTCCTAAAGACTAAGAATGAAGAACTTCTAGGCAAAAATGTAAGAGCTAACTAATATTTCATCATACTTTTGTTTTTCATATCTCCTTTTTATTGAAGGCAAAGATAAATCCAAAGGGAACAGTTTTACAAGAAAGGTTTGTCCATGGGGATTAACCTTGTTAAGAACAAATGACAAATGGTTTTCTCCTACAGGAAACCTACTCCTGTTTTATAGAAATGTATCCTTTCAGATTTGGTGCCACAGATGAAGCTGGTAAGAGCATCAGGTTACAACTAGAAAGTTAAGTTATCATTTCCTTGGTTTCTCTTAGAGGGATTGTTTCAAATAATCAGTAGGATTAGTGCTCAAATCGTGCATCTTTATCATAAAACAGGATACCAAAACTAAATTCAAGCCTGACCTCATAGCTTTACTTCCAATTCTAAAACTCACATACACACATACAGAAAAAATCTTATTTCTGCCATTATCTCATATTATTAATCAGTAAACAATATATCCTTCCAAAAATTCTGATTAAGAAAATAAGAAATCACATAATAACATGACTGCTGGTATTGCTTCTTGTTGCTATGGAATAAAGGGCAGTCCCTTCACATACTCATTCTATTGGTTCTTTTACTTAAGGGTGCTGCAACACCTTTAAAGCCCAGCCGGGCAAGTCTCAGCTTGAACCAGAGGTATCAGCTGCCAGTATTTCAACTTTTGTTCCACAAGAGCATGACCTACAGGAACAAATGTTTCACTTTTAAAAATTAATAATTCAATGGATTTTTGCAACGATCTTAGGAATGATTAGAATCACGCTTATCCTCATCAAAAGTAAAGAGATGCGTGTCAGATCTGAGAATTATTTACATCATTACAGCGAGTATGGCATAATTCACTAACACCTAGTAAAGGGAAATACAAATGATAGTGACAAAAATATAATATTTTTCTTTAAAAAATTTAGAAAATATGTTACTTCTCCTTAATATACATACAGCCTATTGATGATTTGGGAAAATATTTAAAATTTTATTTCTATGTCATTCTAAAATAAAGCAATTAAATAATGATCCATATACCAAAATTATAGTCGAAAATAATAAAAAATAAACATATTTATTCATACTTTGAAGAATTATAAAACTTTACTTTTTCTAGAAAAAATATGAGTTAGAATTTGTAGATAAAATAAACAAATATTCTGATTACTAAAGGTAGCACATTTGGTTTGCCTTTAATAAAAGTTTTCACTAGCTATGATATAACAGAACACTGGTGGAGGAGTGAAGAGTCTGGAGTCCAACAGCCCCAATGTTATGTATCATTGTGCAAGAAACTTAACTATGTTTCATTATCTTTAAAGTAAGTGGGAGGTAGGGTGATGGGTTAAGCCAGATAACCTCCAAAGTCTTTTCCAACTTAAAAATTCTGATTCTAAAATAAAACATCCTAATTATGTCTCCACTGGAATCCTCTGGATGCCCCTTTCAGTGAGCTGGACAGAGTCAAACATAGTATATGAGTAGAATACGATAGTAGAATAGTTTTAAGTAGAAAAGGGAGAAAGGCTGAAGTTGATCCCCTCATATTCATGATAGAGGTTTGTTGTTCCAGTTACAGACCCAAAAACTTAGCTGCTATGCAAACAGGTCAGGTTCTAAAATACAAAGCAATTCTTGGATAAAGTTTTGTTTTACATGGTGTTCTTCCAAATTAGAACATTAACTTGTTTGCTATTAGGGAGTTACTCCAATATTGAATAAGTAGAACAATTATTCTCATATTGGAAATGGCTTCTTTTTAACAAATGCAATGGTAGTGAAATTAAAAAAAAAACTTCTAAACACTAGAATAAAATTGTCAGTCATTTCATTGATACTATATTGAGTATAAAATAATAAAAAAACGAATAATACTTTAATTTTAAGTAGGTATCTAAAAGCACAAAAGTTATTACAAACAATATTTATATTGATATTGCATTAAATTTATAAAATATTCAGTAAATATTACTGAAATTAACATGTATATTCCATAATCTTTTGTTTTTCAAGGTTACATTTATGTTTAGTTCCAGCTTTGTTTGGCTGATTAAGCATTATACTGGTATTCTCTTGTGTATGTTACACCTTCAACCTACTTTTGGAAAGCTTAAATATATAAGAATATAAAGGATAACTTAACTCAGATGTTTCCTAATGGCAGAAAGAATTAACTATAACCCCTTGAGAAAAGAAATCGTAGTTTATAAGATAAGATTGTTTAATTAGTGCATCATCAATTTGATTATTTTATGCCACTTCACTATTCTGTCTGGCTAGTTATCCTGTAGTAGAAATATTTTAAAAGACTGCCAAAATATTTTAAGTTGTATACATTTCCATGGAACCTTTTGAATCAGAGAGAAGTTTAGCAATTGATATTACATAACTGAAAATACAAGCCTTATTTAATGTAATACATTTACCTCTTCATGCCTAAATCATTTAATTAGATTCAAACAACAAGGAAATATCATCTTTTAAATAAAGAGATTTAAATCTACATTTTGTGTTATTTATTAAAGTGACATTAATCATTAGTGATTATACATATTAGTCTGCTCATTAGAGAATAATTTACAACATGAATAATGGATTTTTGTTTCTTATAGACTCTAGCAATGGAACAATAAGCTTTTTTCATATCTGCCTAACTTAAGTCAAAGAAAAACCTAAGAGTCCCTCCTCATTCTCTGGAGTTGGTGAATCAGGAACTATCAAACTGCTGTGACTGATATTATAAATTGTCAGTACATTTGCTCTTAGGAATGGATGTCTCTTCCTTTATAGTGTTATGTCCAAGTAACTGAGTAGCTACCACTGGAGGAAATATTCCAGAAAATAATTCATTCTCTTTCCTTATCAACTTACAAAATGGCTCAAAACAGTTCACCCAGATCTAACCAAAAACAAGTTAAAAGAATGATGTACAAAAGTTTACCACCATTTCACCTAAGAGGTATATCTCAAGACAATTGTTTTCATGTGTGTTGCAAACGTTAGGCTGCTTTGTTTATGCTTACTCCCTTTTCTAATAAGTCAGATTTCAAGTAGTAGAGACTGGAATTACTAAACAAAAGACTTGACCGAAAACTGAGAACAAACTTCCTGATTTAAAAATATGCTACATTGAGAAAAAACAACAGGATAATCACAATTACACTTAAATATTTTGTCTTAAATATGATGTAAGCACTGTTTCAAGTCTACACTGAATCTGTTCTTGACATTAGATTTAAATTTCTTCAAGGCAACACAGGATAAGAATTTAAGTTTTTTTTTAATAATTAGTTTAAATTATATAGCTTTAAGAACCATCAAAAGTACTAATTGTAAAATCTGTGTGATGGGCACATGGGGATTTATTATACTATTCTCTCTGCTTGATGTAAGTTATAAAAGTTCCAAAATAAGAAAGTTTTAAGAATATATACATCTATGGTACATAGTTTTCCACTATATATTGGTTTCCCAAATATAAACTGCTTTAGATATCAGATAAGCTAGTCAGATATCCCAAGTGGATATATTAATTTTGTATTTTTTATATTAATATTATATAACTCTGTAAAGAATAATTATAAGAAATCTCTGAGGTACCATCTCAATTTAATACTTTTCTATACACAGTATTTAGTAATAGTGAAATGCCATACAATAATAGTCAAAGATCCCAGAGACTCATTATATTTTCAACAAATAAAAACAAAAAATGTGGTGCCTATAAAGAAACTTAAGTACAATCTGTTCCTCAGCTTCCCATCAGTTAAAATCACAGTAAGGCCAAAAAAAAAAAAAGACCATCCAACAAATTATTTCACCATTCATATTTTGATTTGTCCATCTTACCTTATTGTATCTTTACTTCAAAATCCTCCACTAATTCCAACTACATGTTAATTATCTCCTCCTACCCTTCTTTTTCATCTTTATTTATTCCTAAATATCTCTATTATTTCTGTAGCATTCTACAATTTCAAACTTTAAAAATTAAGTCCACATTGTGTGGAATATGTAATTTTACATTTAACATCTCATTCTTCTTTTTTTCAAAATGCTCCTTAAAACCTAATAGAAATCTGAGTCATTTTAGGATTCCTCAATTAACCAAAATAGCATTGGCATTAAATACATATTGATGTAAGTCCTTTAATCCTCATTCAAAAGTAAAAGCTAAAGGACAATGATGTAAAACTACAAACTTAAAGACTCACATATCCAGTTATCTCTTAGGCCTCTGCTAGAATGTTTTTGAATCAAATATTAGAAATAATGTTATTAACAGTAGTGGTACTATTACTAGATATGCTAAATATGGCAAACTGGGTTTGTCATACATGTAGCCCCTAAAAGGACCTTTTTATCTAAATTATACTAATCATTATTCGTACTCTAGTTTTTCCAATTATATAATCCTGCCTGGATTACCCCATTCCTTCAGATTAAGTAAAGTATTGTTCTGGGCATGGAGTGTAGGCTATTGGCATTCTTTACCAAGTATGCAAATCAACAGGTAACCCGGAACTTCCAATACTCACACATAATGCATCATACAAGACTGTGCTGTAGATATGGGAAAATTCCAGAAGCAATGTAAATGAACAAAAATGCACTATAAAGGAGAGGCTTATATTATCCAAGAAGGGAGCATTTATTTTAATCGAGGGCAGTAGGAATGAAGGTAAGTAAAATTTCAGGATCACTACTATGACTTCCTCTGACAAATTACTTTTATTAACATCTTCAATCCATGGTCACTTGCACTTCTGACACCACCAATAAATGATCAAGTAAGTCTAACCCAATCAAAATATTAAAATACATTGCCTTCCAATTTCAAAAATATAATCCCACACTTCCAAGCCATATGGTTCTCAAATCTTTGCTGAAACTTAGATCCACATCTATTATTGAGCTCTCCTCATTCAATGTCACTTAAAAGGGTTTAAATTTCAAAACTCAACAGACTTCTAAAAATAAAGGAACAGATCAAATGTTGGGTCAGCAGCACAATATCTTAATCTACTATAACTGGAATGAATTACAATTTTTCCTTTAACTTTAATTTAACTTCAGTCTTCATGGTCTGTATTAATTCGAAGTAGCCTCTAAAAATTATCATATAATGTGAGGCATTATTAAACATTGTTCCCCAAATCACACAAAGATCATTCAAAGAACTTAAGTCAAACATTTCCCCTAATTTTCTTTGCCTCAAGAAAACAGCACTGGAGTGTTTTATAATACTGTTATATTTTAATTTTTTTTTTAAAAAGTGAGCAAAAATGGTATTAATAAAAGTTCTATAGCACCAATATACATTAAAATGATTTTTGAAAGGTCTGCACACACATATACACAAAACATAATATCTAAGTTTCATTCCATTTTTCTGTCTTTTATAAGCATGCAATATGATCATGTTATAAAGAATATAACTTTATCTGGTGTCTGTCTTTATTTTTGTGTTGAATTTTCTTTGTGGCACATCGAAATACATACTGTAAATTTAAATGGCAAAGGTGATTTTCAGATCACTAATAAAGTATCTTTTTGTGTGTTTTTTATTAATGACCCTTACACTGATACTTCATTAAAATCATCTCCAAAACTGTCATCAGATCTATGCCAATCAGTGAAAGCCTGATGTGACAGATTATACTCTTTGGTTCTTTAAAATATTAGCCTAAATAGGAGCAGGGGAAAAACTAAGGCTCAACTGCAAAAATAAAAAACAAAAAATAAAAAAAAGAAACAAACAAACAAACAAACCACAAAAATCTACCTAAAGCAAAATGTAGAGAGGTAGATTTAAGGCATTATTTCTGTCACCTGGCACACTAGATTTTCTCACTATTCTCTCTTATTCCTACCTTTCTAAATTAGTGCATAACTAAACCACAATATAGGCTCCTAATAAGGATATTATTGCACATCCACTAGTATACTAAAGGATAGCCATACAGATACAGTCAGTCTTCAGGAGAAAAAAAAATCACAAATATAAAGTAATAAGATGTCTAACCTCACAAAAGCATATGCACTCTACACAATACTACAACAGAAAAGGAAAGAGATGGAAAAAACACTGATCACCTTAATCATTTTATTCTCCCTCTCCCCACATCCCCAATCCCTGCCTCAACCCCTATACTCGCCAAACCTCATAGTTCAAGAAAACAAACTGGGTAGAATATGCAATGCACTAATACTTAACAATGGAAACAGCATGTAATTTATAAATGTGTCTGCTTCTTCCTGCCTCTCTCCAGCAAGCTCCCTCACCCGCTCCCCAACAAAAGCAAGAAACAACCCAAAACAGCAAAGTGTTTCTAAAATGGTTTTGCACATTAAGCTAAACTATGCTGACTGAAACTGAAGAGGTCCAAGATACATTTTTATGGATAATAGTTATTAAAATGTACAAATGCTATCAAGCATATGAATCTGAATAGTTCAGATATTAGAATATTTATATTAATAAAAAAATCATTTAAAATAATTTTAAATGCAAAAATTCTAATCTATTAATCTTTCACACTCCTTGTTAGATTGGTAAAAAAAAAAAGTGAGATACAGAATATAAGAGTTATCTTGAACTAATGAAAATATGCTTCCTTTCATAGTCTGCAAAGCTATCTAGTAGCAAATTAACATTAAAGTAAAATTTTACAGAAATGCACACTTCTTGACCAAAACACACAATAATGTTTCTGCTATCAAACCTGAATTTAAAAAATGCTTGTCCAAGTATAAACAATATTCAGGAAAAAAAAAAAAAAAGCAAAAAGCAGTAAGTATTACCAGTGAAAAAAACAAAAGAAAACTAGTGTGGATGGTGGCAATGCTTTCCACAGTGGGGTATCAAAGTACTCCAAAGGCCCTCAGAACTTGCTCAGACTCCTTGACAGGACTTTAGTCCAAACCAGCTGAAAAGCATTAAGGGAAGAAAAAGTCAAGGTTTTAATAACTGGAAAAGAAATGTTGAAAAATGAAATAAACAGAAACCTAAATTAATTTTTATTGTTTATGATGAGAAAACTCAAAAATCTCTTTCTTTCTTTCTTTAAATGCCCATCCACATACTTGAGAAATTATACCCTGTTTTAAATATCTCATTGGTGAGCAATAGGCAGGAGCCCCAACTGTCAGACACTTGTCTGGCACACAGACATAGAGGAGCTGACTTGGCAGGAGCTCAAGCTGTGAGACTCAGCTAATTCCTACGTGGGTGAGGAAATCAGGGCATTTGGCCACAGCTCTCTAAGGGGACCGGTGAAATGGCGGAACTTTCTGAGATTGTGCCACAGGTATGGCCATTATGCTAGACCCAGGCTCTGGGTTTTCTTTCTTTGCTGTTCTTACAAGAAGAAATGATAAGCAAGCAAAATGCTACCCTCTGAGTCCATCTGCAAGGAAAACACCAATGCCTAGCCCCATGTTATTGGCTTGTTTCTCTTTCCCCAGTGCCAATCTTGCCATGGAATCACAGACTCTTAATGCAAGAAAAGGCTTTAGAGACCACATAGCCTATTTTTTCATTTTAAGATGAAGAAACTAAGACCTAGAGGGTTTAAGTAACTAGACTAAGGTTTTACAGTTAGTGACAGACTGAATACCAGAATAGAAATTTTGCTTTCTCCTTTTTACCTTCCTTTGGCTGGACCTTTAAAGACCTTTCTTTCTCAGCCTAGCCACCCTCTCTCCTTTCTCCTTCCACATAACCTCTCAATATTATGTTTCCTCTCATCAACAAATGTACTTTTATTTTCAGCCAGCCTCACTCATAAGTTTTCCTGGGCTAAGCTCCTTAGTCCTCACCCATTTTTGCCTAAAAAAAAGGAAGCATCAGAAACCTCTGGAAGTTTTGACCAGCTACTATAAAGCAGCGGTCCCCAAACTTTTTGGCACCAGAGACCAGTGCTCCTATGAGAATTTAATGCCTGATGATCTGAGGTGAAGCTGAAGCAGTAATGCTAGGAGCAGCTGCAAACACAGATGAATCTTCACTCCTTTGCCTGCCGCTCACCTCATGCTGTGCAGCTTGTTTCCTACCAGGCCATGAATCTATACCAGTCCTCAGCCCAGAGTTTGGGGACCCCTGCTATAAAGCAAAGGCAAGCGGTACTGACTGGGATTATAGCTTCTAATAAAAGTAGTGAGAAAGAAAAATCCAGGAGCTAAGAGTCAGAAATAAGCACGCATATGTGACTGTGCACACAGTATTTTTAAACTAGACTAGAGATTTAACCTAGAGGTCAGAACACAGCCAGGACTAGGAAGGGACCCTACTGAAGCAAAATCACATTCAAGTATATCATTATTGGAACAAGGATATGTATTTGTTCAAGGGGGCAGTCAGATATGTAGAAATTATAATAACAGATTGCAAATAGTAATAATAATATTTAACCTTACCATCTAGGTAGCATTTCCTGGTCTTTTATCAATAGTTCTTTTAAAAACATATGTCAAATTCATTGGAGAAAAAAGGAAGCAGAGGAGATGGCTGAGCTGAGAGAGTCTGCCTACTCTATATGTTGGAGCTAATTATCTACAAAAAATAATGTAAAAGAAGTCATATAATTAATTAAACACTTAACAGTACTGGGGAGGATAGGAGCAGGTAAGATAAAGGAAGCAAGCAAAAAGCCTGTACAATACACAATGCTTCAGCAAAAAAGATGACACAAGTTTCAGATAAATTTTCAAATGTAATGTATAATTCATACTTCCAGTTTGAGAAAGATTATGGCTATTTTACATTACTCTAAAATGAGAAAATATTCAATTCTTAATCAAAATGCTTATATAGATTCATAGTATACTGTTAAATAGCAACTTTATATAAAGCAGCCAACAAAAATGTTTCTTTAAACATCTTTAATATCAAAAGAAATGGAGCCAAAGTTGACATTTTTCCTCTACAATTTCATATTATGTTTTACTGCATAATGTTCCAAGGTTACTTTATACTTCAAGATTAAGGTTGGCAAATTATTCCAAAATTACTTATTGCTACAGGTATACTAGCGGTGATCTCACACATTTTTCTACCCTTAGTAAAAAATTGTTAGCAGTGCATTATAAAATCATAGAATAATTGCTTAATGAACTCATCTTTATACAACTATTTACTGTCAAAACATATTGACTGTTTTGTATAAAGCTTATAAATAAGGTACCGACTGTTTTCAAGTGAATTCGTATATAACACGTGAAAAGGAAAATATATATTGGACAATGAAATGGACACTGGGAAGTTGTAAGAGTTTATCAAATGCTGCATCATTGGTTTTCAGTCTAAGATTCCTGGAACAGGAGAGTTATCCAAATATTGTAGAGGAAATCCATTATAATAAAGGATACAGAGTAAAAATAAAATATAATTTTGGGCTAATATCCTATTAATTCAGTGTAATGACAAGACTGGCTATCAAATGGTTGGTAGCTTTATCTTTGACTTATTTTGAAAAGGAAGGAGGAGGGAATAATCATTTGATGAGTGTAGATTACTAGGCAGAGTCTTTCAAAACTTAGGGCCCATTTTGAAAGAGATGGTCAGGAGCATATTAAAATGATTCTTAGATGGAAAAAAGATTAAAATTAGTATTTCCTAGTATTCCCTAATAATAAAAAGCAATACATATTATGCTTGTATTATGCAAATACTGAGCAGAGCACATTACATGAATTATCCACTTTGATCTTCACAGAACCCCATAAAGCATGTAAGACTGATTCTATTTTTCAGATGAGAAAACTGAGGCTTACTGAAGATAAATAACTTATCCAAGTTCTTGTTAAGATCAACTGAAATCTCACTCTAACGCCTGTGTTCTTTAATCAATATATTTCTTCCATTGATCTATTTAAATAACAAAACATATATCTATTTAATACTTTAAATATATTTCAATTTTTAACTGATTTGTTTTCATTAAGTACATATTATACCTTGACATGAAGTATAAAACAAATATAAAAGTTTTGAAATAATGTTATGTAATTTAAAAATCTTAGTGGCACAAACCAACTGATAAACTGTAAATTCTGAAAGACAAATGCCTGACTTACTTTAACAAGACTAGCATTTTAAAATATTGTTATTCTCTATTGATGTTCTAGATTTTTTGTATGTGGCATTCCAAAACATGAAGTCCTATGCCTTAAAAGGTACTTTTTGAAAATATCACATTTTACTGATTGTAGTTAAATGTGGAATAACAGTATAGATACACCTGTTCTCTAGAGGAAAAAAAAGTTTATATGATGTAACTATATCTAAGCTACTTAAGGAAGATACTACCACTGTTTCGGTTATGTCTTTTAGAATATATACTGCTGAGGAAGGAAAATTAATGATGCAAGATGAGCTCAAAAGACTGAATTTAATAGTTCTCCTAAAAAAATCTCACTGAACAAATATTCATTGAGAGAAAACAATATATGTCACTTTCAGTTTAGAAGTATATGGCACAGAGTAAGGCACGAAATCTAAAACTTTTCAGATAATAAATATTCAAACCAGACTACTTCAACAGCATGAAGTAGAGACTAAATTCTCCAGACAATTTTTAATATTATTGTTGGTGTTGATTTAATTAGCCTAATAGGTATTATTGCCACTTATACTTTTGAGGTAGCTTTTTTAAAAAAGATTATACCATAAAAGTGATATCACTAATTATGTTATATAAAAATGTTTTAAGAATGTACAGTAAATAATTTTTGCCAATAGTACCAAATTTACAGATTGCAAAGCCATACTGCTAAAATAGCATGCTTCTCAAGTTCAACTAGATCTTTGAGATGGAGACTAAATATCTGCATTAAATGATCAATGTGCATGCCTACAACACTAATGCTGACATTCAGACTATGCCAGAGATGTCAGTCTTGATAGTTTTATGTTGTGCTAATATATATTAGTACAGAGAAAGGCAGGCTTTGATATAAAACTGCCAATTAAGACAGTATACTAAGTTTAAAATCCATAAAAATAAGGCTATTATATGCTTGAGTGAATACATAATTAATTTTTTCTTTAAATAAAGTTCTAATCAGTTCACATTCTTAGTGATAATAATCTCATGTTGCAAACTGCACAGCACCCTCTGGTGCATTTGTTATAAGATGTATAAAATTCCAACAAAAAAAGGTAAAATAAGAGTAAAAAGGAACCTTAGAAATCAATAAGTTAATATTCCTTTATTTACTTCAGTACATATATTTAAACATTAATGCTTAAAAACAATTTTCATTTTTAAAAAGCACAAAAAACTTTATAGTAACAATTGAAGTAGATGAGGAAAATGTTTTAGTTTGAAAAATATTTAAAATAATGAAGCAACAAAAACAATGCTGGTTTCCATTTATCAAAATAAAATAATGCTATCCAAAAAAAATTCTTTTAAGTATAGGATGGCTTTTTGCTTCAGATAAATTTCACTGTGTAAAGTGCCCCTGGGTACTTTTTCCAGCTTCAAAAGGAATTTACCATTACTTTTAAGAATTTTGAAGTGTTTTGTGAAAGGATCTGAAACTTTTACAGCTTGAAAATAGAATAACATTCAGTAATAAAAATTATGTTAAATTACAAATCTGAATTTGAATAGTTCAAAACTTTTACTTTAGAAAAACACTCCTCCTAGGAAAATAATTAACTCCAAAGTGTATTTTACTAAGGACAAAAGCAAAGGATTCCACCTGCTTTAGACAGCCCTTTTGTGAACCACTGGAAGTCCCAAACAATGCACTAGAAATGAAAGTGACACCTGTTTAAAGCAGCCATCTGTCCCTAACAAGCTAGATTTAGTCAAATCCACTTAATCTTAGATTTCCAAAATAGGGGAACACTATGCACCTGTAAACAGAGAGGAATTTAAAATCTGCTTTTTGGCGGCCACTGGTAATATATACCAGAGTTAAAGGCAAATGGTTCCATTAGGGAAATTATTTTTAAAGTTACTAGGAGTAGAAGCTTTTTAAGCTAATGTTCAACATAGAAACAAAACAAAGAAAAAAAAACATACTTCATAATTTAAAAGTTTACTTCTTTGGTATTTACATTTCTTGTAACACAGTCTCACTATAATATCAAGAACGAAGTAACTATTACTGTTTGGAAAAAAAAAATTTTTTAACTCTTCCCACACATCTGATGCTATATCTGCCCTTTTAATCTCAATCTCAATCAATCTCAATCAATCAATCTCTCTCTCTCAAATTTGAAAAGCAATATCATACTCTACCTACTGATTTCTTCAGTTGAAGTTAGAGGAAAGCACACACATCAACTTTCTCCACAATAATGAAACATGTTACCAAAAAGTAACACATAACATTTAAGTAATACATTGACTTTATCTTGATTTATAATTCATTAATTTTTCATTGCTAATTTTTAATGGTAAAAATTTACCATATTAACTTTGTTTAAGGTAAAAAAATTGTTTGTTTAGGGTTGAAGTAAGTTAAACTTACAAACTACAAACCTTTTTAATACGTAAGTAGAGTACAAGACTATTTGAACACTGGAGGAACAATATATTATTTTTTTAATTAGGAATAATTACCCCATATAATGAAAACATTATGGAATGATGCATTCTAGGAATACATGTTAATTTACTATATTATACATGTAAATGTACTACAAAAATATGCCCATACCGGTCAATGCAATTCATAGGCAAAACAATATAAAAAGATTGAGATAGGCATTATGGCATAAAATGAATCACAGATATTCTGCTACTACAGACAAGCTACAAGTGACTCCTATTTAATAGTTTTTGTTTTAAATTGTGGTCACTCACTTTCAGAGATTTCTATTAATCTAAAACAAAAATCACAGAAGAATACCAAAACACAATATAGTCCCTCCCAGGAAAAATATCACAGAAAGAATAAACGAAGTGCTAAGTATTTACCCTTGTGTTAAACTTAAAATTTTGTCATTTGCTAGTATTTCTAATTATTATTTTCTCAATCCATGTTAATAATACTGACATGTGTGAGCCCAAAGCATCTCTAACAGCAACTTTATACCATATACGTGCTTTTAAAAATAGATAATGGAATTCAATTTAAGTTCTGCTCTCAAATCAACTTGTGAATGGAAGTCTTCATTACTGAATCTGAGATAACTGTGAAATGAGTGAAATGCCTCAAATAAGTTATTGGACACTACAAAATAAATATTAAACCATAACATTATAGCATATAATCTACTCAGCTGAAAACCTATTATGCAAATAGCATAAGGTCTGAAACTGTTACAAGACATCAAAACCATTAACTTCAGAGAGAGTTTATAGGGCTCAGGAGCTTCACCATCCAAAAGTATTTAGGCATGACACTCATCTGAATAGAAAAAAAAATACAAGTTAGTAGTTGAGATTTGCATGAAATCCAGGTTGGAGAGGGGGTGAATAAATATAAAGGAATTTAGGTGCTCTGAGAAAGACTTCTTTCAGAACAAAATATCATCTGCATTTAAAACAGTAATCACAAGGAAATGAAAGATTTTTAAAAATTTTTTAAAAACTCCAACTCTCCCTTTACAAAGTATTAGCCTTAACAGCATTACAATTATCAACTTGCTCATTGACGATCTCAAGAATTAATACGATCACATTATTCACAGGTTGCTCTGTCAGGTAAATCAATATCTGATTAGTTAGAAGAAGGTTATTTAAATAAGCATTTTATTCCAAATTGGAAACTTCAGTATGTGTGAATATAAGTTATTTGTTTTAGCACACATTCATTATCAAAACTCATTACTGATAATCTATTAATTAAATGTTAGACTGAAAAATGAACAAACTCAGGATATGGAAAACTGGGTTCCCTCTAACCAAGAGCTGTATTACTTGAGAAGCAATAAATATTCAACTGTACAGAGAAAAATAGATTTTTTAAAACAGAGATTTAAAAAAGGAGAAAGTTCTCATCTCACCAGGTTTATGGCACTGTCCAAAAACCAAAAATAAAGAATATGTTAAGTACACATATGCCTAGCTTTTAACGACCATAAAGTGAAATATACACACGTTTCAAGTTGAGAAGCTTCATACATTCTTTATGAACAACTTGACTTCAATTTCAACTCTCAAAGAAAAACGAACAGAGAAGATGAAGAGAAAAAAACTCTTTAAAGTACCATAACTGTCACAAATAACGTTGTAAACTGAGTTCTCACAAAGCTTCCTCATGTCCTTTCCCTGTTTATCACGCACAAAGTCTTATAACCACAATGAAAATTGTTAACACTCCATTGTGGGGGAAGGAGGTTCATGAAAGTGAAATGGAACCTCACTACTACCCCTCCTACCTCGACATGAAGGATAAAGCACTGTCAATAACTACTAACCCAAGTATCACTGATGCTCTGCATCCGGTTTAAATCACAAGCACACACAGAAATCAAAAAAAAAAAAAAAAAGAGGGGAAAGACTTAAAAAAAATCTTTCCCACTGAAGCAGAGTCCAGCGAAGAGGCCCCAGGTTTCAGTGTGTGAGTGTGTGTGTGTGTGTGTGTGTGTGTGTAAGGGGTGTAGGGGGGAGAAGAAAGGAATGGGGGGAGAATGCTGAATGGATATTAAGACTGCATCACAAAGAAAACACAGTTTAAAAAGAAAAAAAGGAAACGGTGCAGCTGATGATGGCAAAGAAGAGCAGCCCATTTAGCACAAGGCAAAGAGGGGCAAAAATGAAGGGAATGGGAGATGGGAAAAGTTCACCGTTGTACGAGGATAAAAATAACAAGACCCTCAACAAGGCCCCACAAGTGAACAACAACAACAACAAAACAGCACCTCTTGGGTCCCCCCACTCCGCACATTGTTGTCTATTTCGGTTTTGAAAGGAGGAGGAAACAAGCGGCTCTGAAAAAGAAAAAATTAAAGAAAAAAAAAAACCTTCTCTCTTCACCTTACTCTCCTCCTCAGACCTCAGGAGAGCTCCACCATCCGCCACGGAGAACTGGGGCTCCCTCTCCCTTTCGGCTCGCAGCCCCCCGCGCTCCCGCCGCATCCCTGAAGCGCGGCGGCGGAGGGCCGGGCCCGGCCGGGGCGGCGGGCCGGGGCGGCAGGCGGCGGGCGCCCACACCCCCGACCCCGCCGTGGCGCGCACGGCCCATCGTCAACAAGACCGGGGCACAGAACCCTCGGCAGCGGCTCCGCAGCCGCAGCCCCGGTGTCAGGAGTGAGACCCCCGTACAGCCACACTCGGCTCGCACACACGGACACACACGCGCACCGACACACGCGTTCACACGCAGCCACACGCTCCCACACACATGTATAGACCGAAGAATATTCACCTTGGCTGTGGATTATTGTGGTGTTGTTGGTGGGTGATGGAGATGGTGGTGGTGGTGGGGAGGAGGAGGAGGAAGAGGAGGAGGAGGAGGACAGGAGTAGTTGTTGTTGATGGGTAACAGTCGCCAGGACTACGGTGACTATGGCGCTTGATTCACAAGGCAACGGTTGCTATAACTCACAAAAGAGAGAGAGAGGGAGAGAGGGAGCGAGAGGGAGACGGAGACACTCGCAAGGGGAGGGGTGGGGGAGGGAAGAGGGGAGGAGGCGGGCCCGGCGAGTCGCCGGAAGGGGCGGGCCCCAACGCCATGACTGACAGCCCCAGGTCCCGGGCTGGTGGGGCGCGACACCTTGGTTCCGAGTAAGAGCTCCGAGAAAATGTTCGTAGGTCTGGCGGGGGCTGGGGTCGCCACAGAGGCCTCTCGGCGGTACGCTGCTACACGCGCCGGCGAGGCTGGACAAGGAATTGGGGGGCGTGGTGCGAGGGATGCGTTTTGCGGAACGAGAGCTGCCAGTCCCAGCAGCCAGCTTTGTGCAAAGTGGCCCCAGTCCTGAGACGGTAAGGGCTAACCCAGGGACCGAAGGTGTTGAGGGCAAGCCAGACCCTTTCTGGGGAGGCCAGCAACAGCGGGGGAAGAGCGCACCTTAAAGCGCGATCTCTGCACCAACCCCCCCTGCCTAAAGCGTCATTTCCGGGGCGGAGCTGGTGTAGGATCCCGGATGTGCCGCTTTTTTTTTCCTCTCTCCCTTTCCTCGCCCCCCCCCCCACACCCCGCTTCGTTTCTGAGGTTCTGGCGGTATTCCTAGTTGCAACTGCCTTCTGTGTTGTAGCATGCCTGGGTGCTTCAGGCCTCCGGGACCTGCGCTGCACTGCAGGGTCCGAGCTGCCTTCGCTTCCTACTTTCCGCCCTGGCCCGCTCCCGCCTCCTGAGGCCACGACTCCGAGGAGCGCGCGCGGCGAGGCAGGAACGAGCGGCCTTCGCCGCCATCTTAGGGCAGCCCAGCCCCGGCTCGTGTGGGCAGCGTGCCGGCCGCCCACTGTCTCGCCTTGGCGTGGCGCGCAGAGGGGAAGGTCCGAACTCGTCTAGCTTATTCCAGAACGGAGAGGCGAGGTTATCACTCTACTTGCGGGGCAGGGAGTAAGTGCTAGTCAGGAGCAAGAAACTGCCCTCCCCCGAGGATATGAAAACGCAAGGCGGTCCCCCTCCGCGAAAGGCGTGGAGGGGTGGGGCAACAACACCTGCCAGAGGTAGCGCCCAGTTTCTAGCTCCGCGTTATACTCTGCCCTCCCTTAAGGAAAGTGTTCGTCCCTCTTTAAGGCTGGCTGAGCGGGGTTTGAGCTCAACCCGTTATCCTATTAGTTGCCTCGCCCTGGGCCCAGGTTACTTGACAATCTGCTGTATTGAAATAGTTGTATGGCTTCTGCCTGTGATGGATGTTGTTACCACACAACTGGCTATTGGTATCGCACAGCCTCTGATACTTCACGATTCAAACATACAGTTCTAACACACTCCTTTAATTCTCTGCAGAAGGGAGTCCTACAGGCACATGCCCGGGTCCTTGCCAGTATCTTAACCCTCCAGCACATGCAGCTAAGCTGCTTATCCAAGACAATAACAGAAGTAAGAACCCTTAGGAAGTCAGTTCCATTCTTGAGACTTAATTTTTGCACTTGCAAAATAAGGGATTCCGGCAGACATAAATTTACAGTGCTAAAATAATAATACCAACCATTACTGAAGTCATTACTGCCCTAGACCTTGTGCTTAGTGTTTTATGTACATTCTCATCTGATCTTCGCAACACCACTATTAGGTATACAATGTCATTTTAACGAAAACAAAGTCTTGAAATTATCAGTTGATTTATCTTACTGCTCTGTGTCAAAATACCCTCTGTGTCAAGGGTATTTTGGAGCCAACTAAACAATAGATTTAAGAAAGTTATGTAGCTTTCGGTAATCTCAGTGAGTTACAGAGTCTCCTTACAATAGTGTTACAATGTAGTAGTGAACAGTGGTGAGCACAGTGCTAAAGCTAAAACGTTGCATGACAACGTAGTAGTAAACCTAGACTAAGACAAATGACAGTGAAGTGACCAACAGCAGTTAAACTCTTCAAATTTAGAATAATAATTTCGAACTACTCAGGAAATAAAGTATGCATTCCAGCTGTATGAAACTGGTAATCGTATTCATTTTATTACATTTACAGATAGAGTCCTCTATTCTTATAATGATGTGCGGATCTGTTTGCTCACACTACACAGCTCTGAATAGCTCTGGTTTTTTAGTTCTATTGTCTATTGTAGTTTGCCTATCCCTTCCCTCACTGTCAGTTGTTGCTTCTTACTGCTGTCAGGAAACATAGTTCTATTATCCTCCCCACCCTTTAATTTACTGCTTTTAATCTGCAAGCAAGAAAACCACATAATGAAGCTTGAGCAAAACTATCTCAAGAGTGTAAATGGGTACTTTGAGGAACTCTTTTAGAAAAAGTGTGTGACCTTTGTGCAAGGACATTGTAACATCGGTTTTAAGCTGCTTGGGGACTTTTTTTTTAACCTTCATATAGCCTTTTTCTCAGGAATAGATTAATTTCCTTAAGAAAGTGCTTTTAGAGTTAGAATATTTTACCATGTTTTAGGATAGTTGATCATATGACTTCTAAACAGGTTACTATAATATGAATTTTTCAGTGTTACCACCATACTGAATCAAATAAACAAGCTACAAGTTCAAGCTATAAATTCAGAAACTGCTGGATTATATATGCATGTATTGTTTTGTGCTATATGAACCTAGAAATCCTTTTGCCTATAGTCAGTTACGATAGCATCACCCTTTTGTCGTTTTTAAGCTGTATAGTTGCATCTTCATATATGTTGTACATATATTTCAGAAATAAATTATTTGTTGAGAAGTCACAGAAAAGACTCAACAGTATCTAACATTTATCACCTGTTACAGTGCATTACACACTGGGCTTAGTAAGAAAAATTACCTAACAAAAAAAAATCTTAAATTCCTTGACAAATTCAATAAGCTGTCAATGCAGTAATTATTTGTTGAGTACCTAAAATGGCCAGACATAGTTCCTATGTGTGAAATGCTCAAAGTCAATATTTATGAATTTAAAATGCTGTATCCTTTGATTTTGTATTGTTTTTGGTCTCAGCTTGGACTGATACGTAGAGACATTGATTAACACATATGTATCATTGAAAAACATGAAGCCCTGATTATTTATGTATAGTTTATATATTTTATAAATTAGTACATTTTTAATGGTAAGTTTTCAACGTTATCTGTTAGGTTATTTTCTCCTATTGATATCTACTGCATATTCAAGAACTGGTAATTTAACTGCTTGTAGAAGGAAAATCTGCAAATGAAAAGATAATATTGATATGTGATAGGTTTACTTCCAAAAAATTGTATGTATGAGACTTTTTAAAATTAACATATATGGTCTGTGGCAGCTTACCACAGAATTTGTGGTGAAACCTTTTATAAAGCAGAAATCACACTTGTTTAAAATTTTTCCACTTGGTTCATATCTAATTTTATTCAACTGAGAGACACCTAGAGTCTTAGTTTCATATGTGAAATGAATGGTTTCATTTCAACCAATATTAATTGACCACTTAGGATGTGCAGAGCACGAGGGATTCGACTACTGGAATACTAAGTGCCTTCACTAGATCTGAAATTTGGTGGATGTTTGGTAATTACCAATAATAATAAAGTGATAAAACAATATTAGAGCAACAATAAGGGAATGATAGAAGCTTAGGTAATTCAAAACTATACATAATTTGCCACTCTTCTCTAAAGTACCCCCAACTCTACCAGTCCCCACCCAAAGTATACTCTGGTTTTGAAAACATTGCTTTTTTTTTTTTTTTTGATAGATTTGTCTTTCTAATTGTGTTTTATTTAAGTAATGCAAACCAACTATTTGTTCTGCTGTCCTGAGGTATGCCCATCTTTATATATAATCTGGAGTTATATTTTTACCCCAGCACAGAAAGTTGATAATAGAATCCTAAGTTGACTACCTTTTCTCAAGATCGAAATATATTTGGTTTACACATGCAGCTTTTCCCCTCAGTTAATGCAGAACATCAGATACACAATTTGCAGCATTAAAATTAAGTAATTGGAAAGAACCCAAATGTCTATTAGTAGGAGAATGGAAACACAAATTGCTATATATTCATACAGTGGAATATTATTGAGCAGTAAAAGAAACTGACTAATGATACAAAAACATGGATGAATTTCAAAAACATTATGCTTATAAAAAGAAGTCAGGCACATGCACGTGCACAAGCACACGTGCGCGCCAAGCACAGAGCGTATATACCGCATGAATCCTTGTATGTAAAGTTCAAAAACAGGAAAATCTCATGTGTATTTAGTGTTTTCCTATGATGGCAGGGGTAATGAGGTGGGATTTACTGGAAAGGAGCATGAGGGAACAATTTAGGGTAATGGAAATGGTCTATCCAACTTTGTAGCTGCTAGCTGCATGTGGCTATTAATTTAAAATTCAGTTCTGCAGTTACACTAGTCACATTTCAAGTGCTCGGTAGCCACATGTGACTAGGAGCTACCAAATTGTACAGTGCAAATACAGAACGTTTATTTCATAAGTTCTATTATATTAGAAAGTATTGTTTCGCTCTTGTTTTAGGTAGTATTTGTGTATTAGCAATTATCAAAATTGTAATACAATTCACATTATATATGCATTATATGTCGATAGTACCTACCACCAAACTCCAGAAATTATTAATAGAAGTATTTATTACCTAATTAACTTACTTTTTCTTATTATTTTCATTCAACACCACAGAGAAAATAAATAATAGGTAGTAAGATTAACCTAAGCAAATTTTCAAATATGTATTAAGTGTGACCATACAGTAAATGGTGTTGAGTTGCCTCTCAGAGAAATGATTTCTGCCACTTGATAATCCTGAATACATCTAGAAACCTAAAGAATTGCTTTTGAGTGCTTAAGGTGAACTCTAGATGATTAAAGATAAATTTTTCCTATTTTTCTAGTGGAATTGCAATAACGTAAACATAGTAGAGATTATATAACTGTCTTCTAAAGTAACGGGAGTATTTATTTGAAAGATTTTGGTACTAAATCTGTAACCAGGTTGAGAAAGTCATGTAAACTCTAGAACATTTAAGACTTAAGGCTTTAGAAGGTGGAAGGGAATATTTATAAATCAAAGATTGAAAGACTTTAATGATCACAATTCTAAAATTCTTATTTTCATGGATTTTCGGAGATGGTACAACAGGTGAATTGGTTCAAAATGCTAAACATATATGTTCACATAATACTTCTGTGAAATTAGGAATTATTTTTGGTGAATTAATACTGTAAATAAAGTTAATAGATACTTCTACCAGCATTTCTTAAAAATTTTGTGAACCCCAAGTAGATTTTTATAAAGTAATGACTGTATTGTCTTATAACTTAATTAGCAGTTAATGTCAATAATATATGCTGAAAACATTCAATTATTCTCAAAAATATTTATCAAAAAATTATTTATTTGACCCAAAGTCTCAACCGCCAAAGGAATTCTTAAGTTGACTCTCTCCCTTTACCTTTTTTTCTTCCCCCTTTAATGTAATATGCAGTCTGGAAAAAACATCTCCCAAGCTCCTGTAGGGCCATTATTCCTATTTTAAGTGTACCAAAGTATCTGCCTGCTGGAACATGTCATACATTTCACCTTCCCTCCCCCCACTATCACAACACACTATAAAGTATACATTTAAATTGTTTTTTACTATTTATGTCAATGCTTAAAGCATATGACTGATTTCTTTTACCTTTCTAAATATTTTTTTACCAACTTACCTCAGCCACTAATATATTAAAAATATTCAAATTACATGAGTTTGTTTCTTGATGCCTTTGTTTTCAAAAGAAGGAATTTATGTGCATGAAATATATTTCTAACACATTTGAGGGACAAGGAACATAAAAATATACCTTGTACAATGCAATGTTTAAAACACTTGCTTCCAAGCACTGTTTGTAATTTTACCTACTACTTTTATAAAAGAGATTAAGGTCATTTTTAAGACTTTCATAGATCTTACTTACTGTGAAAGTACTGATTAGAACTTGGTTTTGGAGACCTCTTGTCCCATACATCAAACATTAAAATGCACTCATATAGCACATTAAAAACATAACTAAGAATTTATAAATGACATAATGGTAAGTTTTATAGACATCTAAGAATTCATTTTGATTTGCAGTTTTTCTGTTTTGAAGTCAACAATTTTTCAGATCCTCAACATTTTCAAAGAATTTTTTGAGAAACATGTAAGTCCTGAACACTGGACTTAGTGAATAAAATGAACTTGAAAAATACTAGGAAAACTGAATTTAACACAATTTGTCCCAGTTTGTTTTATCTTCCTGGGGATTGGGGTGGAGATGGTGAGTGGTTAACAAGAAAATTTAGAAATCCCCTAAGATAACAAAATTGCAATGAACTTTGGATACTAGTTTCATAAAGATCAGTAAAAAGTAATCAAAAGATAGAAAAATTATTTTCTAAGATGACTTAAATGCACTTGAACTCAGTGCCCTAACTTGGCACAACAATTTTTACGTCATTTTAAAATTACACATAAAAAAATTGAAAACTGGATTTGCATTCTAGAGATACCCTATTTGTAGCTTCAAGTGTGTGACACAATAATTATAGTCTTCTGTTAAATGTGATATCATCCTTCACCCAGAAGAAATAACCCTTAAAGAAAGAACACTAATTTGTGTTGAAGATTGATGAAACACAAGAAATGTTAATGTGAATAATTCTAAAAGATATATAAAAGTCTCTGACAAGGATTTTTTCATAGGGTTAAATATGCCTATTCTTAAAAATGAATAATTTTTAAAAATTCTCACTCAAAAAAAGACAAAAAGTAAAATTGTATAAAATAACCATGTCACTTGCTTTGAGTCAGTACTGATTCAATGTCCCAACAATGTAATACAAAGCACTGTGTTTCTAGAAAAGCCAGAAAATACCTTGTAGAGAACCAGATATAGAGACAGTAGAAATGAATAATGCATAAATAAGTGGATCTAAAATGGAGCTTTATCTGAGTAGGCATTCTCACTGCTGAGAGCAAACTAAGTATATAATATAAGTAAGAGGTAATTTTTATAAAAATATTTTCATTAATTTAGTTGTATAATCAAAACAGGAGCAGCTCTTGAAAAAGCCACATTACTGCATTTGGCAATCATCTTTGGAAAAGAACTATCCTAAAAGTTTATTGTAGACTTAAAAGGATATAATGCTTACCTGTCAGAAACATATAAGGTAGGCTGGAACACTTTTAGAAAGGAAGTTGACAGGAACTTACTTAAATATCCACAATCTTAATCTCATGTCAACTATAATGAAGCAGTAGAGGTGAGGGAAGGAGAAATGTAGCTGGAATGTCTAATCAACTGAGATGGTTACTGTGGTCTTTTTTCAAGTATTGTGATTTTGTGGGTTGATTTGCTTGTTTTTGTTTTTGTTTTTTTTTTTCATTTGTGGAGAATGAACCAACAAGAAATCTTGAGAGAAGTAGTCGTCCTAGAGGCAAGATATAGTTAAGACTTAAGGCTATAATAGTGAGAGGATGTAGTCTAAAAACTAGTAGAAATGAAATATTGACAGTACTTGAAAATTACTGAGCATGAAAAGTAATCAGTTCTCAGATAAGTACTGAGGATCTGCTGTATATGCTATAGTAGTTGTTATGGGCACATACAGGGTGGGGCAGAATAGGTAGTAAACAAGGAAAAAAGGAAGGTAGAAAAGAACTGAAAGTTCTGTGCTAGATATCTTTTATTTATTTCTCCAGACTCATTCTCTACTCCACATCCCTTTCTGGAAGACTGGTCTTCACCAGCTGCATCACTTCATTCCGATGCTTTCTCGTAGCCACATGGTTTTCATCAGTAGGCAGCATTGGCAGGAGGTTGGAGACAGGGAGGGAAGAAAGTGAGGTCATGGTATTTATTATGTTTCCTTGCAAAGTTTCTTCCGTATACCTGTATCCTCTCACTAAAGGTGCAGAAAAAGCCTCCTTCCCCTCACCTTTAGCTTTAGGGGTGATAATAATTCCACTCTTCCTAGGTTAATACACCATCCTATTTGGCTCCCCTACATCCTCATCTTAGTAAACAGGCCCTTTGTACTTAACTCTCCTGAAAGTGCCCTCCTTCTAGTGTGTCATCTGTTTCTTTTTGGGACTTTGATGATATCAAATGCAATCACAAATTTTGTATGGCTTTGCTAAGGTTGTCATAACAAAGCACCAGATACTGAGCAGGTTAAACAACAAGTTTATTTTCTCAAAATTCTAAAGGCTAGAAGTCCAAGATAAGGTGTTGGTAGGATTGGTTTTTTCTGAGGCCACTCTCCTTCACTTGTAGATGGCCATCTCCCTATGTTTTTGCTAGGTCTTTCCTCTATGTTTATGTTCTAATCGTATCCTTTTATATAGACATCAGTCATACTGGATTGGGGCTACCCTAATGAACTCATTTTAACTTATCTCAGTAAAGAGCCCATCTCCAATTATAATCACATTCTGAGAGGTACAATGAGTTAGGTTTTCAACATATGAATTTGGGGGAAAGGAACATGATTCAGTTCACACACAATTCAGTCTAATAACAGATTAGATGAAAAAGACAATATATTAGAAAATACCTGAAGATGATGAGTTTAGTATAAATATCAGGATAGTATTAAACTTACTCTAAGCAGAACATTAGAAAGGGGAGAAGAGAGGCGAATTTTTAAATGAGCACAGTTTTATAAATGTGTGTATAAATTTTATAAATTTTTCAATGGCAGGTTAAAGTGGAGAGGCACTTGCAAAAGAAATCACATAGGGTAGGAAAAACAATCAGGTCTGCAGACTGAGCTGGGAGCCATCTAGGTAACAAAGTAAAAATAATAGCTAACATTTATGGAGCACTCCAACAGAGATTACTAGTTATGTCTCCCCTTTCTCTATGATAAGAGAATTACTTATTTTTTTGCTGGATCTTTTCTACAGAATGACCTCAGACTTCCTTTTCTTGTCTCAAAACTAGATGGAGCCTTATGACTAAACTCTGATCGATGGGATGTATTCAGAAGTATTCATGGGGCCACTTCTAAGAAATCTTAAGAGGTACCTTGCTTATGTGTTTTGCCCCTTTTTCTTTGTATCTAACCTGCTACTTAGAACAAGAATGCTGTAAACTTGGACCAAGTCAAGCACATGGGAAAACAGAATAGAAGACTTAAGTCCCTAGTGATCATGAGGCCACCATACTGCCGTCTACTATCTATGGTAACATGAAGGGGGTGGGGGGAAGCTATCTTGTTTTTTGTTTCACAGCAGAAACAAATCCTAATTAATACATGCATTTTCTATGTGCTAGATACTGTTCTCAGTTTTATAAGTGTATTATTTCACTTAATACTATAACAATTCTATAGGTAGGTATTATTATTATCCTCTGTAAGGACACAGACACAGATATTAAATAAGTTTCCCTAGACAGCACACCTTGTGGAGTGTAGGATTTAAATCATACTGATAGAATCTGACTCCAGAGTCTGCCCTGTTAAGCACTATGTCAACTCATCACCCTCTAGTCTCTGATCCTGCCTATACCCAACCATCCCCTATATGGGGAATATGGTTATTTTTACAAGCTACAGCCTAAAGAAGAGAATAGTACTTGAATTTGAAACAGTGCTACAGTCATCAAGGGAGGGAAACCAAATGAAATGAAAACCTTGGTAAAGTTTTCTACATACTTAATCTTATCTTCATTGCTTCTTTTAGCCTAAAATTTGTCACAGTTTTGTTTACTCACAATGTGTCGCTTTCTAATTAATTTTTTTTAACTTTACTTTGGAGGCCCTTGTGAAGCTCGGTAAGTCCAGAATGCATTCACTTTCTAGTTATCTGTCTGTGAACAACCGCATAAAGCAAGAAGATGTTTTAGATCTGTGCCACAAAGGGGCTTCCCCTTGGCCATATTCTGCCTGAGTCCTTCTCAGAACCCCAGCTGGGATAATCTTTGGTGCAATCCAGGGGCAACTTCTGCACTTAATTGTCAGATTTCTCTTGAGAAAGACTCAGCTCTCAGTCAGGAGTCAGTCCTTATGGTGACAGTCTCCGTTGCACTCCCTTTAGCAGCAGGAGAGCTTTAAGAGCATCGCTGGGCTTTGTTAACCCCTCTCTTAGAGAAACTGGAGGAAAAAAGGAATTTTAAGGACATCTTGATTTTTTTTTTCTTTAATGTTTGGAAAGAGGAAAAAACTGGACCAGTGGATATTGTTCTGTTCCCTTCCCATCTGGCCACTTAAAAGGCTACAGAAAGGCCATTGGATCTACTCAGAGGATATTAACACACTATAAGTCAGTAAAGTAATAAATAAGGGATCCATTTATCCACTTACAGCAAAAAGTTCTGAAGACAAAACACAGAAGGTGAAAGACCTATGATGTCTCTCACAGAATTTGCTTTCAGGCAATAAATAGTACTGATTCTCAAGAACAGCTTTTTTAGGATGGGATTTTGAAATGAATCTATTCCTATACCTACTGTGGTTTTTAATTTGTACTCCTTGGAACAAATTTTTCAGCTAACACATCTAACAGACATTTGAAAAGTACACTTATAATCAGTATCTTGGGGTAGAAATAAGTGTATCTTCTTTTTAAAAACAGCTATACTGAGGTATAATTGATGTAGAGTATAATCACCTGTTTCAAGTGTACAACTAGATAAGTTTTAGCAATGTATGCAGTCATTTGTCCACCACCATAATCAAGCTATTAAACATTTCTATCACCATCAAAAATGCCCTTGTGGCTCTTTCACACCCTACTTCACCCCTTCCCCTGACACCAGGAAAACTTTGATCTGCTGTCACTCTATTTTTCTGCTTACTAGAATGCCATAATGGAAATGTACAATATATAAAGGTTTTTTTTGTTTGTGCTTTGTTTTCATATGGCTTCTTAGCAGGATATTTTGAGATTCCTCCATATTGTATATATCAGCAATATATTTCTTTTATTGCTGAGTGGTGTTCTATTGTATAGATACACCACAATTTGTTTTCAAATTTTTTATTATACTTGATATTGCTATGAGTGTTTGTGTTCTTATAGACACATGTTTTCATTTAACTTAGGAAGATACCTAGGAGAGAAATTTCTGTGTCACATAGTAAGTGTATATTTAGCTTTATAAGAAACTGCTGGAATACTTTGCTAAGCACCTTTATCATTTTGTTTTCTGACTAGAAATGTATGAGAGTTCTGTGATCCACACTCTTGCCAACCCTTTTGGGAAAGATTAAAATATCTCTTTTGTCTTGAGTATTCTAATGGATGTGTAGTATTCTCATTGTGGTTTTAATTTACCTCTTTTATCAGGTCACTCATCCCATCCCATTCATGAAGTCTTCACTCATATAATCTAATCACCCCTGAAAGGCTCTGTCTCCTAATACGATCACGTTGAATATTGGGATTTCTAATAAAATTTTGCGGGGGACACAAACATTCAGTACATAGCATTAGGAAAGTTTTTAGCAGCTGCATAGACTTTCAAAATGTTCTTGTTTCTTCCTCGGAGGACTCGGGTATACATATCTCTGGGTCCCCGGTCTGGCTGTGATCCAGGCTCGTGGCTAGGGATAGGACTCCAGATTTAAAATGTTACATTAGGAGGGCACCTGCGCCTAACTTATGTAAGTATGACTCAGCTTATTGTTTATTACACGTGTGTGGCAGAAGGCCACTATTCTCTGACATATATAAAGCCCATGCAATCCCCTAGCGCAGAAGAGCATGCGCTCCCTTCAATAAAGTGGTGCCTGCTGTTTCATTTTCTTGCAGGCTCCTCATGCATTCTTTCAACTGGGAGTCTCACCACAGAAACCTTCCCTTCCTGATCAGCTCTGCACTGACAATATCTGAGCCACACAAGGCATCCCACAGCAAGTCAGAACTCATGTCTTTCTTAGCAGACTGCTGGGAGTGCAGCAAAGTGTTGACACCCTTTATAGCAGTGGTCCCCAACATTTTGTCACCAGGGACCAGTGCTCCTGTGAGAGTCTAATGCCTGATGATCTGAGGTATAGCTGAGCCAGTGATGCTAGCACTGGGGAGCAGCTGCAAATACAAATGAAGCTTTGCTCCTTTGCCCGCCACTCACCTCCTGCTGTGCTGCTGAGTTCGTAACAGGCTACGTACGGACCTGTACCGACCTATAGTCCAGGTGTTGGGGACCCCTGCTTTATAGGCAGGACTGTTTGTGTTGTTTTTCTGTAGTTCAAAAGTCTGACATGGGTCTCAATGGGCTAAAATCAAGGTTTTGGCAGGGCTGTGTTCTGGCAACTCTAAGTGAAAGTCCGTATCTTTGCCTTTTCCACCTTGTAGAAGATCCCCCAAATTCCTTGGCTATTTGTCCCCTTGCTCTACCTTCAAAGCCAGCAGTATTTTCTTTCTTACACTTCCTCACATCATTCTGACCACAGCTCTTATTTTTTCAAATTACATTATACTTTTACATTGTCTGAATTTATAACAATTATTTCTATTTCTGAGTATATGATGGGTTAGGTCATCTAAATAAACCTTCAGCAAACACCTAAAAATTCTTGATAAAGTATTTTACAACAACTTATTTAATGCACTGCTAAGCTGGCAAGAATGTAAGGGATATTCCCAAAGACCTAGAAAGAAACAAAAACCTATATCAAAAAAAGTAAATCAGTTTTGAAGAGAGAAATCTACCATTCCTCAGTAAACTAGAATTTCAATTTTAATGGTCTCTGGGAGACTAGCAACAAAGCCTCAGACCTCATGGGGTAAGAAATAATAATCTGAAACCCCTCCATAAAGTCAAGACCTGAAAGCTACACTTTAATGAAAATGTGAGTTAGTTAAAACAGTCTTATAAGAGAGAAAGCAAGGATGAAGACAGAGGGGACAGCTGGGGGTCTCAGGAAAAAGACCCTATACAAAATTCTTTTCAGGGCCGACTAAAACTTTTTTTACTTTTATTTATGTAATTATTATTTCCAATGACTAATAACAAATGGAGTTTCATTTTAATATTTTCTGTACTTTTCCATCCATCTTAATCTCTGAATACTTTTTTTTCCTATGGTTATAGGAAAAAAAAGTATTCAGCTTATGTATGAACAGAAGGAAGAGTAGCTCTCCTTCTCTCAACCCAAATCCTTCAATATACAATAAATATCATTGGGTTTCCTGAGATTAAGGTAAATCAAAATGAGTTTGAATTTAATTTTAAAAATGTTTTAAAATGTTTTGTGCCAGCTAAAGGACTTACTATGCTATTGCTCGATTTTCTTTTGCTAGGTTAAAATCTGAGATAAGATACTAAGGAAAATATTGGAAAACTATGTCTGTTTAAAACCTCAGTTTATATATTTTCCTTGGTATGAAAAAAGGGAGAATAGATTAAGTACCACTATGACAAACATATTAGCTATAGTGAGTTTGTGTCAGAAACTAGAAAGTAAAGGTATAGAAATTAAACTACAAAACAAAAATTTTTAACTATAGTATTTTTTAAATCAACAAACTCAATCTTTTGGTCCACTATAATGTCATTTCTTGCTTTTCACAGTTTGAAATACTTTTTATCTTATACTCCCCACAAATTAATATATTGGTTTCATAAATTTTTTTTCCACAAAAAAAATGAAAAGTTTCTTGATTTCTAGTTTCCTATTCAGTTTTTCTCTTTCATAGATGTGTGTATTTTGTTAATTCTGAGAGAGTTTTTAAATAAACTTGGAGGCTATATAATTAAACATTTCCCCACTAGTTCTGAAGTATGCAAATAGGAGCTTTTAAAGGAAAAAGAGTGGTTATCATCTTCATCCACCAAATATAAGTTTCTTCATTAATGTGATACTAGTGTTAGACTATTCTAAATTTAACTTTTCATTAATGGCCTCCAAAATGACTTGAAATCTGCTGCTCTTCTTATTAAGAAAGATACATATTATCTGTGCAGCTTTCTCCTGGTGATCTAGTATCACAAAAGTTTGCCCATATTCTTTTGAATTTGGGATTTAGAACTAGCTTCATAATGTTATGGTGAGGAAATCACTACACCTCCTTGATCTATAAAAGAATTAGCGATTTTTAAATTTTAAGAAATAGTCCACTTTGAAGTTAATCACTATAAAAAATATGAACAGTGCAGTGATTTTACCATAAATATATAATTTAAAATGGGTTATTTGGTTATTGGTGAAATAACTAAAATAGTATCATAGTGTTTGAGATCATGAATACATACATACATATTTCAGTGCAGTTTCATTTTTTAATTTTTATACTTTTAACATTTAAAATTATACATTCTACTTTCTATTAGTAAAAATGAATATGGGACGATTTCAATTTAAATATATATTAGTACTCAAATTTGTATAAATTCATATAAAAATTCTAAAATAGTAAATTATTGATGAAAAAAACTAAAAGCAAATTTTCTTTGTTTTATTGATGTAATTGATGCAGTTGTGTTTCACCATGGCAAGGTATGTTTGGATGGTTCACATTTCTTTCTGTGAAGTTAACCATGACAAACCCTAAAGAGTGTGGGGAAGGTTTTAAAATATCACTGAAGTTTTTCAAGCATTTAGAAAATAATTTAGACTTACAAATATTTGGGACTCTTCATGCTATGTAAATCCAAAGTATTATTTAAATATTCTTAATATATATTCACTTTAACCATACTATGGATATGTTTCTCTTATGTTTAGATCTTTCAACATATACACTATTATTAATGTAATATATACTACATATAGTATTATATTGTTATATTACTATGTTAACATATAATGTAATATATATCCTTCACTTAATTAAAAATAAGTTTTTTTAAAAATCAATGCAACATATAATTTGGCAATGTTTTACATGCATATTTATGAGCAATATTTTACTTTAGTGAAATTAAAACTCTGCAATAGTGAAATGAAATGCTTTACAATGGAGTTTTGCTTTATTTTCTTGGATAATAATGATAGCTAATACTTAGAGTTTTCATTGTACCAGTCACTGATCTGTGACTACATTCAAACCTCACAACAACCTAGAAGATAGGTACTATTATAATTGCCATTTTTACAAATTGAGAAATTGAGGCCCAGAGAGCTAAATAATTTTTCCAAAAGGTCACAGAAGCAGGGTATAACCCTAGCTAAGGGCCTGCATTCACTGTGCTGCCCCTCCAGGGTACTGATGGTTATGTAAATTGATCAAATGCAAAATCATTTTTCCTCCAAATAAATGAGTAGGCCAGCTTGAATTAATGACAAGTTCAGATTTTTAAGAAATTCTTTAAAATTATGCCTATTAACATAGCAAAAGGTAAAGTTATGATTGCAGAACCTTTTGGAATTGTTCAATCAGTTAATCCAACCATAATCAGGCCCTCCAGGATTCAGTCATACATCCAAAATTACCAGACACTGATTCAAGTACAAAAGCATTACTCATTTATAATAGAAAATATATACCCAGTTTGAAAATAAGAACTGTCATCCTCATAAAGTATATCTTTCCACATGTTCATTCAAAAATCTGAATGTTCAAGAAGCTCAGTCTTTTCTGTTTCTTGAGTCCCCCACACATTTGCAACTCAAAATATCCAAAATTTGACCTTATTTTTATCCTAAAATTTAATTTTTGAACCTATATTTTTTTCTTGATAAAGGGTATCGCTACCCTTCCAATTAGTTGCCTGAGCTAGAAATCTGGTAGTAATCCTAGACTTCTTTCTATTTTTTACCTCCTATAGCCAATGAGTCATCAAGTCCAGTACATTTTATCTCCATCACCTCTTTTACACTCACCGTTTTTTTCTTCCTTACTGCCACTGTTTTTAGAACAAGTACCATCGCACTGGGATTACCTGAACAGACACTCCCAATGGTTTTTTTCTATATTTGATCTAGCAACTGTTACTAGAGTGATATTCTTAAAATAGAAATCTGATCATGTCTTTTCTCTATTTAAACTTCTTTAGTGGTTCTTTATAGTTTTTAGGAAAATGTTCAGATTCGTAAGCTTAATACACAAAACTCATTATAATTTGGCACAAGCCTATCTCTAGAAAATCCTCCCTGTCTGGTGGTGCAGGGTTGTGGCAGGCCAGGCTAGGGAGTATCCAGCAGGATGGCTGAAGTTCAAGGGTGAAGCATATCTCCATTATGGTTGTATGTAGTTCATAGAGCCAGTAGGCAAATAACCAGGAGTTGTATACTCTGATTCACATTGTCAGGTCTGCAGTAAACAATCCAAATCTGAGAGTTAGATAAAAGTGAAAACCAAAGAAGGGAACCAAACCAAATTCAAGAACTAGGCAAATAAATGAGTAATGTTGGTAGGAAGGTACCAACACAGGAATCGGAACGAATTCCTAAAGTGGACTACAAACATTTGTAGCAAACTTATTTTGTTATTTACATGTCAACTGTGAGGACATGCTGGGTTCAATGAAAGTAAAGTAGAATAGGATAAGCCATTTACTGCTACCCAAGATATAATAAGTTCCAGTCTGTCTGTCCCATGTCATTGCCTCTTCTACTTCCCTATTCTCTAACTCCTACTCATTCCATAAACTTGTTTTAAGCATCATCTCTTCTGTAAGTAGTACTAGCCAACATAAATTGAGCATTTACAACCTATAGGCCCTATGCCAAAAGATTTGATGTATAATCTCATTTAAATCTCATTAGGAAAGGTACCTCTGTTTTCCTTATTTTAAACATTAAAGAACTAAAATTTAGAGAGAGAAATCAATTTGCACAAGGTTAAACAATTAAATTATGGAGTGGGGAATTACACTCAGATAGTCTGACTTAAGTTTGAGTTTGTTCACTGCCACTGGCCTGCACCAATTCCCCAGTCCAATTTGCATCTATGTTTATATCATCATAGCCTCATCCCTCTCTAATATCTTTTATATATCTCTTCAGTGGTTGAGAAGTTCCTAAAAATCAAGGGTTAAACGTATAAATGAAGAATTTCAATAAATGTTTGTTTAATTACTACTGTTCATCAAATGTTAGGGAGCAGTAATTAAGGACATTGAGTATGAACCAGGGTAATTCATGTTAACTCTATATGGCCTGTAATGCTTGTTATTCTTTTGTCCTTTCAGGATACTTCTTTAGTAAAATCTGGATCTGTCAACTATAATCAGAATATTATTTCATCTAGACAGTCTTAGATGGATAAAATATGTTTTTTATGGATAAATTATTTTTCTGCTTTATGCAATTAACTATAATTATAGTTGCTTCTGGTAATCATGCTACAGTTTTAAAAACAATTACTCATATAATATACAGTATTCTTAAGTAAGATGTTTTCCTAAATCATTCTTATTTTGTATTATCTGATCTTCACAAACTATTGTCTAGTCCTTTTTCTGACTTTTGAATTTTGGGGTTTTAGTGTAATCTAAAAGAATGGTTGGTTCCTTTGACTTGAATCTGAAGTGACTATATTAGACTCAGAATAGCTATAGCTTGATTGAAAATGTTTATCAAAAATTATTTCAAATTGTAAGTTTTAGGGCCTTATTTCAGCTCACCCATAAAAATCCCTCTCAGGCTTTCAAAGGAAGGGGAAATGGAGAGGAAACAAACCTAAAAATACACTTACTGGAAAGTATGAATATTCTCCAGTTCCAGTGAGGCCCAAGAAATTTAGCCATTATTCTTGCTAAGACAGGTACCTTCTAGACCCAAAGGAAGTGAAAAGCAGGTCTATATGCAAGAAGAGCAGTTTGTAAACACTTCCAGGCCCTGCCTTTTCTTCCATCCACATCTTTAGGAGCAGAAAAGTAATTTTACTCTGGGTCAGAATAAGCATGAGAAAATTTTATTTTGTTTGCTTCCAAATTTAATCTTGCCCAGCATCAGTCAAGTTAAAAAAAACAAACAAACAAAAAACAGGAAGAACAGTATAGACTGACAAAATATGAGTACTTGCCAAAACAACTTTACAGTACAAAAACAAAAGAAATGGCTTAACCTTTTTGTGAGCTAATTACAGTACTTGTATTAAAGGGGAGAGAAAGACATTAAAAGCTGTTCAGTCAAGACCACAGATTTCACTTGGACAGCTTGCTAGACATTAAGGTGTGATGAGAATGTGGAATGAAGTAGCCCAGTGTGAATGGACTAGGTCCCACCTCCAACCACAGGCTTCATTTACCTTCAAGAGTTGAAGGAAGCCTTGGAACCCCTGCATTTGTCTCCAGTGCTTTCCATCACAGCAGCCACTCCATGGTATGTAACTTCCCCCCACCTCTGATACAGAGGGGCAGATCTCAAAATCCCTCTCATCTGTCATGATGAATCTAAACACTGACACCTTGGAGTATGTGTGCAAGGTGGCCAAGGTACAAGTAGAAAGAACCTCAGGAGAGCAAGAAATATTCATCTATGGTGTCAAACTAAGAGATGTTAGAGTTGATCTGATAAAGGAACGAGGCTTTATCTTACCTAATTAGGCTTCCACAGAATTAGAATGGGCCTATACACCTAGAGGAAAAGCTGTATTTTCTGAGTCAGATCACCTAGTTTTCACTTAGTTATCCTTGAATCTCTAATAAAAAAGTATTTTGAATGTCTCAGTCCTGACTGTTTCCTGATGTTAAAGGAAAGATCATAGGTCAACGTTGACCCAGACTGTTAAGGGAGGAACAGCTCATGTCTGAGGCTAGATTTTTGGTGGTAGCACCATGAGTGGTAGACATCAGTGGAAAGACAAATCTTGAGGACAGAAGCAACAGTTTGTAATCCAGCTCTCTGTTCCAAATGAGATTTTCCATTGAATTCTACCCCTTGAAACTCTGATCTTTTAATTTTATATATTTTTACTTTGGGGTTATTTGTTTCTTTGAGCTTTTATTTTTATTGAAGAAGATTGCATATTTTTTATTAAAATTTTATCAGGTATGCCTTTATGCAAGTTTTGAAATATATAATTAGCTATTGTTAAAGTAATTTTATAGTAACAAAAAATATGTTTTCTTAGATTAAATTTCCATTGAAATAATAAATTTCAATTTTATGTATATAATTAAAATCCAGTGTATCCTTCAGTCAAATTGTCATGCATTGCTGATCAGTGGGATATAAATTGAGCTTACTTATATTAATATGATCAATATCTCAGAATTTATCAATATAACATCAACAAGGCAGACAAAATATTTGAGAAGTGAAATTAATGAAATTAATTATTTACTTTAAAAATATGGAAGTTAATTGATAAAAATAATGTGTAAATGAAAATTAACTTTTATATTTAAAATTACTATGAAATCATAAAGCCAGGAGAGAAAATGCTTCCACAAATAAAGTTTCATTATGAGTCCTACAGCAAAAAAACAAAAACAAACAAATGGAAAACTACAGAAAACAACCTTCAAATTACGAAGTTTCATTTGTTGGGGGAGTCTCAAAATGCAGTACATCAAAACGATGTTGTTACAGGAGGATAAAACAAACACATAGGCAGAAGCAGATAAAAGTGAATTCCTTAACTATCAGAATAAGAGGTTCCTAAAAATGCTTAAATTGCTTAAGAATTAAAAAGGAACAAGTTTCTGACTTTCTGAAGAATTTTTAGACTTTGTACTGAAAGCTTCCGATAGCACTAAGCACTATCTAAAAATATCTCAGAAAAGTAGTGTAAACTCTTTGTCATGTAATCTGAAAAAAGTTTCCTTTTTACCACTGCTGGCATTTACAATTCAAACAAATAAAAAAAATACAGAAATTGCCACTCTCTGAGGCACTAAAATGGTAAGAAAAGAAGTATTTTCTAATGAATTTTATAATGCACCTGAGTGGAATTAACAGATCCATTTTAAAACTTAAATCATATCCATATAGCTTTTCAAAAAAATACTAGTAGCAGAACCAACTTGGAAAACAAGAGACACTCGTATCTGCACAGATTTCTAGTTAAACAGTAATTGTTTCTTTGTCTTTTATAAATCACATAAAAAAATAATTCTGTTAATTAATGGTGAATCATGCTTCAGTGATCTATTCATATTCTCTGGCATGTTGCTCTGGAGGTGGTAAGCAGCAAAGTGTTGATAACTATATTGACTCAACTTCGAAAGAGATTAGGAATCTCAGTATGACAACAAATGTATTTTCTTGTCATAGAAATATTTCACTCTTTTGTTCAAAATCTACAGTGGCTTTCTTAGTCTTCTTGTATAATAACCAAACTCCTCTGCCTAACTTTTAAGTTCCACTGTCAATTCACATCTTATGCCCCTCAATTTACTTGCTCAGATTCTACTTTTTTTTATGCACTTGTGACTTTTGCATCATTAAAGTTGTTCCACTCTTTTCTTCCATCCATGTGCGCTCTGTCTTCTAAATTTGACTTAAAAATCAACTGTAGTTATTACATGGGAAGAAGATGATAGAGGTAGTAGAAGGACCTTTCTTTTTTACCCAGTAACTTTGTATCATGTCAGTGGAAGACAGTGCTAGTTCCCTACACAAAATCCATTCACCCTTAAAAGCAAGATTCCAGCTTTGTTCAGAGTGTCAGTGTGCTTTTCTAAAAATACTTCTTCAGGCTTCCTTACTGCTAAGTGCTAAGGGTGGCCGTGCAAACATTCTGGACCATGAGACAGAAGTTGAGATTTTCTTGGAAAGTTGTCATTTTTTCTCATAAGGAACCCCTTTCCTGCTTCTTTCTTCCTTCCTCAACCTAACAGGGTGATGTTGATGCAATACCTGCATCAGTGCCTTTTTACCACTTTCATATGACAATCCTGAGGGCAAAGATCTACATGCTAAAGATTATGGAGCAGGAAAATGGAAAAAAACTTGAGCCTCTATCATTGAGCTGCCATGAATGCTTCTATTCTACCTATCTCCCTCTCGCCCAGTCTTCTTCTGTGTTAGTCAGATAAACTTCTAGCTCTACGCTATTCAGAGAGTTTTCCAGCTGTTGTAGACAAACACATTCATAACTGATACAATTCTAAGGTTTTAAACTGCAAGAATGCATTACTTCTGTAATAATTATTATTAAATGTTTTAAATGAAAAGAAAGTGCACAAGAGCCCAAGTTTTGGAGTCTGATAGGACTATATTAGAATCTAGATTTTCCACATACTAATTGTCTAACTTTTGGCAATTTACCTAATATCTCTGAGTTTTGATTTCCTTATCCATTTCCCATCAAAGTGGAAATAATAAAAAGGATAAAAATGATGACTGTATCTAGCATAGTACAATAAGGTTGTAGGTCATGCAGTGAACAGTTAATAAAGCATAGCTATTATTCTCATTACCAAGTTTCCCAATACACACTCCTCCCCTGCTCATCTGTGTGTTTCTGAAGCATTCATGACCTACATTAAAGAGCACTGGAAGTTAGAAAAGTTGGTTGGTTTCTGGTCCTCTACCTTCAGTTTGTGTGACTTTGGAAAATATATTACTTCTCTTGGCATCAAAGTCCACATCTGAAATATGTATGGGGCAAGATTACTGTTAAGTCATTTCCAGCTTTAAAGTTTCAAAATTATTTGCAAACCAAAAAGATTTTCAAAAAATAAGAATAATAATTTCCTCTAGGGGATCGAAAGGAAGTTATAATCAGTCAGAAAGAGGCACATGGGGCAGAGGTGAGGATGTCCATTATGGTAGAAATATTCTATTTATCTAGTAGGTGATTAGTTACACAGTTGTTTGCTTTATAATTATTCATCAAACTGCATATACATATATATATACATACAAATATGTATATATATATGTGTGTGTGTATATATATATACATATATATATATATACACACACAAACACACACTTTGTATACTTTTTACATGTGTCACAATTTAGAAAATTGCAAGTTTTTTATTATGTTTACGGGCATACTATTTGCTCTATCTTATATTATGCTACAAATATTTTTTCTACCATTCCTATAATTAGGAATAAGATTTGTGAAACAACTTTCCTATGCATCCTTCTTATGGCTCCTTTCACTCTTGCCTTGTACCTTAATCTCCTGGTGGGAGGAAAAGGGGGAAAATATCTCCCCAGGAAGGAGGCAATGTGACATAGAATAAGTTCCTGGAAACAAGTAAGGGTAAGTAAGAGACAGCCCTTCAAGTTTCTGGAGAAGGTGAAAAGTTAGGAGATCAGATGCAAAGTCTTTGTTCACCTTCAAGTGTAAGGCCCTGGAAAGGACTGGTGTGGAAAAAATAAATTGATTAAAAATAACATGTACTTGAAAAGATTCCAATGGAGGCTTGCTTGTTCCATGCTTTTTTTTTTTTTCCTAATTAATAGACTATGTTTTTAGAGTAGTTTTAGGTTTATAGAAAAATATGAAAAACACAGTTTGCATATACCTCCTTACCCTCTGCCCCCCAGTATCTCCTATAATTAACATCTTTAATTATTGATAAGCCAACACTGATACATTATTTTTAACTAAAGTCTATAGTTTACATTAGGATTCACTCTTTGTGCTATACTTTCTCTAGGTTTTGAAAAAAGGTTTGGACTTGTATTCAACATTACAATATCATACAGAGTAGTTTTACTACTCTAGAAATTCCATGTTTCATCATTATCTCCCCTTGAATCCCTAGCAACCACTGATCTTTTCACTCTTTTTATTTTCTTCCCTTTTCGGAATGTTATTTAGTTGTAATCTTACAGTATGTACCATTTTCAGATTTTTTTTTTATTTAGCAATATGCATTTAAGGTTGTTCTGTGTCTTTTCATGGCTTGATAGTTCCTCTCTTTCTTAATGAACATCATTGAATGGATGTACCACAGTTTGTTTATCCATTCACCTATTGAAGAACATCTTGATTGCTTCCAGGGTTTGGCAATTATGAATAAAGCCACTATGAACATTCATGTTTAGGATTTATATGAACCTAAGCTTTCAACTCATGAGGATAATTGTGTTCCATTCCTTTTTAGAGAGACACAGCATCTGACAGGAAGTTGTCCCTCTTCTCCTGCCAGGTAGAAATGGCATATGGCATAGTATTGGAGATAATCCCCAAATTTTCACTGGAGCCATTATTGGCTTGACAGGGAGTTCTGAATGTACAGTTGTCTTAAGAAGGTCACATAAGTAGTATATCCAAGAACCAGCTCACCGGTGCCTATCACTGTCATCCTCCTTCATCCCAAAATTTTTCAGCACAGAAAGGGAACTTCATGGAAAAGTTTTGGAGAAAGCCACCATTAGGAATAAAGGAATGAAAAAATAGTGCCTGTAAAGATCCCTAATGCCAGCAGCCTGTGGTAGCGTGTGCCCTGCAGGTGTTAGTGATCATCAAGTGTGTCCAATGATAGAACCTACTTGCTGGACACCACCATTTATAGGAACTAGATTTGGTAAAAACAAATGAAGCCAGAGCCCAGGAAGAACAGCTCACAGACTTCAACTGGACATGCCAATCTGGTATCTCATGGTCAAGTGGGACAAACATCATCATGGAAACCAACCAAAACACCTGAAAGGTAAAAACAGGTAAACACTCACATGGGCTCCCAAAGCCTCTTCTCACTATCATAAAGACAAAGTTTCTCCCCTCTTGAACAGAGACTTTATGTTTGGATATATGAAGAAATTAAATAAACTGACCTGATAGAGATTTAAACTTTGATTTAAATAAATATTCAGATGAAAAGGATCTGAAAAATATTTGATTAGCATGATTACATATTCTCTTTTTCACCTCTGCAAATCCATCCCTAACTGGAAATGAAGGCCCATACTTATAAGAATGTTTAGATCATTAGAAAAAGAAGGAAGAGGAAGACCAAGAAAAGAAAAAGAAGTTGCTAATTTAAGAGAGGGAGTTGGTTACATTTTTATACTATTTGGGTTACATATATTATATTTTGCACAGATATGAAGCATTGTTTGAAAGAAGGCAAGGACTTCTTATCCTAAAGACAATGTTGTCCACCAATTAAGGGCTCAGACTTTAACTGTGTTGTGCTTGAATCTCAGCATCCTCACTTATCTTGAGCAAATTAATTAACCTGGCTGAGCACCAGATTACTTATCTATACATTTTTTTAAAAAAAAACATACTATTTCATAGGCTGCTTTGATGTTTAAATAAAAAATGCACATAATCTTCAACACAGTACTTGATGCCAAGTGTTATGAAGCTCTAAAGTTTCCACTTTATATAAGTCACCCAGGCTATTTGACCCTAAATTTTTCATCTGTAATATGAGAGAATTACTGCCTCTTTCATAGGGTGGTTGTAAGGATTAAATGAGGTAACTAAATAATGGGTGAGCACATAGCATATGTTCAGAACACGTTAGTTTCTTCTTTGATCTCTAATAACACCTAGATATTTATTTATTATATGTGCTTCATCAGGAGGTGCCACTCTGGTACAAATGTCAAGTGGGATAAACGTCATCATGGAAATCAACCAAAACACCTGAAAGGCAAAAACAGACAAAATGCCCACAATATTTATTAAAGGTACTTACTTATAGCACAATATTTATTATAGGTACTTACAACTCTTAAGGCTCTATTAAGAACCTAGCTTGTTTCCATTTCTGAAATTTCTAGTCTCTTTAGTGACTAAATGACAGCTTCATGGAACTTATGGAACTAGAGTTGAATCTGGTTAACTTTATGAAAGAAATACATGTATATTTGATATGCCCTTGTTTCTTTCAGCACATTTTCCTCTTCCAACCTTCGACATCCACATCCCCCTTTACTTCCTAGAGTCCTCAGTCCCTACCCAGGACTACTTCTATAAGTGCGGCATAACCATAATTCTTTTACTATCAAATTCTGTGCTCTGACGGCCTTCATTCTGCTGACCAGTAGAAGGTTAGCAGCCTGAAAAATGGATCCCTCTTGAATTTTTAACAATAATGGATTAATTACTGTGTCATTATGTCTTCCAAGGTGTTTCATTTTAACAGAATTCTCAGGTAGATTTTGTGTTTTAACCCAGAGGAATAATTTCTTTAATAGTCCTAACATCACTCATGAGTTCTACTAATGAAGTATTTTGGTTCCATACTCCTTTGGGGCCCCTCATATATTCAGAACTATCTACTCTGCCAACACATAATAAACCCTGATTAGGACAATATAAATACAAGTATCCTAGAGACCTGAGAAAGTTAATTTATCCCCATTATGTAGTGCCAGGGAGTGGCATGGGGTACTGCAAGCATAAGCCAAAGAGGAAATTTATTAAATGGAAATGATTTTACTGACCTAGAGATAAAATTCTATTCTCAAACCCTTACTTGAGTCATACACTTTATATTGGAAACCTAAGAACACTGTGAAATTACCCTTTAAAATAAACATTTCACAAAGGGAGTATATATAATAATGTGCTCTTTGGGAACATTCTATATTTATTCTTAAAAAATAAAACTCAGCTTTGCCCATTGGTTGTGTCTGAATTTAAAACATTAAAAAGATTTCAAGTCTATGGTGGTATTACAGGGGTTTAATGCTTATCAACTTTGGTCTTAATATGTAGGTGCCATTAACCTCACCTCTCACCTATTCTCTATGAAACCAATTTGGCCTCTTACATAGAGAAGAATGAAATAGCTCCTGCTCTCCTTTGCCTCTCATCCAAAAAATCAAGCTTTCTAATATTTCCTTATCCTCTCAGACCACAAATGTGAGTCTTGCTATCTCTTTCTGATGAATTACTGATACTAAGAGGTTAGATCCTAGATTCATGACAGCACAACATTGCTTAAAATTTATAAATTCTTGTCTTAATCATGAATTTATTTACTTCCCAATATTTGTTGAACCTGTCTTTTTACAATGCACTATGCTAGAAAATGTGGTAGGTGTAAAGAATTATTCCCTGAATGACTCAGCAACCTACTGGAAAGGGAAGGTGTACATGATGTAACTGAGATATTCCTCTAATACCAAGGGTTGGCAAACTACATCCCTGGAGCCAAATCTGCCCCATGGCTTATTTTTATATAGCCTGCAAGCTAAGAAAGTTATTTATATCTTTAAGGAATTGTAAAAAACAAATAGAGTATGTGACAGTCTGCAAGTGGCCCATGGAGCCTAAAATGTTTACCGTTTGACACTTTACAGAAAAAGCTTGCCCACCCCTGTTCTACACAGTACTGGATATAACTAATGGGATACAGTCCATTGCCAAAGACATGGACTATCTGATGTGTTCTCAAGGGTCACACGTGTTTCTCTGTATCTTGAGAAAGAATTTTAGCCTGTCTTTGCACTCTCTCCCAGTGCTAACTTTTGTAGAAGGGCAATTGTTGCAGAATGGTAATAGCAGTCTTGACTAGTAGTTGTATCTAAGGCATGGAAGTGGGGTGAAAACATCCACTTCAAGGTTTTGGGGAAAGGCAAATATCTAGCATGACCTCTCTATGGCCCTTCTAAGCAGGAGCCCAATGTGCTGGAGTTCTTAGCCATCAGCTCTCAGTTGCCATATCAGCCATCTTCTAGGCACTGAGTTTCAGCACCCCCTCATCATGGACCTGGAACTTATGTTTTCTTGCCCACCATTGATATTCTCACCTCAAAAGTGGAAGGCTCTTATTTACATTTGTGATCCTATGTCATGTTTTAATACAAACCTCGCTGCCTAAAGAATATCTGCTTGCAGAGTATTCTAAATTCAAACCCATTACTCAATACCAGAGCCATACTGCACAGGAACTGAGTAACAACTATCCCATTAGAGAAGCCGTAGACTCTCTAAATGACTGTGTATCAGTCACTTCCTACTGTTTCTTGGCCCCTCAGGCTGAGTGACTGGCATCACATTAGTTAATAGGCCTACCTCACTTGTTTATAGTTACCTCTGTAACTACAGATACCCCTGTGAAGAACTGATTTTGTGATTCCTGTTTTAAACCTTCAAAATATAAAAGATCCACTTCACATATATTAGGTGGCTATTGTTAAAAAATCAAAACAAAAATAGAAAATAAGTGTTGACAAGGATGTGGAGAAATTGGAACACTTGTGCACTGATGGTCAGGAGTAAAATATTGCAGCCACTAGAGAAAACAGTATGTTGGTTCCTCAGAAGATTAAAAATAGAATTATCATAGACTCTAGTAACTCCACCCAAAAGAACTAAAATAGAGACTCAGGCAAAATTTGTACACTCATTCACAATAGCATTAGTCACAATAGACACAAGATGGAAGCAACCTAAGTATCCACTGATAAACAAAATGTAGTATATACATACAATAAAAAATTATTCAGCCTTAAAAAGGAAGGAAATTCTAACATATGCTACACTATGGATGAACCTTAAAGACATATGTTAAGTGAAATAAGTCACAAAAGGACAAATATTATATGATTCTACTTATTTGAGGTACTTAGAGCAATTAAACTCATAAAGCCAGAAAGTAGAGTGATGGTTGCCAGGGGCTGAGGGAAGGGGATAATGGGGAGTTACTGTTTAATAGGTACACAGTTTCAGTTTTGCAAGATTAAAAAATTCTAGAAATGGATGGTAGTGATAGTTGCACAAAAATGTGTATATATTTAACGCCACTGATCTGTGTATTTAAAAATGTTTAAGATGTTAATTTTTATAGTAAGTGTATTTTACCACAACTTTTATAAATCCAAAAGATCTCAGGATTTATATCCCTTTCTTAAAAAGTAATTGATTGCCATCTAGACTAAGACACTTACTGGTTGTATGACATCAGACCACACATTCTCTCACTTAAAAAAAAATTAGTATCTACCTATTCATGTATTGTGAGAATTAAATGAGTACCTTTTGTGAAGCGATTTGTAAACAGGAAAGCACAAAATTCAGATGGGGGATAAATGTTATGTGAGTGCTAGGCATGGTACAAAATTTGCATGACGTGATAGATCACGTCCAATGGGAATAATAGAAGAGGTTTTCATGGAGGACCTAGCATTTGAGCTCAGCTTTAAAGAATGGAAGTAATTTGAAAAAGTGCAACTACAGAGGGGCATTTGGAACAGAGGGAGAAGAATAAGTAAAAGGTCTGAAGTGAACAAATAAATGGTATATTTGGTCAAATAATCATGTTTGACAGGAGGGTTGAGTGAAAAAAAAAAACAATGGGAAGGGGTCATATTATGAAAAGTCTTGAATACTTGCCTAACACTATGGGAAGCCATCGTGTTTTAAAGAAGACGACTTATTGGAGCTTTACAAACACTATTGCAGAGGTATACAGAATAGGTTAAAATATAGACAGACTGGAATAAGAGACAAATTTAAAGGCTATAGAAATTTTCTTATGCCATTTGGATCGTAGCATCTGAATGTTCTCCAGGCCCCTCAAATGAAAGATATTTATTCTTGAGTTTATAAACCTACTTATTCTCCAGTATTCTGATTCTTAAAGAAATATCATTTATGCTTTTTTTCTCATTAAAAAAGTAATATGTATTATTCATTGGACATTTGGAAAAACCATCACATGCAAAAAATCCCAAAACTTACTCTTCATCGTATCCTGAAAAGATTTTTTACAAATATATTTGATAAACATTTTTGTAGTCATTTTATAGTATGATTAACTTTTTAAGTAAAAAGAAATTAGCATTGACCACTACATATTATTTTGTAACTTTCTTTTTTAATTTGGTGACCTAGTATTATTATAAGATAATACATCGAGGCTATTTTCTCCATAATCATATTGTTGATCATTAATCATGTGATCTTGAGCAAGTCAGTCTCCCAATTCTATTTATTCTAAAATGGGTATGCTAATACAGTTGACCTTGCACAACATAGGTTTGAATTATTCAAGTCCACTTATATAGAGATTTTTTTTTTTCAGTTGACTCCTGCAATTTAAACTTGTGTTATTTTAGGGTCAATCCACATATGCAGAGGGATGACTTAAGTTATACATGGATTTTTTACTGTGCTGGTGGTTGCCATCCTAACCCCTGCATTGCTCAAGTATGTTAACTGTACTTAACTCACTGCATTGTTGTAAGACAGTATGGTTTCTAAACTTGGCTACATATTAGAATTACCTAGTCAGCTTTTTAATATCCCAAATTGTACCTAATAATGTCTGCGGGAGGGAGCTAGGCATCAATAATTTTTAAGTCTCTCTAGGTGATTCCAATTTACAGCAAAGCTGGGAGTCAAATTAATAGGGTTTAAATGAGACAACATATAAAAAAAGCCCTGGAGGTAGAAGGTACTCAATAAATAATAATATCTCTCATTTACTGAATGTCTACTATGTATCCTACATTGCAGTAGCATTTTGTATTCATTATTTTCTCTAACTCTCATCATATCCCTATGAAGTCTTATTATCCTAATCTTACAAAACAGGAAACTTAGATTAAGAAGCTTGTTCAATGTCACACAGCTCATATTAAGAAATCAGGATTCAAACCCAGGTTACCAGACTAAAGTCTGTTATCTTTTTATTACACTGCATCAGGCTGTGGAAATAATTTTTTCCTTTCTAGCTTCTCCAATCCTATCTAAACCAGTTTATCATAATACTTTTCAAACTAAATAGCGTATTTAAAAAATCTATATTCTGTGGGATTTCTATCCATATCTTCTGTAACTTTACTAATCCCTATTTTTAGCCACAGAAAAATAAGAGTTAATTTGTGTGGCAGAGCCAGGTTGTAAATGACTATTTGATATATACTCTTAGCTAGGTTTAAAATGTTTTTATCCTGTTACCTGCAGGCCAGTTATCTATGAACAGATTGGAAATGGGTATATTCATGGATTCCATTTGAGACTCCATTCCGTTCCCTTTAAAATATATAACATTTGTTGTAAGAGAATTTGTACTGGCTTAAAGAAAACTAATCACTGCCATTAGAAAATTAATCACATATGTATACACATTCTGTATACATATATATTTGTTTTGAAACAGAAAAAATTTCTGGCTACACCATGATTGTAATAAGGCCTGTAATCATTACTTCACTCTAGCACGTTGTTAGAGTAGTACTACCATCTGTGGGTACTTGGGAATCATGTCAATTTTTATCACATGGTAAGACACAGTCAAATTATTTCCATAACTTTGGAAGGTACTCATTTCACATTTTCTTTATTATTTTTTGGCATTTGAGGCTATTTTATTGCTCTGACCAAATGTCTGTATCTTGATAGCAGAAACATTTGCTTTCTTCTCATCTTACTTGATATTTTTGGAAGAACAAACTGACAGCTCCCATGAATGACTAAGTTAGTGGGAGAGCATCTGCTGCAGGATGGCTTTTCCTCTTTTGAAGTTCACTGAGAATTTCATCATTTAAAAAGTAAAAATATCGCCCAGTCACAGGTGACAACAAAATGAATGTAGATTTAAAGATTGACCACTCACACCCAGAAAACCTTAAAGTGTTAATATTTAGTTGATAGATGCTAGCAAACACTATCCACACTAATAGTGCATGTCCATAAATATGATATCTGGACTGGCATCTTATTCACTTACTTGTTTGGGTCTAGACATTTGTCTTATATCCAAAGTGTGTTCTATTTTCAAAAGGTTGAATAGTGGGGAAAGATAGGCATGTTCACTGTGTTTGATAATACTTTCATGTTAAAATTGGTAAATGGAATCTTTTTCAAAGGAAATTTCACACCAAGTTTGTAACAACACATGGGTTTATTTCTTAATTATTTATATTGTGATTTTTTTCTTTATCCAATTTTTAGCATTCTTTTAGTGACCCATTTTTGCTACATGTTTATGGGCTGATCTTTTTTTTCCAAAAAGATTCTCCTATCATTAAAGAACTTTGGGAATATGTTCAAAACTTAAAATACTGGGTTTAGTAAAATTATAGTAGGCAAAATAAGCTGGATTGAGAAATATCTTGCCAAATAGTATTTCTCAGCAAGCTATCTGGAGAGACTAATTTTTTAAAGAAGTAGTTGATACCTTAATCGAAAACATATTTTTTTCTTTCCCCCTTTCTTAACATTAGTGTTTTTATATACATATTAATTCCTCTACTGGCATAATTCTAAAATATTCCTGGCATTCATATGTGATCATATATAAATGTTTGTCTTCAGAAAAATAAAAAAGAATTGAGAAATTTTAAGTGACAGAAATTACCTTTAGAAAATTAATTTGTCATTGTGTTATAATCTCTGGGCTCTGAAACAATAAACTTTTCCCAAAGAAAAGTGGGGAAGGGTAGATAATTGTCTTAGTAACCAACCCAATGTCTGAGTTTTTCCATTGAGTGGCTGTTGACGGTTGCACTCAGCCTTTGTGACTGCTAGAAAAGAGAAAATCTCTGCCTACTTTGAGTAATAGGGTGAGCCTTGGGGTTGGAAGAAACCTATTTAGATAGAGTGGTCAGGGACTGTCTCTGAAGTGACAAATTTAAAAAATTGAGTTCTGAAGCAACTAATGTGAAATGTGGAGGGGACAGAGAAATTTCCAAGCAAAGGGGAAAGCCTGTAAAAAGGACGCTGAGGAAAGAAATTCCTATATTTAAGAAATGGGCAGTTAATCGGTGTGTTGGAATGAAATGGTAAAGGAAAGAGTGCCACAAGAAAGGCCTGTAATGAATAAGACATATTATTTGGGACTTTGTAAGCAGGGAGAAGAGTTCAAATTTTTCTTATTGAGTAGAGTTTTAAGCAGAATAGTTACATGATTTAATTTCAGTTTCAAAAAGACTACCCTGACCACTAGAATATAAACCAATAAAGGCAAGACCAACTATGAAGTCATTAAAAACAAAAATAATCAAAACTGGCTCAAGGAGATAACTATAGGACAAATCACAAAGGTTAGATACTGATAATTTAAAAGAAGCACTGGACACAGATGGTTTTCGAGATGAATTCCTTCTAACTATCCATAAATATGAATTATTTTTAATCTACCAATTCTAGACTATAGACAAACATTAAAACCTTTTAAATAAAGTTAGAAAAGCTTAATAAAATATCTCATTAAAGTAACAAAAAATGTTTGTACTTTTTAAAATGAATGTATCTGCTAAGATAACCAACACATCAAATATTACAGGGAAAAAAAAACTATGATTTTGTCAATGATTGTCATAGAATCATTTGATAAAATTTGACATTCTTAAGAAAAACTGTAATTAACATAGAAATAAAAGTTCTATGGTGTGTCTTGGCGGCCAGAGGAGGAAGCAGGAATAAGCAACTTCATCTGCTGCTACAGAAGGGCCAGGTTCTCTACCTGTCCAACCCATGTACCACCTGAGTGACCCCTCCCAATGACAACAGGTACAGAGACCTTCAGCATTCTTGGCATATGGCCCAATACCAAGACTTACTGCTAACCTCTACTTTGAGGGACAGCAGAGCTTGCAATGAAGTCCTGCTCCACAGACTACCAATGCTCTGAGGGCCAGGCCTTCACTCTTTTCAGCCTGGCCCATGCACACCATTTTGGCCCAGGGGATAGGGCATTTACAGTAGTTTGGGACAGCTCTTCCCTTTTCCTCCTTCTAGGGAATTGGGGGTTTTCAGGAGCTTGGCAAGACAGAGCTTTTAAACCTTGGCACTATCAACATTTTGGACTAAGTCTTCATTTTGGGGAGCTGCCCATCCACTGTAAAATATCTGTCAGTTTCTCTGGCCTTTATCCACTTGATGCCAGTAGTATGCAATCCTCTCTCCCAGTTATGACAACCAGAATTACTCAAGACATTGCTAAATGTCCCTTAAGGGACAAAATCACCACAGTTGAGAACTGCTGGTTTAGAGGACAATGTCATGACTATGTTTATCATAATTTATGGCTTTATACGGTTACATTTGCACCAATAAATTCTCAGGAAAGAAAAAGGGAAAGTGTATTCGTTTGGGCTGACAAAACAAAAAATCATAGATTTAGTGGCTCAAACAACAAATATTTATTTTCTCAAAGTTTTGGAGATCTTAAGTTCAAGATCAAGGTACCAGTATAGATGGGTTCAGATGAAATCTCTCTCCATGACTTACAGGTGTCTAACTTCTCACATGTCAGAGAGAAAGTGAGCTTTGGTGTCTTTTCTTTTTCTTATAAGGAAGGACCTTAGTACCTTTCATAAGGGCACCGTCAGACATTGCTCTGCACTTATGACCTCATTAAATGTTAATCGCCTTCTTAAAGGCCCTATCTGCAGTACAGTCACTTAGGGAGTTAAGGTTTCAGCACATAATTTGGGGGGGACATAATTTAATCCACAGCACTACCTAAATAAGATTTAAAAAAAAAAATCTCTACCTAAATTCAACAACTACATTATATACCACAGCCATTGTTTTATTAATATCAGTAACAAAACAGGGATTTCTGCTATTATTACTATTCTTCAACACATTTTAGAGACTGATAAGGCTAGAAAATTAAAGAAACTGTTTAAATATGGGAAAGGAAAAGATAATACTATCTTCATTTCCAGTTGGTCTGATTACATACTTTGAAAAGACAAGATATTCTGCTAAATATCTATTTGCATTAATAAGAGAATTTGTTAAGATGGCTGGCCAGATACAAAATTAGTAGCTTTTATTTCTACTAATATTATGCAATTAGAAATTTAAATGAGAAATATCCCATTCATAAGTACAATAAAAAAGATAAATTGCATAAAATCTAAGAAACAGGAATTAAATCTAAATGAAGAAAGTGATAATATTTTATTGAGGGAGAGAAAACAAGTAATGAAATTGGAGAGACAGTTCTTTCTATATTAAGATATAAATTCATTGCAGTTCCAATCAGAGTCTCAACATAAATTTTTTCCTAATTGGTTAAAATAAATTTAAAATTTATATGGAAAAAGGAATATGCAATAACTTTCCACTTTAAAATTGACATTAAGAGTAGATTTATTCTACCAGATATTAAAAGCACTATGAATCTACTATAATGAAAACATGTACTAGCATAATAATAGACAAATAGATAATAGGTTTAAATAAAATTTAAATTTTCAGTCAAGATAGTGGAATAGGTAAACACTCTGTTCACTTGCTTCGACAACCCCATCAAAACTAAAACTAAATTAGAGAAGAAGCACCCTTGAAAATCACCAGATCTAGCTGAACAAAACTCTTATAAGTAAGGATATATAGAAGCCACACTGAGACTGGTAGGAAGGGTGGAGACGTAAAACATATTGGTTTCTCACCCATTAAGAAACGGGAGGCTCTCCTGAAGAGCAAGAGGTCCCAGCACCACTGGGACTCCCCCGCTAAAGCAGCAGTACTGAAAAGAGGAGACCCCACATTGTGTTTGTTGTACACCTGAAACTAATATAATATTGAATGTCAACTGTAATGGAAAAATAATATATACACATAAACTCTAAAATGAACATAATAAAGTTGACATTTTGATTTAGGAGAAAAAAAATTTTTGTTTTTTCTTAAATGATATTAGCATTCCGGGTTAATTATCTTAGGAAACATAAAAATATCCTACAATGGCTAAAAACATAAATGTAAAAAAATTACAAGACAAAAATACCACAAAAAATTAAGAGACTTTTTTTAAACCTTGGGATAGAGAGAGTAAGAAAGTAAAGTTTTGAAAACATAGAAAAAGCAATAAATTTTGTTTTACCAAGTTAAAATGTTTCTGTCCAGGAAAAAGAAGCTACTGTCAGCGTCTAAATGAGAGATAATAGTAGTTATAATGTGGAGGCAGTAGAGATGGAAAGAAGTAGACAGATTTGATATATATCCTAAGATGGCAATAAGAGGATTTCCAGATAGATTGGATGTGGGTCTGAAAGTGGAAAGAAAGTAGTATTAGACCCAAGTTTTATGAGATCATTTTTAAGAAGAAAAATACAAATTATACCAAATTAGATTTGAAAATATTTCTTTAGACTGAGAATAGAAGTCACAGCAAATTACATATTTTAAGAAGCTGCCAGATACTATAAATATTATTATGTTTCAAAAAAATTATGACATAATACTTTTAATCAATCAACTACTTGAAACATTTTGGCAGAAAACTCTTTGATACTGCCTTTTATATAATAATGATTTATAAGATTATTTGGTAAACACAAAAGAAAGATAATTCAGTCTTTGTTCTAGCATGATTGGTCAACTTTTGTTTTTATATTACTTAGAATTGTGATATATAAATCACATGATATCACATATAGTTGTGCTTACTATTTATTGTACAGCTTTAAACTTTAGTCTACATAAAAAATTCTGATAAATTCTATTTCATGCAATTTTTATCTTTAAAAAGTATGGATCATTTATGATTGTATATGTTGCATTATTGAGTATGTGTTAAGAGATATTCTCTTTTGACTAGGTGCCATTATGTCTCAAATATTTCAATATTTAGCTAAATAAATACTAAATATTTTATGTCTGATTACTGGAAGAATTTTTTACAGACTATTTTTTGGCTCCCAAAATTTCAGATATTATTTTTCCTTTACACACAATAATTCTGAGTTTGCAGAATTGCAAGACAACCATATTACAAGACAACCATAGGTTTTGAACCCGTGTGTCACAAAGTTGGGTGACTCAACATAATGATTCATTAGGAACTTTACTAAAACCACCTCATGCAAGAATAATTGGCAATGACTTAAGTATATACAGGAGTGTCTATGGACAACATAAATTTATTCCTTTAAATCCAAACTAACTGTATCTCTAACACAACTTCCTCATAACAAGATCTCAGAAAAACCCCACTTAACTCAAACAATGTAGGCTAAAGTAAAAAAGACTAAAAAGTATACCATGCAAATGTTAACTTTTAAAAATTGGGAGTGGCAATATTGTTATTAGATAAAGTAGACTTTAGAGTGAGGAATGTTACAAGAGGCAAAGAGGCACATTACATATGATAAGAGGATTGGTACACCAGGAAGATGTGATGATCCTAATGTGTATGCACCAAACAGCAGAACTTCAAAAATACATGAAGCAGAAATCAATATAGATGAAAAATAAAGAGATACACAATAATGATTTTATCTTTAATACACCCTTTTAGCAAGCATTAGAACTAATAGAAAATTAACAAGAACATAGAAGATCTGAACAACACAATTACCAACAGAAAATTGACATATATAGAACACACCACCCAGTAAAAACAAAATAAACATTTTCAAGCATTTATGAAAAATTTATCAAATAGATCATACTTGGGCCATAAAACAAACCTCAATAATATAAAATAATTGAAATTATGTAAAGTATATTCTCTGACCATAATGAAATCAAACTAAATATCAATAACAGAAAGACAAGATGAAAATCTTCAAACGCCTGGAAATGAAACAACACACTTCTAAATAATGAATCAAAGAAAATATATAAAAGTAAATGAAAATGAAAACACATCGTATTAAAATATATGGGATGCAGGTGAAGCACTGCTAAGAGGGAAATTTATAGCACCAAATGCTAAAATTTAAAAAGAGAAAAGGTTTCAAATCAATAATATGTTTCTATCTCAAGAAATTATTTTAAAAAGAGCAAAATAAACCCAAAACAAAGAGAAGAAAGAAAATACTGACCACACTCAATTCCTTCCCTTCTCTTGTTACCAGGCCTAGATTCCATTGCTCAGCATTATAATTATTCCCTTACAACTCTTATTAAGAACTTGCCTCTCTTACTTTTGTGCATAGCCAAAAAAATAAAAAATAAAAAATTTTAACTTCCCTTATACAAATTTCTTTCTCCACACTTGATCACAAACATTTCAATATTGCTGGAGAAAACCACAGCAGTGCTGACCAGAGTCATTTCAAACCATGACCATACCCCTCAAATGGTCACTTGACACTGACAATCAAAGCTACCCAATTCTCTTGTAAGTTTACTTTTTCATTATCTCAGCAATTGATTTTAAATCTCCAACATTCTCTTCTCCCCTGTTGTAAGCTAATAACTTCTGCATATTTTATACAAAATGGTTCCCTCCAATAGGAACTACCTTATCTTTCAACCATCAATCTACTTGTATCAGTACACACATATCGTCCTTTCTTCTATTTATAATAGAAAAGTCATTGCGCCTATCTTAGCCCAAATCATCGCTTACCTTTTTTTTTTTTTAATGAATTTTTACTGACCTTTTTTCTCTGCTGTTATCAATTTCTCCCTCTCTACTGGATCCTTCCCATACAAATAGAGGAATGATTTTAAAATTGCCCATCAACAGAAACAAACAAAAAAGCAAGCAAACAAAAACTCCTTTGACTCCACATCCTGTTCAAGCTACTACCCATTTCTCTTCTCTCCTTAACAGAAAAGGAGAGCATTGTTTATACTCACTGTCTCTACTTCTTCACATTTCTCTTCAAAGCATTCTAATTGGATATTTCTTTGACTTTTCTAACAAAATGGACTTCATCTCACCAGGGACCTCATCCTACTAAAGCTAATGTTCACTTCTTTGAGATCAACTTACTTGAGGTCTCTCTCGACATTTTACCCCATGCACTCCATTTTCTCCTTCTTGACACACATTCGTTATTTAGTTTTCAGAATATCATACTTCTCTAGCTTTTCTCTCATCCCTTTGACTGCTTCATTTCAAACCCTTTACCTCTTCCCCTAGATCTCTAAATATTTTGGTGACTCAGGGCTCTCTCTTTAGCTCTCTTCTTACCTGTATGATCTAATCTGGATAATTTCAGCTATATCTTCAGCTTAGCCCTGTCTTTAGAACTCCAGACCCCTATATTCTACTTGGCACTTTAATTGGGATGTCTAATAGAAATCTTAAACATAGCCAAACAGAATTATTAATAACCCTTCCCAACTGGCTGCTCTAAAGTCTTTCACCTCTCACTAAATGGATTTATCATCCACCTAATTGCTTTAAAAAAGAAAAGAAAAGAAAAGAAATTTACTGATTTGTAATCCTTGACTCTTCTTTTTCTTACAACCTATAGGCCATCCATCAGTTGGTACTGTTGGTGCTGCTTTCAATACATTCTGAATCTGTCCACTTACTCCCATCTGCATGGCTATAACCCTAGTCCACATCACCTACTCACCTCACATTTTTTTAACAATTAACTTTCTGAATTCGCTTAAAACTGAGAGATGGCTGGCAGGTAATTTTAAAACAGTAGTACCTTAAACTTCTTTACAGTCACATAATGTATTTGATTTTAATTTGGGCCTTAAAATGTATTTTAGGAAGAAATACATTTTGGAAGAAACTACTTCAAATGTCATTTTAGACTTGAAAAGTCTGAGCTCATATTTTGAAAAGAGAAACAAAAAGCAGAAAGAAGAATGGATAACAAGTGGTAAATTGAAACTACTCATATGTGTCTTTAAGAGTAAATTAAGGCATAAATTCTCATGGAACTAAAGTTTGTATAAAATAATATGGCAAAGAGAGGGGAATTTAAAATTTATACTAATGAACAAGAGGAATAAACTGGAAGGGGTAGTTCCTTGCTGGAGACAGATGGTGATAACAGATGACAAAAAACAAAAGCAAGACCACGTTGTTCCTGTTCTGCCTGTCTTCTGTGTCGAAGACAATGATCTGCAGACTGGAGAGGCTAGAACAAACTAGTTTAAGGAGGCAACTGATTTGGTGAGAAAATACCTATAGTATCAGCAGGACTTCAAGTAGTTTTTGTAGCAAACAATGTTTTCTTATTTTATTATTTTAATGTTTTAAAAATGTTTTTAGTTTTAAAAAATCTTTTCATGTGCACTATTTTAAAGGATTTTAGGCTTGATGTACATGTGTACCTTAATGTGAAGGGAAGCCCATTTTGCACTGAAGCTTTATTTTCATTTGGTTCCTGGTAGGTGTTTAGGGAGGTATGTATAGCAGCACTGAGGAGCTTTGAATCTTGTGAAAAGTACATTTGATAGAACATGAGTAAAGAGTATGGTGTGACTACCAAATAAGCTGCGTTGATTATACATTAATGAAATTATAATATATAGGAAGAAAGAAACTAATCATCCCTATATCTATATAGCTAAGCCCCACATATATACTAATGCTTAGTTCTTACACTCTAAAATGATGAACAGATACCCCTGTATTTCCAGAGGTCATGACCTGGGTAATGAAGAGATTTGTAACCATACAATATTAGAAACTCTTGAAGAAACTAGGATGCTTTTCTTAGAGACGATATTAATCACTATTTATCAAATTGTAAAAGTGACTGAAATAACAATAGGTTATAAAAGCAAAAGGAAAAATTGGAGTTTTATCAATGGGGAGGTAGTATAGTGGATAAAAGCATTGGTTCTAGAGTTAGATTGACTGGGTTTATAGCCCAGGTTAACTACTTACTAGCAATTTCGAGAATCTTACTCAAGTTACTTGACTGCTCTGTGCTGCAGTTTTTCCATCTATCTAAGGGTCAAAATAATAGTATGTATGTCCTTAAGATTAAATGAATTAAACTATGTAAAACACAGATGTTAGCTGGCACATGCTGAACACTTGATACATTTTAGTTATTAAATAAAGCACAACAGAAATTTTCCTCTTGTTAGATAACATAAACTAATGATTAGATATTTGATGATGGTTCGATTAGGAAAGGGAGTGACAGGAAAGAATGGCAATCGACAGGTTTGAGAATTTGAGTTTGCTTATGCTTATCATGGTATAAATCTGACTGAAGGAAAATGAATCATAATCACTAAAATTAGGATATATTAAAATACCTGGTGAGGTCCCATAACCCAGAACTATCAGACACAAACTAATTGCTATCCGATTTTTAAAAATCTGATTGTCAAGAAGATAAGAAATCTAACAAGCCTGGGCAAAATTCCTGAGTTTTGCATTAAAAGCCAAGACAATAAGATCTGTTGAAAATATCCTATCAAAATTACTGTAAAAGTTACCTGTCACTTTACTACAAACAGAAGTAGCCCATTAGAATAAATTATATAATACCTGTGGATTATCTGAAATAAAGAATGAATATATATATATATATGTATGTGTATATATATATATATATATATATATATACACACACACACACACATACACAAATGAAAATGCTTCTATTATGAAGTAAATTTTACTATATCTTTAGGCAAATGACATTTCATGTTCACTGTGTGCTTTGTTCTAAATCTTTCACAAAATGCCAAACCTTAGAAATAGGAGCTTTTTATTTGACAAAGGAAAGAGTTGGATATCAGTTAAGAGTTGTCTATAATTGAAACTTTAATAGGATTTTAGACATCAAAACAAGGATACCAATTTAAATAACAATGGATTTCATTTTTATCCTGGACATTTTAGATGTGACATTAGACTGGAGATTCAGTCTTCTGATTCCTTCATTCCTTTAACAAATTTTTATTAAACATTTACTGTGTGCCAAGCTCTTTTCTAAATCTTGACAAAAGAATAGGAATGAGGTAGACAATGTCACTACTCTCATACAATTTACATTCTAGTGAGGAGACACAGTAAATACATTTTGAAAAATTTCAGAAAATGTTAAATGATACCAGAAGATCAAAGAGGACATAAACATAGAAAAGACTACATGGCTATTTTGGATCGTGTGGCCATGGAGTCTTAAGGAGCTGACCTCTTGACTGAGACGTGAATGACGATAAGACATGAATGACAATCCAGAGCTGAGAATCAAGAAAAAAAAATCCAAGAAAATGGAACAGCTAGTAAAAACATCCTAAGGTGAGAGAGAAGACCAGTTTAGCTGAAAGTTTATAGACAGGGTAGATGGTGTCTATAGGAAGTTCAATATCCCAAAGTCCAAATCATTTATGGTACTATAGGATAAGGTGAAATACCAAGATCTTAGCTACTATCAGAAGCCATGAATTTGGTGGGTTTTAAGCTGAGGAGTGACATGATCTGATTATATTTTAAATAGACTGCTATTGCTATTACATGGAGAATAAATTATAGAAAGCAAGAGTGCAAGCAAGGAGACCAATTAGAAGGTTATATCAATAGTCCAAGTAAGAAATGGAGAAGTCTTAGAGGAATAGTGGTAATGGACATAAAATCAAATAGTCAGGTTTGGGGCCACTTTTAGAGTTAGAAATGATAAAACTTGGGGGGTGTATTGGAGAGAGAAAAAGCTAAATTATAAATGAATTCTAAGATTTTGGTCTGAGAAACCTAGCAGAAGTGGTGCCATTTTCTGATATTCAAGAGCTTGGGGGAAGGAGTGGGTTTGGGTGGAAAAAAAAAAGTTGTCTTATGAACAAAGTAAGTTTTAGATGCCTATTAGCCATCCAACAAGAGCTGTGAAGTATAAAGTTGGATATTTGAATCTAAGTTTCGGAGGAGAGGTAACAAAAGGAAGATATCGATTTGAAAATATAGACTAATGGGGGACTTCTGGTTAAGATGGTAAATGCTATGCTCACCTCTTCCCATGACTACACAAAATTACAGCTAAATTATAGAATAACTACCCTTAAGAACCACCTGAATACTAGCTGGACAGAACTTCTATAACTCAGAATACATAAGACATGTTGAGACTAGTAGGAGGGCAGAGATGCAAATTAGGCTGGTCCTACACTCACATGTGGTGGTTAAGAATCAGGAGGAATATCTTGGCTGCAGAGGTCCCCAATAAAGAGTGGTCACAGACCCACACAGGGCTCCCAGTGTTGATAAGAGGATTCCCCACAACAGCTAGCTGTGAACATCAGCAGTCTGAGTGAGACAGAGGGCTACTAGAGTCCCAGCCATCCTTTTAAAGGACCAAAAAAACCAGATTCACTTGTACTTGTCTTACACTTCAGAGAAGGGACAGCAACTCAAAAAGTACCAGGACATCAAGGAGGAACTGAATTGTCTGGATTCAGGGCAAGAGTGGAAGGGGTAGCTACCTCAGGTGCCTGCAGATGCCATTGTTTCTTTGATGAGCTCTCCCCCACTCAGTCTGCAGATTCAGGTGGTTACCAAATCTGAGTCTTCATTAATACAGCATACACTGCTCTTGCCCCATCCTACTAATTCTCTGAAATCTCATCCCACCTAATTAATATCCAGAACCTCTTTTGGAGGATAACTCACACAAGGGGCTAGCCTGGGCCTGAACTGCAGACTTTTCTAAAATCTCTTAAAGGTCCACAAACTTCAAGCAAGTATTGGTTGGCCTCTGCATGCCCTGTACCTCTTGCTAAATGTACACAAGCCCAGCACTGGCAACAGCTAGCCTCAGTTTATAGTATAACCACTCTTAGGTACCTCCAAGCTTAGCACAAGCAGCTACCAACCAAAGATCACTTTGTAGCTCCTATCAGGTGGCTCCAGGTTGGATAAAAGCATTGGCTGACCTTAGCCTGCACTAGATAACCTCCTAAGAGGTCCCAGAACCAACATACCAGAACGCTGGTTTCAGACCACACCAGGGAAACACCCAATTAGCTCCACAAATGACATACCCAATGGGTAGACTCTGCAAGCACCTGAGCCCTGCTAAAGCAAATCTTGCTCAATGGGATCAACTCCTGCACAACAAGATTGTCCACTGAAGTTACAGACAATCCTCATAGCCAGTCAGCCTAGAGTCAATCCCAACCACTGACATGCCAACAGCAATCAAGGCTCAACTACAATAGGAGAGCACACACAACCCTCACAAGGGACACCTGTGGAGCATCTGGTTTAGATGAACAGAGACACTATACCACTGTGTCCTAAGGAACACCTACTATAAGGCCCTTCTGCTAAGACTGGAAGACAGAGCAGATCTACCTAATAGAAACAAACACAGGGAGGCAGCCAAAATGAATAAACAAAGAAACATTTCCCAAATAAAAGAAAAGAATAAGATGGCAGAAAAAGAACTGAACAAAATGGAGGCAAGCAATATACCAGATACAGAGTTCAAAACACTGGTTATAAGGATGCTCAGTGAACTTAGGGGGAAGAATAGATGAATTCAGTGAAAATTTCAACAAAGAAGAAACATAAAAAAAGGAGAGAGAAAACACGAAAAAGAACCAGTCAAAAATGACGAATACATTAAATGAAATTGACAGTTAATTGAAGCAGAGGATCAAATTAGCAATTTAGAAGACAAGCAAATGGAAATCATCCAATCAGAAGAGCAAAAAGAAAAAAGAATTTTTAAAAATTAAGATTGTTTAAGGGATCTTTTGGACAACATCAAGTGTAACAACATTTACATCATAGCAGTACCAGAGGGATAAGAGAGAGAGCAAGGTATTAAAAACCTATTTGAAGAAATAATGATGGAAAACTTTCCTAACATGGCAAAGGAAATGGACATATAAGTCCAGGAAGGGCAGAAAGTCCCAAATATGATGAACCCAAAAAGGCTCACACAAAGAAACATCATCATTAAAGTGTCAAAGCTTAAAGACAAAGAGAATTTTAAATGTAGCAAGAAAAAAGCAGTTAATTATATACAAGGGATCTTCATAAGACTGTCAGTTGATTTCTCAATAGAAACTTTAAAGGCCAGAAGAGATTGGCTCAAAATATTCAAAGTGATGAAAAGCAAGGATCTACAATCAAGATTGCTCTATCCAGCAAGGCTATCATTTAGAATATAAGGAGAGATAGAGAGCTTCCCAGACAAGAAAAGCTAAAAGAGTTTATCACTACCAAACGAGTATTACAAGAAATGTTAAAGGGATCTCTTTAAGAAGAAGATAAATAAATAAATAAGAATAAGAAAATATTGCAAAGAAAAAACTCTCACTGATTAAGGCAAGCAATAAAAGCCATGAATTAACCAATACTAAAGCTAGTACAAAGTTTAAAAGGCAAAAATAGAAATATCATATGTAATAAATTAAGGATACACACAAACATATACATACAAAAGAAGTAAAAAAAAATGACAAAAACATAAATATAGAGGGAGTGAATAATAAATGGTACTGATTATAGAATGTGTTGGAACTTAAGCAACCATGAACGAACATGTGGAACAGAGAGAGAGGAATAAGTAAAGGGTCTGAAGTGAACAAATAAATGATATATTTGATTAAATAATCATGTTTGACAGGAGGATCAGGTGAAAAAAAACAATAGAAAGGGTTCATATTCTGGAAAGTCTTGAATGCTTGCCTAAGATATTTTATTTTTATTCAGTAGACAATGGGAAGACATTGTATTTTAAAGAAGAAGCCATGAGAATAAGTGATACCACTTAAGAGAATAGGGCCAAGTTACCGAGCCAATGGGTACATTTAGAGGTAGGGTAGAGGAAGAGGAAGAGCCGGAATACAAGACTGAGGAATATCAGCCAGTGAATTAGGAGGAAAAGTAGGAGAGATGCTGACCAAAAGGCTAAGAGAAGAAATCATTTCAAGAAGGAGGGAGTGATCAATTGTGTCAAATGCTGCTGAAGAATAAGGTAAGATACGACGTAGAGAACATTGGATTTGGCAGTTCTGGTGGAATGGTGGGTAAATGAAGCTCAATTAAAGAATAAACTGAGGAGCGAATGTGAAGTGATGAAAGAAAAAGCAACTATTAATAGAAGAAACTACTTCTAAACAATAAAATTAGTAGAGCCCTCAGAAACTGGATAGGCATACTTGTGATGCTGAAAGAGTTCAAAGAAAAGGTTACAATTATAATGAGGGGATTTGTGCATCTGTTTGTGAGTTGAATCAGATGACCTTGTAAATACCTATCATATAATGATGTTCTAGGATTCTTTTATCCTATAGTATTTATCTGATAGAGCTTTCTTGCTTGCCTAAACTGTCATTGCAGTTTCTTTCACCTGATTTCTCTTCAACTTTATCAAGAATAGATCGCATTATTTTTATTAGACCTTATAAAATACTGGAAATAGCTCTTAAACTTTATTACTTTCTCAGTAGGCCCTTGTTTGAGAAAAATTGATCTCATTTAACTTTCCTGTAATGTAGATAAGGCAATTAAGGCTCTGAGAAGTGAAATGTTTAGTCAAATATAAAATTCTAAGATAATAGCAATGCTAGAACTGGAATCCAAGTCTCCTAGTTTCATTTCTTATAATTTTATTAGTTCTTTATTTTTGGTTTACATCTTTCTAATTTTTATAAACAATTTGCTTACAAAATAAGAACTTCCAAAGTTGCATTGTTTAAAAGAGCCAAAATAAAAAGCAAATTAAAAAAAAAGAACAAGAAACACCTGAAATTTTCAGCATCAGTAAATTGAAGTTTCTTTTTCAGAAATGAGCAGAGGCAGTCATTTCTCTAGCCACTGGAATTTTGGCATCTGATGGCCCTCAGCTGAGTCCTTTTCTGGGAATTGTCAAGCCTCAGGTCAGGTGAACTCAGCAGCAATTCATCATAAGATGGAAGTGGTAAATTCAGAATCAAGCATAAGCAGGATGAAGGGCACAATTAAGCTTCATTGGCACCTCTCTCTCAGCACGAACCTGTGGCCATTTGAATGGTCCCTGATGATTAGTTCACAGAGAAGGAAAAAGCCCAACAGATGGTTCACAGATAGGTCATCCTAATATAAAGTGCAAGCTAAAAATGGACTGCTGTTGCACTATAAACATACTCATGGGTGTCTCTGAAAGAAAGCTGTAAAGGGAAATCTTTACAATGGTGGGAACTTCAGGCATTGCATCTGATTATCTACCTATTGTAGAAAGAATGGGGGGACAAATAAACAATATATACCAATTCATGAACAGAGGAAAATAATTTAACTGATTGTTCAGGGTCATGGAAAAATGAAAATTAGACAAGTGGCCTCAAGGATATCTAGGGAAGACGTATATGGGTGGCCTGATGCAAATGAGTCCAAGTGTGAAGATCTTTTTATTATAGGTTAATATCCTCTAGAGAACATCCTTCTCTCCATCATTCTTCATAGACAAGGCACTAAACAACCAAAAATATGGAATGGCAAGGCTGTTGCTATCAGCTTCTCTGTCATCAGCCACTGCAGTACTGGCATAATGGTCACATGAACAGAGACTTCACAGTAGCAGGGATGAAGGCTATGTATGGGCCTAACAGTATGGCTCCCATTCACTAAGGCTAATCTAGTTACTGCCACTTCAAAATATCTCACCTCTCCACACAGAGAATAATGCTAAGTCTTGTTATGGCATAATCCTCAAAGACATGAACCAGCTACTTGGTGACAAACTGACCACTCTGAACCCCTTCCACTCTGCAAAGGGCAGCAATTCTTCTCGGCTGAAATCAACACATATTCCAAGTATGGTTTGCCTTTGCTATCCAAAGGACCTTCACCAGCACCGCCATTCAAAGGGTTACAGAGTGTTTGATCCACTGACATAAGATTTTGCACCATATTACATCAGACCAAGAGACCCACTTGACAACAAAGGAGATATAGTAGTGAACACATGACCATGGGATCCACTGGTTTGATCACATACTGTACCACCCAGAAGTTTCCCAGTCTGATAGAGTGAGAGAATAGCTTTTTGAAAGTGTGACTGAGACACCAGATTAGATATGAAATTCTATACAAATGGGGAGGGAATATGCTCTATGACCTAGTTACATCATAATTCAATGACCATTATGCTATGTCTGCAATAGGTAGAATGTATGGGTCTAGAGTATCCCTGCTTTACCATCCCTCCAAGTAACTAACTGGGATAATTTGTGCTTCCCATTTGTATACCTTGTGGACCTAGGTATTCTGTTCCTCAGAGAGGGAAATATCCCATCATAAGACACAATAAAATTCCCATTAAATTTTAAGTAAAAAAAAATGACTACTGTCACTTGAGGGTTCTCATTATATGAAGAAAGCAAAGCAAAACAAAACAAAGCAAAGCAAAACAAAACAAAACGTAGTAACAAAGAAAGATGTCACTATCCTGCCATGGGTGCTTTACTCAGATAATTGGGTAGAGAGGTAGGACTGCTGCTTCAAATGAGGGCAGGGAATAATATGTTTTGTACCAATGTAATCTACTGGGAAATCTCTTGGTATACTACATTGCCCAATTTTGACGATGATTGTATAAATGCAACAGGCATGGCCTGAGAAACTCACGGTAACCAGAGGCTCAGACCCACAAGGGATGAGGGTTTGGGTTACCCCACTATGTAAGCCACATAGGTTAGTAGAGATGTTAGCCAAGAGTGAGTAAAATCTAGAATAAATAGTAGACAAAAGATACAAGGAGAACTTAATAAAATATATAAGTAAATTCAAATGGCACAGAAGATAGACGTTAGTCTATGTCTCCCAGGACTGAGGAATTCAGAACCTTAGTTGCTAGTAGCATTGACAACTAATGGTTTTCAGCTGAATTTCTAACTATGAATTGCTCTCACCTGTAAAAAATTGCCTTGCCCCATGTCACACCTGCTCTCAGGGCATAGTCCCCATTCAATTACTACATAATAGGAGTTTCAAAGACTCAACTTCTTTGCCTCAAGGAAGGATAACTTTGAAGAGCCATCCTTGCTCCAGAGCTCCCCAGGGTCTTTACTGCAACTTCATTATAATTTTACTCCTCTCTCAACCCAACCCTACTTCATTTACTCACCCAGTGTAAGGGTTGATCCCAAGGGCACTCACCAATAAAACTACTGCACACACAAATCTTTTTCTTAGAATCTGTTTCTTAGGGCCAGTTAGTTAAAAAAAATATATGGAATGTCCATGTGAGATAACAATCTTCCAGTAATTAGAATGATATTGTAATAGGTTATTTCATGGAATTTGGAAAATTAAGTTAGGACAATTGTGAAATTTTTGCTCTCTTATAAAATAAATGTATAAACGTATGTAAATACATCCTGGGAAGAAGCATAAAGTAGCAAAATGTTAACAGCAGCTATCTTTGGGTACTAGGCTACATGATGTTTTTGTATATTTTTAATGATAGACACTAGATGTGTTATTATTTTTAATAATATCTATTCAGTAAAAAAGTTGAGTAGTATAATATGCCTATAAAAATAGAGACATGCATAAAACAGAAGGAAGTAGAGAGAATGAACACAGTCTAATATAATTACTCTCTATTCCAGGTGACCCTCAAATTAAAGATAGGAAATAATTTATCTCTCTTCCCTAATTTATCCACGGGATTAATTGAAGTTACTAGGTCAGATGGACAAATAGGAAATTAAACCTAAGAGGGGAATTGCTGGGTCATATGGTCACTCTATGTTTAACCTTTCGAGGAACAGCCAGATTGTTGTCCAAAGCAGCTACACCATTTTATGTTTAGCAGTTATTATAACCCACACTATTCTTCCACCCTTGTCCAAGAAGGTTTCCCTTGTGGTCTGAATATTCTGCCAGATACTGATTAGTCATTTCTCTTAGATGGGTTCGTGCAAGTTCCTAACCAAAGGAAAGACTAGGGAAAGTCAAAAGAATTTGGTTGGTTCCCAAAGTGCCATACCTTTGGTAAGAATCAGTCAAACATTAATTTTTCTTCAAAACTGACACTCAGCTCTTAGAGCATGTTCTTCACTATTCCTGTCCAGCCACTTAAGGCATGCATTCATTCGACAACCCACTCAATAATCACTAGGTCAAAGGTGGGGCTTGTCTAATTGTCTTGTTTATCTCTAAGATCCTCTCCTCTTAAAGAACAGAGCCTCCTAATGAGTTGCTTTACCTTGCATAGAGAGTCGAATTTTAATTAAAATCAGAAATTGTATAAATTGATATCTAGTACAAGATTATTTTGTTTGCTTTTTAAAAATTATGCTACATAAATTTTATAAACAGGGGATATTTGCTTTTCTTTTCTCCTCTCCCAAGGCTAGATTATTCTAAATTTTTTTAGGAAATTTGCCATATATCATGTTTGAACATCAGATTCAATTCCTGGGCTCTTGGTGGTAATTCTCATCTGATAAAAAGAAAGCATACAGTTTTAAAACTCATTTTCTGGTACAAAAATTTTAATGAGGAAATTATGATTTATGTAAGTGGCATCAAGGGGCCCAATGGTCACAATGTCTTTAACAGTTTCATAGAAAATGCAGAAGTGTTTTCCAAGTGGGTGTTCCTTGATCAACTCCAATAAAAACCAAATGAGTCTCATCAAAATGTATTTTTTGTGCAGATTTTTTTGAGGAGGTTAAACAAATGCAATTCAAGAATGCTATGATTTTGAACTTCACTAATTTGAAGTGGTATGGAATAAAACTAATAATATCTCTATAAATGTATTTTAAAAATAATAATTCATATTTCTTTCAATTATAAAAAGTATTCCAAGAATGAACTAATTCAAAGATGACTGGCTGAATAGATTATAAACTGTGTTTTTGCTATTTTTATTAGAAGGTAGCAAATTAGTTGGCAAACAGATCCACCATCTCTTGTCAGATCTATTGAAACTATACAGGTTAGCATAGTTCCAGATACGTACAAATTAGTACAACTGCCCTGTATATACCTTTCTGGTGCTCCATCTTCATAAAAGATCTCTTAGAGACATAAACATGTTACATACTACATACAGTATTTACATATTATGTTAACATGTTGTACATTATATATTTCTTGACCAATAGCTAAAATCCTGGCTGAACGCAGAGTTACATAGAAAGTTATTTATAGACATAGTTTGTCATGAGTATATAGAAATAGTATTTCTCAGTCATTTCTGAATACATAATATTTTTACTTGGATCAAATTTCAAAAAGTACAAAGGTTATGCTGTGGGAAAATCTCTCACCCACTCCTATCTGCAGACCACCCAGTTCTTCTCTAGAGAGGCAAAACCATTATTACCAGCTTTTTGTGTAATCTTCCTGAGATATTCAACACATACAAAGCAAATATGTATGTTTATCTTCCTTTCTAACAGCACTAGTAGCAAATGATATGGTCTTATATTTTTCACTTAATAAAACATCTTGAAGATTGGTACATATCCATGCCTAAAGAAATTTCTCATCCTTTTTTGCATATGCATTGTGTATTAATTGTATGGATGCAGCACAGGTTGTTTAGTCTACATGGAAATTTTTTTTAAAAATATATGTCCCTGACAAGGAAGCAAACAAAATGTCCTACAATAGATGACTGGATAAAGAAGCTGTGGTACATATATACAATGGAATATTACTCAGCCATAAGAGATGAAATACTGCCATTTGTGACAGTATGGATTGACCTTGAGATAATTAAGATAAGCAAAACAAGCCAGACAGAAAAAGTTGAAAACCACATGGTATCACTTATATGTGAGATATAAATCAAAAAGCAACAAATAGGCCAAACAAACAGAGACTCATAGACATGGACAATAGACTAGTTGTTACCAGAGAGTGGGGTGAAGGGGAGAGAGGGGAGGTAAATAGGGTAAAAGAGGTCAAATATGTGGTGACAGAAATAAATCTAACTATGGACAGTGAACACACAATGCAATATAAACTGAAACTACTGGATTTTGTTAATCAATGCAATGTCACCATAATAAAAATAATAACAAACAAATAAATAAATAATACATGTCCCTGTGTCTTCTCATCAACCTAAAGAATCAAAATCTATGGACCAAAGTCTGGGAATATGTATTTTTAACAAACTTCCCAGGTGACTGTCATCCAGTCAGCCCAGCAGATTATTTCTGGGGAATCACCATTCTAGGTTATCTATTCTGAAACTCACTATTTCCAGCTGAGTTTTTCATTGCCGTTGGAAAGCAGAGGTCATATATTCTGGGAAGAGTCTAACTCACTGATAGTACCTGTTCCTGAAGGAAAGGAGGTACATAATCTTTATTATTCATATAGAACATTTTGGGGAAAAAAATTATTCCTCTACAGGTGCCAGTATAGTTAAGTCACCTATTGATTTGCCCCCATCACATAGCTGAAGTGAATCTCAATGAACCTCAAATTTTCTTCTGCTTCACACAATCCCCCAGCAGCTATGATTTCCCTGACACTTGGTGATTCTCAGAGGGGACCTGGAGTTTTTATAATACGGAGAGGCCACAGTTGATACTCACATCAAATCCCTAAAAGAAGTGCTCCCACCCAACCTATACAGAAAAACTAATTTTGATTCTCCAAGAAGGCCACAGATCTCCTAGGTCATCTCTATATTCATCTGGTCAAGAGAAAAATTATTTAATTTTATCAAACAGAAGAATCAAAGGCAGATGGTGGCATAGTTGTATCTTTTCTCTTTTTCCCCTCTCTTACCAGTCTACAACATGTTTTTAGTTTTCCCCCACCTAATAAGTTGTGGTACAAGACAATACATTATTCAATGGTATTTTCCTTAGAGACCCTAACCATCTAATATAGTAATGGATATGTTCTTTTGGCCAATGATTTGGGTAAATGTGGATTTGAAACCAGAAAACTTAGAACATGTAAAAGTAGTGAAAATGAAAACATATACACAAGGTCATTTTGATTTAGAGCAAGTTTAAAATGCTTGTGATTATGTTTGTATAAACCTGGTCTTCCCATCCATCATCCCTCAATTGAACCTTTGTTTCTTAACATTTGCTTCCCTTCTTGTTTTATCAGGTTTATTATAAGTAAATGGTTCATCAGCTGAATTTGCCTGGAGGCTTTGCAAGTAGATTAAGAACTCTTCTATAATTGAGTTTGTTTGAGCAATTTGAAGAAATAAATCAATTGCTTAAAACAATAAAAATAAAAGAGGTGGTGTTCCTTACTGGATTTTATGAAAGCAGGAAAAGAACTAAGGATTTGATTTCATTCTACATAAATTACTTAAACTAATTATATAAGGTGTAATCATATGTCCCCATTTTATAGATGAAGAGATTTGAGACTCAAAGAGGTTAAATAATTTACCCAAATCACACATATAGTGAATGGCACAGCTATGGCTGGAAGCTAGTTCTGATTCTAAATATTATGCCTCATCTACTAAATCATGTTCACTATCTAGGAAAATTATATAATTTGCAGACACATTTACAAGAGGAAAATAGTCAACATATTTAGATAAAAAAATTATTCAGTATTTCATTATGAATCTCCACACTGGATAATTGAGGCGATTCAATTTCCTAGACAAGTATTTCTGTGGCCGAATGGATAATTATTGAACCAATTATGCTTTCAGATCATTCAGATCACATGCTATTAAGAAAAGCTAGTCTAGATATAGCTCTATATGTAAATTGCATATCATCGAGTTTAGTTTTAGAATGGTTTTAGCTATAACTGAGTATAACAGCTTCTTTAGGAAGTTTCCAAATGAAAAAGTGATTTGCACTTTTTGTTGTTGTTAGTGTATAGTTCTATACTCAACTTAATCAAATATTAAAAATATATAGATTTAAATATTAGCTTTAAATATAAATCATTGACACACTGTCTAGTGCTTCCGTAACATCACACAGAAAGAAACTAACGTCAATAAGACTACATATTTTTAAGGAGGTAGCATACCTGTTCTGACCTCTCTAAGTTCCTGAATGTTAGTGTAGGGTTTACCTAGGTTAGATATCTATACCTAACCAAAGCTGGAGAAATTGTAAAATATTAGACGCTTCTAAAAACAAGAAAATAATTTGTTTTAAAAGATTAAACCCACAGCATTTAATGAAATGTATACTCTATAGCTAATCGAGTCACAAATATATTTATGCATATGCATGCATAAATATATATGTGTATGTGTGTGTATGTTTGTGCATGTATTACACAGTGGTTATTGATATAGTCTGAATTCTTCTTCCACATCCTATCTACTCTTTTCCTAATATCTCACCTTCTTGCCATAATTGGATGGAATTTCAGGGCCCTTATCCTCAGTACCTATTTATGCATTTATAAACAATTTACTCTGAGCATATTCTTTTTAAATTTGAAATATTTTTATATACTTAAAATTATAATCGAACATCAAAAACACTCATGTACCCAACTCCAGTCTTCATAAATTTAATATTTCACTTTACTTTTTTCATTTTCAAATTACAAAACATAGCTATGGTTGGTTTTGAAGCTCCCTTAAACCCCTTACTAATCCAAGTTCCCTTCTTCTTTCCTCACATGCTAACCATGACCCTGAATTTGCTGTCTCTCATTCTCAAGCACTATACAATTGCTTACTTAAAATATTTGAATTTATAGACAATATATGAGACTTTAGTTAAACATGGCAGATTAAACATACACATTTATTTTCATTCTATCCTGACACCCAATTAAAATTCTGTAAAAGCATAGTCATACAAAGAAAAAAAGTTGTGCTTTGTCCAGTTAAATGTGGGAGTATGTGTCAGGGTGATTTTTATTTCATCAAGATAGAAAAAAAGAGGCTAAAATATCTGTTCCTTTTATCAGGAATACAAAAATTTTCCCTGTTGACTTTTGCTTTTGTGTCATTGGTAAAAACTGAGTCATGATCACCACAAATTGCAACAGTCCTAAGATAGAAAGTATTTCGCTTTTCCACGTTTAAAACAGAGGTGGGCGAATGCATATGCATTGAGAACCAAAGGACTGAGTGCCGTAGGGCCCAAGAATTGTATGTGGCTGGGTGGAGAGATTGGAATTGTCAATTGAGTTCTAGGAGACTGCTGCCTTAGGTAAATTCCATCAAATGCAAAGTGCTTGCTTTGCTTATTAATGCTGTCTTTAGCTCAGATTTCTCTAAAGTGTTCTCTTAGGGATAGGATTCAGTGGGATGTTTTTCAAGCTTATTTGACCATAGTATTATGTAGTGAAATAAGATTGAAAAATTGGAATTGACTTACCACGTTGTTAAAATATATTTGTACAATCCTAAACGATATGTAATTTCCTTCTGTTTCATAATTCGTATTTTCAATGTATTCCTTAGCAGGGAGTTACTACTCTTATTGATTTTATTTTCTCTTTTTTTCAGTTTGTAAATGTTAAATTAAATTTGATATGAATTATATTAATTTAGGACTCTTAAATCTAATTTCTGTTCTTTTATTCCCATTCCCTCAAGTAATATCATTCCAAAACATGATTTTGTTATCATTTGAGATTAAAAATTATAGGACTTCTTCATCACCTTTCCAAATTTTTAAATTTATCTTTTGTCATTTAATTTTTAATTTATCAAAGTAATATATGCACATACTTTATAAAATCAGATAGTCCTAAAATGTTTATAACAAAAACAGTGGTTCTATGCCTTACTACCTCTCTCCTTGCCGTGGTGTTATTCCCTTATTTCTACAACTCTGTGTTTATTAACAATATGCATACATCTTTATCTTTTTTCTCTTTTCAACTCTTATTTACATTATATTTCCAAAATTTAAAGGATGTATAAAAATAACAGTAATAATAAAATTAACCCTCATGTATCCATCATCCAAATTTAACAATTATCATCATTTCATAGCCAATCTTGTTGCACTTAAATCTTTTTATCTTCTCCAGGATTATTTATTTTTCCATTAAAATTTTTAATTGAAGTATAATGTCCAACAGAAAAGTGCAAATATCAAAGTATACTGCTCACTGAATTTTCAAAAAGTGACTGCTCCTATGAAACAAGTACCCAGATCAAGAAACAGAATATTAATCGCCCCCAGAGTTGCTCATTAGAGCCCCTCACTCCTGCCTCTTTCCAGTTGACAACCACTCTTCTAACAGCATAGATTCATTGCCTTTGTTTTGACATAATGTGTAAATGGATTCATACAATGTGCTTATTTTGTTCTGACTTCTTTCACTTAGTGTTATATTTCTGATATTCATTCCATGGTTTTATGTCATAAGTTGTTCTTTCTCATTATTGCTTAGTATTACACTATTAGAATATACCACAATTTATTTAGTTATCTTACTGAAGATGGACATTTCAGTAAGGTCCACTTTTTAGTTATTTAAAATAGCATGGCTGTGAACATACTAAAACATTGCTGGTGATCGTATAATTGTATTTTTGTTGAGTATATACCTAGGAGTGGAATTTCTAGGTATGTATATATATGTTCAGTTATAGTACATACTTCCAAAAAGTTGTCCTAAATTGATTGTCTTAATATGTATTCCCACCAGCAGCATATAGGAGTCCTAATTATTCCACATCCATGACACCTGTGTTTTTCTTTTTTTCTGTTGTTTGTTTTAGCCATTCTGGTGGGACTGTAGTGATAGCATACTGTGGTTTTAACTTGAATTTCACTGTAAACTAATGAAGCTAAATGTCTTTTTGTATGTGTTTTGGCCGTTTGAATATCTGACCAAGTCTTATGTTAATTTTCCTTATTGACTTGTAGAAATTCTCTAAGTGTTTTCAATATAAGACCCTTTTCAGATATATGTGTTGGAAATATATTCTACTATTGAGTTGTCTTTTCAATCCCATAATGGTATTTTTTAACAAATAGATGTTTTAAGTTTTAAAATACTACCACTAATCATTAAAAAAATTTTTTTTGGCTCGTGTTTTCTACGTGCTGTTTAAGAAATCTTTGCCTACCTTAATTCGTAAATATGTTCTCCAATGTTCTAAATTCTTTATTGTTTACATTTTACATTTAGAATAGCAGTTTATACAGAATTTTGTTTCTGCACTGCACTGAAGTACCATTTTTGTCATAAATCAGACGAGTAAATGTGGATCTTTCTGGAATCACCTCTTTTCTGTGTATTTGTTCTTATTCAAATACCAATTTTTTGTTATTGTACCTTTATAACAGATATTGGCATGTAGTGTAAGCTCTCTAGCTTTCTCCTTTTTAAAGATTGTCTTAGCTTTTCTTTTGGTTCATAGTATTTCCATATTAACTTTATAATTAGCTTTTCAATTATTTGAAAAAAACTATTCGGTAAGGTCCACTTTTTAATAATAACCTGCTATAAAAGTAATAATTTACAATTTTATTTAATTTTAGCCATTCTAGTGAATATATGGTGATATCTCATTGTGATTTTAATTTGCATCTCTGATGACTAATGATATTAAGCACTTTCATCTTTTATTGGACATTTGCATCTATTACGTTCAAAAGTGCCTGCCTATCTTTTGCTCATTAAAAAATTGTTTTTTTGTTTTATTCTTTAAAAATTGGGTGTTTTTTTTTTTTAATTCTTGAGTTAGAAGACTTTTTTACACATTCTGGATACATGTCCTTTATTAGAAGTTGTAGCTTACTATTTGATTTCTTAAAGATTCCTTTTGTTGAACAGAAGCCTTTTATTTTGGTGAAGTCTAATTTATCCATTTTACTTTATGGTTAGTGCTTTTACTGTCCTTTCAAAAGAAATTTGTCTACCCCAAGGTTAAAATAATTTTTTTCTGTTTCTTTCTCAGAGTTTTAGTTTTAGAATTTATATTTAGGTTAATTATATATTTTGACCTTTCTGTGTATAGTATGAGGTATGGATCAAGGTTAATTTTTTCCCCCATACAGATATTCAATTGTTTTAGGACTATTAGTTGAAAAGACTATTCTTTTATCCTGTTGAACTGCTTCGGCATTTTTCAGAAGAAAATCAGTTGACTATTCAAGTGTAAATCCATAAGTGGGTTCTATTTTCTTATATATATATCAGACCACTTTCTAGTTTTTTACAAGTCCCTGAGGCTCTATTCATTTTTCCATCAATTATCTTTCTAACTGATTTTCATATTAGATAATTTCTACTAACCTGTCTTCAAGTTTTTTTTTGACATTTTCTTTTCTAGAGCATTAGAGCCCATCCAGTGAATATTTAAAATCAGATATTGTATTTTCCGTTCTAAAATCTCTATTAGTTTTTTAAAAATAATTTTCATTTCTATATTCAGATTTTTTATTAGTCCTTTCATTATATTTATGTTTTGCTTTGTATCCTCAAAGATATCTGTGTTAACACCTCAGTCTGCCAATTCATAATCTCTGTCATATCTGTGTCTCTTTATTAGAAGGCCACCTTTCCTGCTTCTTCACATGGTAATTTTTATTAGATGCTGGATATTTTGTTCTATTTTGTTAAGAGGGTTGAACTTTGTTATGGCAGGTAATTAATTTACTTGTGAAGCTGCTCGATTCTTTAAAGGATTGTTTATAAACTCAATATGGAAGATCTAGACTAAAGCTAGAAATCATTAGATTTGGCCTTTTGGGTATCAGTTGAATATCTGGGGGTTCATTGAGTTCTCTTCATTTTAGCTGGATGGAACCCCAACATCTCTCAGCCCTATAAAAGCTCTGGCAACTCTATTCAATTCATAGCTTTTCTTGGCCATATAGAGTCTTAACTTGTGCTTTCACAGCTTAGTCTTTGGCCAAATATTTATGGGGATCAAATTCAGATTTCTGAAATTTCTTTTCTTTGCAGCTCTTTCCTCTCCTTTGCACTTAATATTTCAGCCATCTCAGAGCTGTTATTTTTCTTATTTTCTTTTTTCTTATAATAAAATTATATTGGATTCAACTGTAATCCTTTTCTTTTGCTTATTAAGTGAAATTAGTTTTACTGTGCTTTCAGAATGTAGGAGTGGATTAGAATAACTTTTCTTCTGCTATGGTTTATGACTCCCATTTTATTTTTTCCAGATGTAATAAAGTCAATAGCCAATTACTTTCTAAAGTCTACTGCCTCTTGCCCTCCTTCTCACTTTTATCCAGATCTTCTTTTTCCTAAGAATTATTCTAGTGAATTGTTGAAACTACGCAGAACCTCTGACTTTGTAGCAAGGTCATCATAAGTGAGGGTGGCTTGAGGACTCCCAAACTTGTGGCTGGTGTGTAAAGTAAGAACATTCTTGAGTCGGACTATGCCCTCTACCTCTAAAGTTTGACCTAACTTCCATGTCAGTGATGTCATGGCTTTTGATGAGAAAGGCTGGGTATCAATATGTTATACAAATCAATATAAATTTATCATGGAGTAACACAAACTACTTAAAAAAATGCACATTATTAGAAATGACATTATTAGAAATATAAATATTTAACAAAGGGAGAGAAGTAAGAAACATACAGGAATTAGGGTAAGACTTGTTGCTAGTTTGATGATATTATTGCTATGATACTAGAATGCTCAAATTTTTCCCTGCTATTCATCCCCACAGGGTTCATGATGCATCCCTAACAGTGAAGATCAATAGGAAAATGGGAATCAAATGACAATCAACTGTAACCCTAATGCAGATCTGAGGGAAATGAGAGGATGGACTTGAGAACTAACAACCAGGGTAGGTCTACCCCTTGAATATCTCCAGAAACAAATATTTTCTTACTACTTTGTGAGGCAAATCTTTCTGTAAATGGTCGCATTCAACAAGAACATTAGTCCCTGTGTTAATATTGGCTTTTTCAAAACTTACATTCAGAACAATGCATAATAGATTTCATTCCTTTTCAAAAAAGACCAGATTTAAATATATAAAGATAGGTATGCACTCTTTTTTTTCAGGTATTATGAACATGTCAATAACTTTGTATATTCTTTTGTATACTTGTAGGACTTAAGAGTTCAGATATTAACCAGGCAACTTTATAGTCATATAAGGAGATACTTGAGGCCCAAACCAGTTGATGAGGGAAAGTTCTACTTTAATGCCAGTTAATAAATGTAGAAGGAATGACAGAATTGGGAAAACATCATTCCACAAACTCTAGCTAACTTATCGAGTTAGACAGGTTTATCAAAGTTAATATCCTTAGGTAAATTGTAAACGGGAATCTGTATATTCCTTTGGTGCCAAGGTAATACCACATAGAATCCTTTCTAATCATAAGAGTTTAAATAAAATTGCATAATATAGGGTTCAGACTGCCATCACTCCAGTGAAGACTAATTTTAGCAAATTAATAGTAGATGAGTTAGAAGTTCTGTGTCTTCTGATGTGATACAACAGGAATGAAATACACAACATCATCTATGATATTCTACATTGTTTCATTTGAATACATCAAGCCTTTAAAAGAGAATGCAACTAGACAAATCCAAAAACGTGGAATATTCTGGAGTTTAACTGGCCTTTTGTCTTCAATTGTTACTAAAATGGGGCTATTTTAGATTAAAAGAAACTGTGTGTGTATGTGTGCATTTAAAAGATATGCACTAGGTGTTATTATTATCAATTACTGAATGGTGGGATGTGATTTTTTTTTATTTTCTATTTTTCTACAAAACATACCATGTACTGTTTCTATTATAATAAAACATTTTTGAAAATTGACAGTCAACCTGGCTAAACGACTTGCTCAATCCATATGAAATGTTTTCCAGACTCCTGCCATACTCGTCATCCTGCCCCTGGTTGAAATCTTGTTATTATCTTTTTAAAAATATGATATCCATTATTTGGCAATATGCCTCAGTTGTAATCTTTTTGGTACAAAGTAGCATTCTGATCTGACCACCACTGTGAAAGCAATTGAAGACCACTGCTGCCTTTTTTTTTTTTTTGAAACTCAGTCACATTGTTGACTGTTTTAGAATGGTCTGTAGACTATTTTGAATACAGGTTAGCTATTTAGAATAGACTATTTAGAACAGAAATTGAGTATATAGAATCAATAGTAAGAATATGGGTCCTGGAAATCTTGGGGAAAATTACTTAATCTCACTAATTCTCAGTTTTCCCATCTGTAAAGTAAACAAAATGCTAGAACCTGTTTCACAAGATTGTTATGAATGCTAAATGAGATGATATAGCAAAAGAGTTGAAGATAATTCTTAGTTCACAGAGTATAATAAATTAATTTTAGCTATTATTATAATTATTATTGTGGTTACATAAAATCTCAGCATGAAGGTTATATCATTTAAACTCCCTTCAATATTTCAAAATTGGTTTGATCTAAAATGATGTGTTTTGCCAACTTCCTGGTGAAATATCTTTTAATTAAAAGAATAGGATGAAATAAGTAATTTTCTTCACCTGACAGTAAGTATACCACCGTATTTCTATTTTTCTTATACTATAAACTCCTTCATTACTCACCAGCATTGGATCCTTTGAATGTTTAGGACCAACAGAGCCCAGAAAGCATCCACCTGGGTGGAGTAACTCCAAGATTTCAAGGTAAACTTTAGAGACTTTCGCATGCACTGACATTCTATAAAAATACACAAAATTTAATGAGGCAGCTGGATGATTGAATGCTCGGAGGATCTCATCAGGGTCTTACAATTTGCTCTGTGTGGGCTTAATTAATATTCTCACAATTAGCTGGTGAAATCATGATCTTAAAGACACAGGAGGCAAAATCTCAGAATTTTTTTAGTGCATCCATTGAATGCCAGATATAAATAGTTGGTCATCTGTGTGAGAGGTAAAGTGAATCATAATCTTAAGTTTAAAACAATTGATGCCTCTCCAAATCCCAATTAGCCCAGAAACAGAAAAATATAAAGAAGCTAATTACTTTAAAGTAAAACATTTTCTTAGAGCTTTACACGACATATTCTAGTGATTTAAACAGGATCACTAATTTTGCTGTATATTACCTAGGATTCTTTCCACTGCTAGCTATAGAAACTCAAATGATTTAAATAATAATGAAATGTATTGACTCACATAACTGGAAGTCTAGAAGTAGGACAGGCTTCAGAGTTGGATTAATCTGGACATGCCAACTTTCTGTCTCAAAGGTGGTTTTTTATCTCTGTCCTTTTTCTTTTGTTGCCTTGATGAATTGATAGTCCCAGCTTCACCTGTACTTAAATTCTTCCTATGTCTATCACTTAAAGATAAGAAACATTTTCCAGAAATTCCCAATGAGTTTCCCTTGACCTCATAGGTCAGTATTGAGTCTTAGCTCTCATCCCTGAGCCAGTCATTAACCTGTGAGCCAGATTCCTTCTGAAACACATGGATTCAGGTAAGGGAGCTGAGCATGTCTGAATGAAAGAGTACTCTTGGTAAAGCTGGGTAATCAACAAGGAGTACATATCTTTAAAAATTTCAAGGTTTGATAAAGCATGGAATTATTTCACTTTCAGAAAATTAGTTTTTCATACTAATGAAACTTGGCTTTTAAACAATTATGAAAGAAAAAAACCTTTTCCCATCTGGTTTTCCCCTTTGCTGAAATCATGGTAATAATTTTGAGTGGAAATAACAATATTATTATGTATCCTATCTCTAGCCAGGGTTTAGAATTCTCAAATGGCTCTGAACACTTTCAAAATGTTTGAAGTTTGGAAAAACATAAATGATAATTTCCCTTAATTTTTAGAACACTGGATTTTTTAAAACAGAGATGCAATCTGTATATAATAACCTAGACTTCAAAACGTTGTTATATAACAGCTATTTGATGTTTGACAAGTTTTGACACTCCTTAATGAGCTTGTTTATATCTTTAATCTTAGAAATAAATTTACCAAGTACAAATCTGAGCACCAAGTATGATCAATTTAGAATTTTATCCTTGAAGAAGTAAGTAGAGTGGCATCCAAATTTAGCAAGCCACTTTTTAATTAATTTTCTTAAAGTGGAAACGTACCTATATACCTTAATGATTTCAATCTCAGTACTTTTTCCTTGTCTTTCATTTTCTCTAAACCAAATTAACAGCCGTTTTCCTATTATTAGGAACTTCTAAGCTGTAGTTTGTGAAGAAAAGTTTAATGACCTGAAGTCAGAAATGATGGACACAAGTATCATGCTAGTTAGGAGGTCTTAGGAAAGCCATTTTTCCTCTCCAAATCATAATTTTCTCCTCAGGTTGTGAGACTCCATAAATCATTTGTTTATTCACTTAGTGAACATTTTTTGACTGCCTTTGGTGGTGTTGGGAATATAAACAAGATTTGGTCTTGTTTTTCAAGAAATTCACAGTAAAGTGGCACAGGCTGACATAGAGTATAAAGAAATTTTAGAAGGGGTTAAATACAATGATGAAGATTGAACAGGTTACTTTGGAATTACCTAGAAGGGACACTTAAGCATCTTAAGTCTGGAGATAGATGAAGGGTAAGTTTTCTTGTAGATGATGATATTTGAGCTAAATACTGAGGGATGAATAGGTATTAACCAGGCAAAAGGAGGTTGAAGAGGAGGTGAAGACATTCAGAAAGAGAAGACAGTGTGGTCAAAGGCATGAAGGCACAGCCTAATGTAAAGGGATAGTATAAGCAAAACATATTATTAGAAAAAATATTGTGAAGCAGGGAATGAGAAAAGGGAAGCCTGGATTGTTACCTTTTTTAACCCATTTACCATTTTTCCTGTGGCTGTAGCATGTAACTACCGTGAGATAACTTGCAGATTACGGTCCTAAAATACCCCCAAAGTTTAATTTGAAATATCTCACTTTTATTATTATTATTGCATCACTCTAGTGTATCGATAGTCTTTAGAAACAAATGACATCACTGTAATTATAGCATTCTAGTTTTAGTAGCAGTATTTCTATTTACAAAATGTAGTAATTCTCATTTGCTGAAAATGTTAAATCCTGGAAAACATAGCATTCCTACGCATGATCTTAAATTAATGCTGGCAGTGAGCTGCACTTCTTTTTTTTTTAATGGCTTTTATGATTTGAAACAATCTAAGGAAGAAATCTATAGTTTATTCTCTAAATTTCTACCTTCCCAACCTTGCTACCATTACATCATTATTTATGTGGTTCTAGGATATTTATTGAATTCAAGTTTCCTTCTCATATTCAACAGAACCAAAATAGTTGTGAAGCTTTTTTGTTTGTTTCGAGGAAACACAATTGTGAATTAGTAAAGTGTTTGCAAAAGGAGTTTAGCAAAGTTCCCACTATTACCCTGACTTATGCCACTCTCAGTTTGTCTTTCCATTTTCATAAGGTTAACTGTTTTCCTATATAACTAGCTTAAAGAACTAGTAATTTGTTGCCTTTGCACTGTCTGATACATACAAAATTTTGAGTATTAAGACTAGTTTTCTTCCTCCTTCTCCATCTTCCACTTTTCTTCTTCCTTCTCGTTATTTTACTTAGAAAAGTCTCTTATTAAGATGCAAATTCTAAAGTGAGATTCATTGAACTATTATTAAATAATGGCTGCTTAATTTAGTTGACTATTAGATGCCCAATCAGAAGGGAAATGTGCTTGCTGTCCAGGGTCAAGTGGCCAGAGTTGGAGAAAGGCCGGGAAGTCTAAGAAGAAAGGACCAAACATAAGCTCTACCTTTTCACTGCAGAGAGCCATTTTTCAGCCAGTATGGTTTTTCTAGTAAAGCGAGAAAAGCTTAAGAAGTGCCTAATGCTTCTTAACAAAATAATAGAAGGGTCTGTTATTCAAATAGCGGTGTTAAAGAGAAAACCACAAGCCTTAAATGGTGTCACTTGTGCTCAAGCCGAAGATAACAAGCCTAGGTTTTATAACTAAACTAGTTGCTGTTTCAATCTTTCCTAGAAATATAATCTTAATCAACCAGTCTGGAATTTTCTGGTCAAGAAGCAGTAAGATCATGTCACTTGGGCCCTCTCCATTCCCCATAGGAAAAAGAGTCAATCTCCATGATAAAAAAACAAAAAACAAAACAAAACAAAAACAACTTTGCCTTCCTTTCTCCTCAAAAGTAGATGTCCTAGTCGAAGAATAATCCTCTTTCCTTTTCTTAACAGCTCCCTTGCCCACCCTTCTTTCTGTAAAAACCTTTCATTTTGTACAACCCATTGGGAGCACCATTCTAGTTTCTAGATAGGGTGCTGCCTGGTTCATGAATCACTTTTAAAAAGCCAATTAAATCTTCAAATTTACTAGGTTAAATTTTTTTTTTAACCAGAAGAAGTCCAAAGCCACTAAGTAAAAGTACCTTTCCTCAATATAACTACAAGCAATGTTGTCTTAGGAAATAATAGAATGCTTACCTTGCTGATGTGCTAACCTTTCTTAGCTGACCTGGTAGGAAAAGTAATTGCAGCTCTCTATGGTGAGGAAACTGACCTGAAATGGGAACATCTATAATCATCTTGATCTCTCTTATCAGATGAGGGTCCACATCCCAATACTGCCACACTTTGGCTTGAATGAACAGAGATTTTATAAGTTCTGGCAAAGTGTGAAACACATTCTCTCAAAATTCCCCAGGAGGAGAGGTGGAGTCACTAAAAAACTTGAAAAGAGTGCCACATGGAGGTTTGTACAAAAAAGAGAAAGTTGGGAGTTGTTTATAAGATAGGAAGAGAAAAAGCATACAAGATGAGCATTTCCTCTTGACACTTAAATCCAAAGTGCTTTTTTATAAGCTGTCTAAAAGAATGATTAAGTAGAGTGAATACCTATGACTTCTAGTCATCTTCATTGCCTTATAAGATAGGCTTCATGTATGCAGTCTTAATTTTTTTTCCAATTTATGTTTGATAAGTGAAGTGACAATGGAGCATGAGTAGAGAAGATATGCACAGTATTGCAATACGCATGCATACCACCACTTTCCTTTTTTTTAAAAAAATTATTTTTATTAAATTTATTGGGGGTAACATTGGTTAATACAATTATATGATTTTTAGATGTACATTATCATTTGACATCTGTATATTCCATTTGTGTTTACCACCCAAAGTTCAGTTTCCTTTAGCTACCATATATTTGATCTCCTTTACCCACTTTACCCTCCCACTATCCCCCTATATTTGACCCCCTTTAACCCATCCATCTTCCCCCTCCTCCCCTATCTTACTAGTAACCACTAGCCTATAGTCCTTTGGTAACTACTAGTCTATAATCCATGTCCATGAGTCTCTGTTTGTCCTGCTCATTTTTTGCTTTTAGGTTTACATTTCACATGTAAGTGATATCATGTGATTTTCAACTTTTTCTGACTGGCTTATTCTGCTCAGCATGATTATCTCAAGGTCCATTCATGTTATTGCAAATGGCAGTATTTCATCTCTTCTTATGGCTGAGTAATATTCCATTGTATATATGTACCACTGCTTCTTTAGCCAATCATCTATCATAGGACACTTAAGTTGCTTCCATGTCCTGGCCACTGTGAATAATGCTGTTATGAGCATTGGGGTGCAAATATCTTTTTGAATATGGGTTTTCAAGTCTTTGGGGTAATTATTCAGTAGAGGGATTGCTGGATCATATGGTAGATCAAGTCTTAGTTTTTTGAGGAAACTCCGTACTGTTTTCCGTAGTGGCTATACCAATTTGCAGTCTCACCAGCAGTGTATGAAAGTTCCTTTTTCTTCACATCCTCTCCAACATTTGTTATTACTTGTCTTGTTGAGCTATTCTATCTCACAGGTGTGAGATGGTATCTCATTGTGGTTTTGATTTGCATTTCCCTAATAGCTAGTGATGTTGAGCATCTTTTCATATATTGGTTGGCCATTTGTATATCCTCTAGGAAGAAGTGTCTGGTCAGGTTTTGTCTGCTCATTTTTTTTTTTTTATTGGATCATTTGTTGTTATTGTTGTGATTGAGTTATATGAGTTCTTCGTATATTTTGGATATTAGACCCTTATCGGAGGTGTTGCTTGCAAATATATTTTCCCATTCAGATGGTTGTCCCTTTACCTTACTGATGGTTTCTTTTGCCGAGCAGAAGCTTTTAGTTTGATGTAGTCCCATTCATTTATTTTAGCTTTGAAAAAGCAGAGCAAATTCATACAATCCTCTTTAGGTCTAAGGTCCTTGAGTTTAGTTCCTATGTTTTCTTCAATGCATTTAATTATTTCAGGTCTTATATTTAGGTCCTTAATTTATTCTGAGTTAATTTTGGTGTGTGGTGATAGACAGCAGTCTGGTTTCATTCTTTTGCAGGTAGCTTTTCAGTTTTCCCAGCACCATTTATTGAAGATGTGCCACCACTTTCTACCACCCTTTCACATCTAGTGTTCAGGATGCCCCATGAGCATGAAATTCCTCTGGAACCAGGACAAGTGGCAATTCACTGAGATTTAAAAGAAGTACAAGGTAAGATTTTATATCTATGTTTGAGTAAGCAGTGGCTCTAACACTCACAAAAGACTAGGCTTTTTGTTTGCACTAGAACTTGCTTCAGATGCAGAAAGAAGGCAATGGTGTTCTAGGAAACATGAACTACTCAGTATCATATCCTTTCCAACTATGTTATGTTCCTTGTTTTAGCTAACTACTTAGCTAAAAATGATGCCAGTCAATCCTTCCTTACTCTTCAATAACTTGAAGGTAGAAAGTATTTATAGAATGTGCACATATCAAGGGATGAAAGAAAAACAGTAGTTTTGTGCAGTGATTCCACTGTTCTAGTAAAATACCTTTGCAATTATGAGCTATGAAATAAGAAATGGGTAATTTCAATAATTCTGCATAGAAATTCAATGCTCTCATATTTGCTTTAAAATTGGCAATGCACAAAATAAAGAATAGTAAGATTCATGCTAATTATTTAACATTTTCATTTATCTTTACTTGAACAACATTAAATAGCAAATAAAAAAACACCATGACAATTTGAAGAGCCTTTCCAAAGAAAAGAAAAATCTTTTCACTCAGTCCAATTATTCTTTTCCTTGCCATCAGAAATTGGGTGGGGGAGAGCATTGTACTCCAGCCCCAACTCATAGGCATTGTAAGTTAATTTGCCTCTTGTTAACTCAACCATGGGAAGACCCACTGGGCTTGAGAGACAATAGAGTGACTCCCTTGATGACCTCCAAAAGTAAGCAAAGTACACTTTAGAAAAAGACAAAAGGGAAGTCCTAGGCTACCATTATATATATATAACATTATGTAAATTTAAAATGTATGATGTATTATTTGTCATATTTGACATATTTCTATGTTGAAATGATTGCCATTGTAGCAATATTTAGCACCTCTATCACATTACGTAATTATCCTTTCTTCCAGCCCACCATTCTTAACTCTTGGGATTAACTGTCCCCAACCAGAATATAGAGATATACATATTTAGCTCTAGGTTTTACTAAAAACAATCAAAGTCTCATCTACAACAAAATTCATGCTTCTAGCATATTGCTTCCAAATTCAAGGACAACTATCTTTAACAGTTAAGCTTTGGTTCAACAGTTAAGCCCCCTGCCCCCAGACAGTGAGTTTAGCACATTCAAAGTTCTTTTTAGTCTGATTTAGAAGTGATTCAGGGCTGGTATGTGCTCTACAGTGAGAGCAACCCAGGTCCCTTCTTTTTTGTTGCTCTGTTCGGCACAACCCACATTCCGAAAGCTGCCTTGAGAATCAAGATGTCTGTAGCCATCAAGCCTGTCTGCAGAATATCAGGAAACACAAAAGGAAAGATGGGGGAATGCTCTCTTCTAAAATTGAGCACACCACTTTCACTCACATCTTACTAGACTGAATTTAGACATATCACTATATTAGGTGCAAAAGACACTAGGAAAGGTAATATTACTACATCTCACCTAAAAATATAGGGTTCTGTTAACAAGAAAAATTAGGAGAATGGAAGTTGTGGGAAACCATCATGGTGCCAAATCATATTTTCAAATCATTCATAAACTTACCTTTTTGCAAACAGTTCTCACATTTGTAAATCCCTTTAGTGTTGTGCCTAATATATCACATAGTAAGTAATTACTGAATGTTGTTCAATTGGTTCACAAGTCATGATCACTAAATTTATAAAGTTTCCTAATATTTCTAATGTCTATTCATTTTGTTTGGTAACTCAGAAGCACATAAAAAATATCACTTAAATGTAATAAAAATAATTTTAAAATAATCACACTATGTTATCTGTTTACAAACCAGATGTATTTTCTAATATCAGATATTGTTAAAGTGGAATCTATCTGAAAATTATAGACAAACTTGAGTGTGCACAGAGTTTTTTACAGAGTTTTTCTGAATGCTAATTTCTGAAATATATTCATTATCCATAACTATTATTGTTGTTATTCATGTTTCTAATTCAGAAAGTCTGGTGTTGGGCTCAGGAATCAAAGTTTTCAGTGGGTGCCCAGGGTAACTATTATGAAAAATACTTCCACAAAATGTAGCATATTGGATTGTGTTTGCCTGTGGTTTGTTCCTCCAAAGCCCAGCATATTACCAAAACATTAAAGGTATGATTATGAAGCCCAGAATACCTTCTTCCTATATCTTCCAGGCTCTTATATTTGGGGTTTTCTCTCTGTTAACTATTCCTTTCTATTTCTGCTTTATTCCTGATTCTTTCCCATACAACATACTCTAAAGTTCTTTCCAGCACAAGAAAAGAAGCCTGAGAAGCCTTGATAACTTCACTTGAAGATGTAATGGATTGACAAGCCAAAGACAAGAATGAAATAGATGTTATTTGCTATATTATATCATTTATTTGACCCTTAAGTTGGTAAAATAAAAATGTTTTTACTCAGTGTATTAATAGTATAGTTAATAAGTACATATTCCAATGTTATATTTAAGCAATATTTAGCTTTAGATAAGCACACTAGTAAGAAATAATTAGAATTTTGAATTTTGAAGTTGATTTTATCCTGTGATTCAATGTTTTATAAGTGTGCTATACATATCTTATGTACATAAGGTAGTTTTAAGTGGTACCTTTGAAAATTTTAAATTTGAATAGTTTTATATATTTTTTAACTTTTACCTTTTATTAATGGCAAGCAGCTCCGAATTTAAATCACTTGTGGAAGTGACATAAAGTTTCTTCTACAGTAATTTTTAAGTAAAAAGTGAGTTAATATAATGAAGAATATGAAGTAAAGAGTGTTCAAGCAATTAGAATCAAATTCTAACCTCCCCAACCTTATTTCTTTATGTGTAAAATGAGAATAATAATACTAACTCAGAGAATTGTAAAGTAAAATGAAATAATTCATGTATATAATTTGTTCAATATTGATAACTATTATTATTGTTATTTATATCGTTAACATGGATCAGATTTTCATGTGCATTATTTTGATGTTTAATGTGAAATCTGCCTAGACATTGAAAGATTACCTAGGATTGCAAAAAAAAAAAAAATTGGGTTTTCAAAAGATGGTCTCAAAATAAAGATAATATTTAATATCCATTAGTAGGGTGTTTGTTAAATAAATTATGACCCATCTACTCAGCAGAATATTATTTGGTCATTAAAAGAAATAAGAGGTGACCAGAGTGTAGATGCATGGCTGGAGCTGGAGGGGCCATCTTGAACAAAGGTGCCCTTTGGGCAAAAAAGTTCCCACATGGTAGAGCAACAAGATAGAAGCCACTTCCCTAAGGACATATAGAGAAGAGGCTCCATACTAGCCCTGACCTGCCTTCTTCCAGACTTTAGAGAAAAAACAAACAAACAAAAACAAAAAACAAGCAAAACTTTCTTCTTTAAGTTACTTTGGGTTTCTACTGTTTCTAGCTGAAGATAATGAAAACCTAGACAACAGGAGACTACAATATATCATGATGAGCATCACTGGTTACACAGAGGGGCCCCCATAGCCGTCTTGGGGTTCAGGAGAGGCTTTCTGAGGTCTTAAAAATAAGAAATGAGATATATTCAAGTATACTGATATAGATCCAATTCTAACATAAATTATTAAGAGAAAGGGGGAAAAGCAAGGAATAGAACAATATTTTAATAAATTATCAAGAGAGTGAAAAAGGATATACACATATATATATATATGTGCATGTATATACAGTGTAAGGATTTATATAACACATTGTATATTATATAAGACATATGTATGTATATATTGTGCATATATGTATATATTTAGAGAGAGACAGAGACGAAAAGAAAGGGATAGCTGGGATCAGGAAGTTTTTGAAAAAACCTTGTAAAAGAAAGGAAGCTTGAGTGAATTTTTGAAAGATGAAGGTGGCAGGCTGACAAAAGTAGGAACAAGTAGCCAGGATAGAGGAAGCAACTGGAACAGATACAGATACAAGAAAAAGTCAAATTTTGTGAGTATGACCTCTTTGTAGAAAGGCAAGCCCCTCAGTATGGCTTGAGTGTGACATGCACACTGGGATATGGCTAGAAATGAGTCAGGACACGTTAGTTCCAGATTACAGAGAGGCTTGATGCCATGCTAAGATATGGGGTAATGGGGCGCCACTAGCCAGCTTCAAAAAAAAGAAGTAATATCATCAGGACTGTGGTCTTGAAAGATCACTTGATGAGAGTGTGAGGGATGGTTAATTGTATTAAACAAGAGGTCATTACTATGATCTAGACCAGAAATGAGGAAAACCCCCTAAGCAAAGGCAGTTTCAGTGGGGATGGAGAGGAGGCAAAATGCAGAAGGATCCGGTCATTCCTCAAACCCAGAAATTTAGGGAAACTGAGAAGCCATTGCTGAATTCCAAAGCACTTATCTGATAAAGAATCTAGTAAAAGGAAAAGGAGACAAAATTGGTGTCAGCTGCAGAGATAGTGAATACAGTTTAGAACTTGCTCTACTGAGGTGCCTAAGGTACATCCAAATGGTCATTGGCCATGTGGGCCTGCGGGTCTAGTACGCAGGGAAAGAGAAGTAGAGATGACTGCTGCCTCTTCATTTTATAATCAGCTCACATCAGTATGTTCTAGTAAAAGCCTATCTATAAAATGTCTTTAATAAATCTAATATAGATGTGAAAATGATCTTTTATTTTGGTCTTGTGGTTTTATTTCCAAGTCATTTGTTTTATGCTACATTTTCACAAAGGGGGTTTGGTCTAACTTTTTGGAGATTCATTCATAATAGCTAATTTTGGGATCCTCTTTTTAATACTGACTGGTGGTACAGTCTCTTCCATCTGAATAATATATTACAACAATATATCCTGAGACATAATTCCTATTCTGAGAGTGAGACGGGGGTATTAAATGAAAGAAATCCCAAAGTGCACAGCAAATGGGTCTTTCTGGTACTTTGATTATTAAATTTACCAAAACTCTTGCTTTTGCAGTTCTTGAAGGGAAGAATGTTTTCAAAGCAACTTTAAAATCTAAAAAGACTCTTTAAGGCAAGGTCAGATACATTACAGTGGAAAACGGTGGCATGCCTGTGAAAACTTACAATCATACTTGGCTTTGCTTTGTGTTGAAAGTGACCAAAACTAATCAGGTCCAGAAGAGCATTCAGTAAAGCTGCTTTTCTGACTCTCTGCCTCTGCCCTTCCTGATTCTGCCTCTGAGCAGATTGTGGGAGACTGGTGCCAACACTACATTGCTTAATAATAATTCTCATTAGCATGCTGCCTTGGATGTGTATTGCAGAGCAAATTTAGCTCCTCTTTAGTGTGATCAAGAGAGGAGCCACAAAATTCTCAGAATGTGCAAAGGGTTGGAAGCCCTCAGGAGAAAGGACACTTCAGATGCGCTCAGCACTCTTTCCCTTTTCTCCCTGACATGGCTAGGATAGACAAAGAGAAATTTTAACACCACACCTAGAACCTTGTTTTCTTTCTGCTTTTTTACTTGTGGCCCTCAGAGATTTCAGTTGTTTGTGGTTTCCTATTGCAGAGTCTGATAAATGCCACATGTCCATGGCCTGTCCAAGCCCAGTGCCCCTGTGGAGTGAATTCTATTAGTTCTGTTCTGTGCCTTTGACCATACTGCCACAGGCCGTGTGTACCTGCAGCTCCATGACTTTCCTGAGGTCGTTCACATTAGATTTCGTTATGAAAGTGGATAGGATGCTGTTTATTCTCCTGCAGATGACAGGGTGACTGAATGACACTCTGAGGAGACACGCACAACCTTGCACGTTCACAGCCTACTTAACAGAGGCCAGATTTCCCACAAAGGCTTTCACATACTGTCTGCTATCACATGATACCATGTGCCAGGTCCTTATAGGAAATGTATCTGATCACCCAGTTTCTCACTCTCCTTTAAAAATGGCAAATTGAACAAGACATTAAGTAGGTTTCACACTAAAGTAATTATGTGCATATCAAATGCAGTGAATTAAAGGGAATTTTTATTGTAATCACTGGCTGCAAAATGGCAATCACAAGCCCTTATGGGAAATTTAGAGAAGTTATCAGACTTAGTGGCCAGCAGAGAGATACTTAAATTTTTTTTGTGAATTTACTTGCCAGGAGAACCAAGAAAAAATGTTTAGAAGGAGAGTCCAAGGCATTTTATGGTTCCATATTGTTTTCATTCTCCTGCTGGCTACTATTTCTCTTGTCTGATTGAATGCGGAACTCAGTTGTAAAGAAGTGCCACATTGTGAAAGGGTGACAGAACACAAGCAGGAGAGAGAACTGGTGTAAAGTATACCCGTGAACAAACGAATTAGTACATCCTGCAACGTCTCACTCTTGAAGGATGGCACCTTCTTTGTTAATTGAAAAGAAATGTAAAATGGGGGAGATAGCAAAAAAAAAAAAAAAAATTAACAAAATAGAAGGCTTCTGTCTCTTCTTTCCCTCTTCTCTTTCCTGACCTATGACAGCACACTGTTATGTTTCACAGTCTTGCATTTTAATGTATTATTCTGAAACTGTCTGTAGGGAGCCTAGAACCGGCTGCCAGAGAGAGGCTGTAATTGAAAGTTCTTTTAAGAGAAGGACTTCTATCAGGCCTGCCGAGGGAATAGGAGCTCCACCTGCTGACTTTTTTATGTTTGCCGACTCTGAAAGAATGCAAAGCATAAAGAAATTGAATGGCAGTTATTTCTTTTATAATTTCTCAGTGGAAATATAGTTTTCAAAATTATTGATAAGATGTACTGGTCTAACCAGAGCTTTCAAGATGAAATTGAAATCTATAACTTGTTTTAAGAGTAGGGATTACGTTTGGGTTCCCTGAGCCAGTCTAAGTAATTACTTTAATCTGTAACAACATATAAATTCATAAGTTGTTGCTACCATGGCTCTTAGGGAGTACTTGACTTTTCAAACCCTGCATCTCTCAGCCATTAATTTATACTACACTGGCCCATGTGTGTGTCATTTTAAGAAGCTGTAGTCTCTTGTTATAATTTGGAAAAAAATTTAGGTGTTTTTGATCTAAGGAATAAAGTAAAAACATAAAGTATTTTCATAAGCATAGACATGATTTGACTATTTGTTGTCTGCATTTCAGAGAGAAGCTTTGCAGCTGTACAATACCCACATGAAACCATAAGCTGTTTGTCTTTTCTTGGCAAAAACTGCCCTGAGGGAGCACGGAGTACAGCACCAATGTGCCTGGTGGCTAGCTCCCTGGATGGTGAGATCTTTTAGGGCAGGCTCATCACTCACTCCTTTCAATCTCAAAAGTGTGGCTTTTATTTCTTACCTAGATCTTGTTCATTAACAAATTATAAACTAATTACTAGTTGGATTCACCTGAAAAAAAAAAACACCTTTATTTATGACGTGAGTTTTGTGCTTAGAAAAACATTTTATAAGATTCTTACATGTGAGCATTGTGAATCCTCTTCTGTCCTCACATGAGCCATTAGAAGAGGCAAAGGTATACAACTCAAGCATCCTCTCAGACCTTACATCAGAATAGCTAGATGATTCCAATGGAGGTCTTAGTTAATTAGTTAGTTTTGGTCTTCCTGACAAGATTCCCCATGACCCTTCTCCTGGTCACATAATGTGCACCACATGAGCTGCTCCCTACTCCTCATTCAGATATGGTCACATGGCCCTGTCCTCCTGGTCCAATCACAATCCTTTCCTAGGATTAACCTGAGGACAGTGGGAGGAAGATGCTATCTTTTTTCTAAGGAGTCGCAAAGTTGTAGGTGCTTGTGGCCATGTTTTTTGCCATGTGGTGAAGTGGGGAAAACAAGCCATTCTAAGTCAAGACTGATAGGAATGAGAGCCACACCAAGACAAAAAAAAAAAAAAAAAAAAAAAAAAAAAAAAAAAAAAAAAAAAAAAAAAAAAAAGCCTTAGCAGGGTCCACTCTCTCATTCCTATCCCTGAGGCCCTGGTACCTTATAGCTCTTCTTTTGTTTCTGTGGGATATCCTGGTTATCTCCCTATGAATCCCATTTCTGGCTTACATGACTTTGTGATGGGTTTCTGTTATTCATAACCAAAAGAAGCCTGACTCCCAGAACTCAATACAGCAGAAATGAGAGTGATGTGTCTGACAATTAAATAGTTACAGGGAAGCAAAGAGCCCTCATTTTCTCTATTGAGACTGGAATTCCAAAGGATGGAGAAAGAGGAACAGAAACATTTCTCAAGAGTATTAGACAACCATAAAAACTAGTATTTGCATAGTACTCTACAGTTTTCATAATCGTTTCTTCTTTTCACAGTCACAATGATTTTGTGAAACAGAGAGTACAGTGTATACTTATATACATTTTACAAACAGCAAAATGGCAAGGGGAAGTTTTTCCTGTGGTTCTGGAATTATAGTGAATATCCACAGCTGAACATAAAAGATCCTGAAGCATGTTACATTCTGAGTCTAGGGGACCCTCAGTTTTGATTCCAGCCGCTTTCTTCACAGGTTTACTGGGAAAAGTCAGTTCAGAGTACCCACACAATGAACCCCAAATGCAAAAACAGCCAACAGAATCACTTGTGAGTACTGGGGCACCTGTAAAGAAGAGATTGGCAGATCATTTCTCAATTTGACATCAGTTTCACCAGCAAGTCCTGCATTCCTGTCTTTAAACAGTTGAGTACAGAGAAGGAAAGTGGAGTCAAAAACCAATACTCAGAAAGGTCACTTTCCAAGGCCATAAAATGAGGTAGCAGCTGAGCTGAGGTTTAAATACACACCATTGATGCTCACACTTTAGCATGTATCAGAACCATGGGGTGTGTTGTGTGACACAGAGAGAGTTGTTAAAACACAGATTTCGGGATCTTACCCCGAGAATCTCTAATTCAGTAAATTTGAGGAAGGACCCAAAACTACATTTCTAACAAGTTTCCAGATGATGCTGATGTTCCTGGCCCAGGTACCTCCACCATGAGAGAACCATTAATCCAGATCATCTCACTTCAAATTCTGGGCATTATGTACACTGCACCCCATTAACAATGCACCACGGAGTGTTCACTCCCTGTCCCATTGTCCTAAAGATATTTTATAAATGTTCTGAAATTATATTCCAAGAAATAATATTTTGTAGCAAACATACACTTTTAGTGTACCTCTGCAATTTTGTACAATGGATCCGGAATATAATATAGCTACTCTGGACATGAGCTACAAAAGCTGAGGTGGGAAGTAAAAATTCTAAACTTTGAAGTGCATGTTACTTTTAAGTGTATTTGATTGAGAAGAGTATGATTTAGGAGCAGGGCTAAGCAGTATACATGGGAAATATAACTTAGGCTTTTCACATAAAATGTACATCGGGAGAAAAAATAAAGCAGAAAATAAACAAGATGAACTCAAAATACTGTAGCAAATGTTGGGCTGAAACACTGCCAGGTGTGGAGGTGTAGAAAAATGAACACACATTTTGGTGGCAATGCACAAAACTGTTTAAATCCTTATACAGAAGTTTCTGAAAACTGTAATTTTGGCATGGATCTAGGAGTAGAGTTACTAGATTTATCACATAGGCAAACCAACAATATTCTGTAAGAACTGCCCCGTCCAGCCTTAGATGTTACATAACTCCTCTAAAACATCACCTCCACATATGTGAGAGAATGGAACATAGAGAAATAAATTCTGAAATTTCTTTCATACAATAAAAATATACCAGAAGGCTTGAATTCTCAATAACTGATAGCTAGCTCATAGACTCTTAACAAAGTAATATTCCTACAAAGGACTCAAATTGATATTTTTGGTATATGAATGCATATTTTTGGTATATATATATGCATAGATGCATATAAATATGTATATTTTTCTTTAAAATGTTTTATTCTTCTTGTGGCAGTGTTGATGGCAGAGGAAAAGTTTGAGGTGGCATAAGCCAGTCTGGTCACTACCATACACAGCCATGGTAGTGTAGTGACCAGTAACTTTTAAATAATGACACCTAAAATATTCATTTATTATCTAGAAAATGGTAGATGAAGGGCAGGCATAGAGGCAGGTGCAACAACACATTTGTCCTGCAAAGAAATTAATGAAATTTTGAAGCCACAATCTAGTAATTGTTACCTTGGAGGATGTTCTTATCAGCCTCAAGGTTCTGATTGTAGAACTCAAGGGTCATCAGGGAGAAAGGAAAGCAGAGAGCTATACCTCTTTCCACAAGTGCTGATGCCACTAACTGCCTTTCTGACTATGGGGTCAAGACTCAACCTTACACAGAGTGAAGAAGAAAGTCTCTGGCCCAGTGACTGTTCTTTGTGTCTCTAAGCCCTATCTGTGAATGGATTTCCTTTGGCAGGATTTCTAAACATTGAACCACTGTTTGGAAATAAAATAGAAAAAGAAGTCTAGGATACTAGGATGGGACCATGGAGGAAGGAAGCATGATAAATACTTTTGAGTTCACCCAAAGTTTTCTCCCTCAGCTGTGTTCATCTGACTAGGTTCATAGATAATTCAAATAGATTTTCACTCTTGTAAGCACAATAAAACCAATGGGGTGGGTATATGTGTGTGTGTGTACCTGATGTTTCCACTGTACCATATTGCCTCTACATTTTGGAGGAGATTTTAATGGGACCTGGGAAGTGAAGATATTTCTTAGCATTTAATATCTTGTGATAAATTTAGTGGTAGTTACTTGAGAGTTGGAACATAGCATAAATCTGGGATAAGGAAAGGAAAGTGATGGGAGTACTTAGGAATTCAGTGGAGATGGGCCTCCTGAGGGGAAGGAACCAATAATATTGAACTAGCTTTTTAACCCGGTATAGGATTATCCATGGCTATGCTATTTAGGGTATGTATTAATCAGCGCATATTTATTGAGGGTTTGCTATATACTAAGCCCTATACTTGGGTTCACAAGACATAGTTCTTACTTTTAAGATACTCATGCAATGGTTCTCAAACTATTGCCATTAGAATATATGGAGAAGTTGTTAAAAGGTCTGATGCCAGGGACCTATCCCCCAGCTATTTAGATTTACTTTCTCTGGAGTGGGGTCTGAATATTGATTAAAAAAAAAAACTCCCCCTGGTGATTCTGATGTACAGCCAACAGTGCTAACTTGTCTAATGGGTGAGATAAGTTTCCAATGGCAGAATAAGAATCTGTTATAGGTACATTGAGATAATATGCTCCTCAGCCCTTGTCGTGGCTGTATAAATATCATTTTCTATATCTACTATAATATGTAGAAGGTTGGGAAACATTAAGAAACTATTAGTGCATACATTACAGCATATGGACAGGTTTGTTTGTCCGCGTGTCTCTGTAGAGGGATGTTGGAGGGAAATCCACCATAATCTAAGATAAATGCTCCAAACAGTCTCTTTCAGAATCTCCCCCTGATGGGCATAAAACAAAATCAGAGAACTGAGGGGATTTTAAAAGTCATCTTTTAGTCTGAGAGAGAGAAGCTGCTTCAAATCATTGAGCAACTCAGGGGTGGAGCCCGACCATGCAACCCAGTCTTTCAGACACTCTTCATATAGCTTAATGGCAAATGATAATCATGAATAGGCTATAGTATTTAATTGCACAAAGTGAAAAATTAAATTTCTGCCTAAGTCATATTTATACAAGGACTCACTTTTCCTTGTTTCATATACTGCATATTAAGTAGAGTGATAGTCGAAAAGATAGACTTCAAGTAAAAGGATCTCCAGAGAGGCTATTTCCTTAAACCTCATAAGAAAAAAAAAAAAAGACATACAAAGCTTTTCCCAGGTATGTAAAATGTCAAGTTCCTGCCAAACCTTCTTCCCTCTCTCTGGGTTGCCTCTCCAGTCCCTCTGCCAGCTGCTGTTTTCATTGCTATCATTATTTCTGCTTCTCTGAGGATAGTCAAATGCTGCCAACCTGTTTCCATCCTCCTCAGACTCTCTCATCTCACTGTTCTCTAAAGCACCTTCCATCAAGCCTCTAGCCCATTTCTTTTTCTAGCTGTTACATTATTCTGCATTCTCCCTGAGGTCTTAACTATCACATCACTCACTTTCTGCTACTATTGCTATTGTGGCTGCTACTGCTGCTGCTCTCAGCTGGCTTTTGACTTTAAGCACCACCATTTCAAGAAGAAATTCTGGCTGCCCTGATTATGAGATTCTGAACACTGGACGTCCAGTGAATCTCTGCTAAAATGGGCTCAGAACATGTACAGGGTGGAAACACTTCCATGCTCTGCCATAGGTACACTTGCTGTCACCTGGCCCAGGGGTTCTGCTCCCAGAAACATACCCTGGCACTCTGCCCTTCCCTTTAATACCTTTTCTCACAGTGTCTTCTTTCACATATGACATTCTCAGCTTTTTTAAAGTCACCCATACTATTTGATTACTACTGTCTTGCATAGTTGTTGATTCCAAGGACTTTGGCATTAAATACTTTGAGTTTGAATACCAATTATGTCACATTTTAGGTTTGTGACCATGGGCAAATCAATGACCTTCCCAAGCCTTTGTAAATGGGAATAACAATGGTACCTATATCATAGTGTCATGAGGATTAAATGGGATAATACACATGGGGTACATAGCACAGTATTTGACACATAGTAATTCCTCAATAACATTGGCTATTGTCATTATTATTAGACTGTACCCTATAAATGACCTTTCTATAGAGTTTTATCTGTATAAATTACATACAAATTAGGAAGATCACAAGGATCCAGACTCTCATCAGTCATCCAGGCTCTTATAATGATTAACTAGTTAACCGAGAAAAGTGTCATTCTTAACCAGGAATTTCATATCATAGTTGTACATTTTGCTCTACTCTCAAGACAGTGTGGTAACCTTTTACTCTGTTCATTTTCTACTCTAGATGGTTCCAAGGCTATCTCTTTGTTTTTCTGTTAATGCATATAACATTATACTTTTCCAGATTTCCATGAAGAATTCTGTCATAAAAAAAACCAAAAACTCTTCCCCTAAAAACACCATCCCTCAGAAATCAGACTCACATTTCCTGGTATCATCATACTTTTTATAAAATACTTTATCTTAAAATTTTTATCCAAGTATGTTCCATATTATTTCAGTTAGGGTATAGCTTAACCACTGTAACAAAGAGATCCCAAATATGTGGCTTAAGTATGATAGAGAAGTGTTTTTCTACCACAGATGAATGTGTGTGGCCCAGGGCACTCAAACTGCTGATCATTCATGAACTTGGGTTCTTTCTGCCTTGTTCTACTGTCTCCTAGTTTTGTTCTTATCTGCATGGTTGAAGCTATTTTATCTTGATGTCTAAATTCAAAGAAGAAAGGGAAAGAAAAAGTCCAGGATAAGTAGTTTCATGTTTAAGAAAGTGAAGGCAGTGAGCTTAAAAAGGTTTCATATGTCAGTAATATATCTATTGGCCAAACCAAGCCACTACCATTTTGGACACACCTTTCCAAGAGGCTGGACAATGTATTCTATAGTTAGATGGCCCTCTATTACCAAAAGAAAGAGGGAGAATAAATACCTAGAACACTGAGAGAGCTCTGCCATTATGTAAACATGATCAAAAGTTCCATTAGAACAGAGAGGTATATTATGAAAAGAAAAGTTATTTTCTTTACCCTTTCTCATTTGCAACACCACTTCCCAAAGGAAACCACTAAGGATGTCCAATTCTATTGCTTTTTAGCTATTTTGATGATTATCTCTTTATCTCTAAATACCTTCTAGTAGACTATAAATAGCTTATCAAAATAGCATATTTCTACATAATAACTTCTTGACTTATATTTTCTGTCATATCTAATTAGGTGTTTTGTCCTCTTATAGAAGGATAAGTAAAAGAGATGAAGTGCAAAGAGCACCATATTAAAAGTATCAAAGAGTTCCAAGATAGTGAGGAAATCTGGAATCAAGATATAGAAGACAAGAAACTAGAGAGAAATCCAGCCCTTACATATGCTTCTTTTTCTCCTGAAGGCGTTTGCCACATCTGGGGAAGCAGCTGCAAAGCTGAACCACCATTTTGGTGGTGTCCCCAGGACTGGACAAACTGAAGTTGAAGACTGAAAACTACCAGGAATAGGGATTTGATAAATCAAGCACCATTTGATTTGAGAATCTGAAGGGTCCTATTTTCAATATGATGAGTAACCAGCCCTTGCATGGATTTGCAGTCAGTTTTGCATCATTTAATAGTAAAAGTAAACTTCAACATTATATTAAGATGTTTCTCAAAAAACACCCACTACTATTTGCAGAAGCAGATGAATATCATCTCAGGAGGATGATATTGCCATATCGGTTTTAAATTTCTTCCAAATAATTTGTAAAATATACTATCCAACATGCAATGAAAAATAACCAGGCTTTTAAGAGAACAGGGTGCAATGGGTGAGTAACAGAAGATAAACAACATAAAGAAGACCCTAAACTAGAGTTATCAGAATTATTAGATATTCATAAAATAACCATGCTTGTTGCATTTATGAAATAAAGTCCAAGCCTAAAAATATCATAAGTAAACTGAAAACTCTAAAATGTAATGTAGCATATTTAAAAAATCAAACTTAAAAAATAAATGTAACTAAATTAAAAATCTATAAAATGAAAGAACAGAAGAGAAAATATTCAGAAATAAATAAAGAAAGAAACAAAAGGAAGGGAAATGCAAAAGAGAGGGTAAGAGGCATATGAAAATTCAGTGAGAAGTTTTAGCCTAAAAAGGGTGGAGTGAGACAGTGGGACAGACATAAAAACTCTAAATTTTTTTAAAGCAACAAAGACATTAATATACAATTTTAAGAATCTCAATGAATCCTAAGCAGAATAAATTAAAATAAGCCCACACCTAGACATTGTAGTGAAAATACAGACAACCATATGAAATTAGCTCAGCAATTAAAGTCTTTTCCACAAATAAAACTCTAGGTCCACCCAGATGATTTCAATTGTAAGTTCTACCCAACATTTAAGGAAGAAATTATTACAGGAATAAAAAACTTCTCCAGGGAATTAAAAAAATAAGAAGCAGTCCTCAAATCACTTAATGAAACTAGAATAACCTTGATATCAAAACCTGACAAGTACAATAAAATAGAGAGCTACCAGTTATTTTCACTCATGAATATAGATGCAAAAATCCTAAATATAAAATATAAGCAAGTATATGACCATGTCATATTTTCCCAGGACTATATTCAGGTCATCAAATTCAATATCTATTCATAATAAAATGTATAAAAAAGATTAAAGAAGGTTTTTCCTATACTGATAAAAGATATCTGTAGAAAGAAAAAAAGAAAATTCTCATAACAAACATTCTTAGAAATAGATATTGTCTTTTCAACATTATGTTTTTTAACATTACTGGTATAGCAAGGCAAGAAAAGGAAATAAAGAATGGGAAAAGTAGGAGAAAAACTGTTATTACTTACAGAATATATGGTTATATATGCAGAAAACAAAAAAATTTATAAATATATTCAAATTCAAAGTTGAATTTATAAGTTTATGGGCTAAAACTAAATAACTAAAAGTCAATGTTTTCTATATTCCTTAATAGAAAATGAAATATTTTAAAGGTTCAATTTTAAATGGGATCAAAATACTATGGACACAAGAATACATCAAAATAAAAAACATCTAAGGCCTTTGCAGATAACACTATAAAAACTGATTAAGAGATCTTAAATAAAGCTAACAAAAACAGTGGTATCCTATGAACATAGAATTGAAACTGAATCCCATAAAAACTATAATTCTTCCAAAACCGATATATAGATTAAATGTAATTTCAATCAAAATCTCAAGTGATTGGTTAGGGAATTTAATTAACTAATTCCAACTTGGAAATAGAAAAGGTTAAAAAATAGCCAAGATATTCTTGAAGATGAAAAACAACATTAGAGCACTTGCTCTACCTGATATCAAATGTGTGTGTTATCAGCATAGGGCAGAATAGGGAAAACAAGAAAACAGACATATACATATTTGGACACAAAGGAGGCACTAACTGCAAGAAAATAGAACCAGGACAATTAGATATTCAGATGGGAAAAAGAATGTATTTGTATGTACCCCTACAGTACAATATAATTAAATAAATTATAGATGGATTATAGACCTAAATGTGAAAGGCAAGACAATAACACTAATAGATGATAATATAAGAGAATATTTTTATGACTTTTCATTAGCAGAAATGTTATGCACCTGCACCCAGAGCCTGTGCTGATATCTACACAGGCTTTAAGTGAGTGGAAATTATACTAGAACTCTTGCCAGCTTTGCAGGAGCAATACTTGTCCCATGCCATGGGTCTTTATGGCATCACCACCTGGTTACCCTGCGAGGATGCTTGCCTGCTGTGCTGAACCAGAACCACTAAACAAAGGACAATGGTCCCCAACTTCTTTGACACTAGGGACCAATGATCCTGTGAGAATCTAATGCCTGATGATCTGAGGTGGAGCTGAAGTGGTGATGCTAGCGCTGGGGCGCGGCTGCAAATACCGATGAAGCTTCTCTTGCTTGCCAGCCACTCACTTCCTGCTGTGCATCCTAGTTCTTAATAGGCCACAGACTGGTACCTGTCCACAGCTCAGAGGATGGGAACTGCTGCCAAAGGGGACCCTTGGCACCTGGTGAGGTAGAGGAGAGCCTCAGCACCTTTACTTGTAGATACAATAGTATCTACAAGTGTGAAGACTGATGTCAACTTTACAACAAAGAAACCACGCACTGCTAGAAGGACAATGGTGACTTCTTTCCACTGACTCAACTTTTTAGTAATAATTTTTGTGTGTGTGAGTTAATTAGGGGTACATAGGGTGGAATTAAAAGGAAGGAAATGAGATATCTAGTGGCCAACTTAACTAATTTGTTTTAAGCAAGAAAGCCCCAGCATGTAAGCAAAGTAAACGGGACTCAAAAAGATATGGAATACAAAGCATACGCAAGAGAACAGGTGCTCCAAGAAAAAGGTGAGGTGGATGTAACTCAGGCTTGGAGTTAAACGGCAGATCTGAGTTAGAATTGTGGCTATATTAAGCTAGTGACTTAACCAACCAGAGATTCACTTTTCCCAGATGTAAAATAGGTATATGTACTACCTGCCTTTGTTTAATGATTAAATTAGATAATTCTATTAAAGCACTTGAATGAATGTTGGGCCCAGTATACAAGTTCATTAAGTGTTAGCTTTCATGTTGCCAAGTTTTGGTTTTTGTTTGTTTTTTTTCCCACCAAGACCAATCTATTTCAGAGTCATTTCCTTTGTAATATCTTACATCTATCCATATATTGAAATACCTTCATCAACCTATGGCTTTTGGATGATTTATGAAAATATTCTTTAGAAAAAAGCAGAATATCTATTTCATATTCCTCCTCTTTTAATATTTTTTGGTACTACCTTTCAAAGGAGCTATCAAGAATTGGAAGAAAATGAGAATATCATTTGCTTTCACATTTTTTCTTATCCAACTTGAAAATGTTTCTTACATCTCTCTCCTGATAGAATGCATTGAAGTACTGATAAAGGTACATCGTGATCTGAAATAACACGTGAATAGCTTGGACATGACTCAAGGACAAGTACATAGAGAGATAGGAGTCTACCTTCCCTAGAAGCAATGACACTGTCATCAACAAGGCCAAGAGAGAATCTAATTTATTAAAAAGAACGTGGCTATTTTTTTCCTTTTGAATAGTGGCTTTCAAACTTTTTTTTACTTCAACTAACAGTAAGAAATACATTTTACATTGTGACCTGATACACACATATACATTGTGTGTGTCTATCTGCCCAATATAAAAGTGTCATACACTCTGAAATGTTCCATTCTACTCTACTTAATTTTTTAAAATGTTTGAGACCACTAAATTGATTTTTTTTCACATTTCAAAACTACTGTTTCCAGGTTTTATTTATTTTGCTTTTATTAGAGAAAAGAATCCTGTTCATTTTAAATGCATTTAATTTGATCTCATTCTCATTTCTGGGATTTGCATCTCAAAATATATATAGATATATGCTAATATGGAAGAATATTGAAAAAAATATTGAAAAAAAATCAGTTTATGATTGGTTTGGTTAATCTATCTTCTATATAAGTTAATACAGTACCTTTTACATTTTCTGCCTATTCAATTTCTTTTATTATTCTCTACTTCTTTCTTTTCTTATTTTCCTCAAAGACTAATTTTTTAGTCATTATTAGGCATAATTATCAAAGAGTGGGGAGGAGACTAACATGTAACGAGCACCAATTATGTCTAAGGTACTTTTTACACATTATTTCTTCTCAATAACTACTCAAGGTATTTTATTATTTATCCTTTTACTTATAAGGAAAACAGGATTTAGAGAAATAAAGTAACTTGCCCCAGATAAAAGCTGGCTCATGGTAGAACTAACCCAGGTTTAGCTAAGACCAAAATTACTGCAATGTATTTCCTTGACATCAACATAAAGTTAAAACCACAACAACAACAAAAAGAAAATAATAGAACTTAAGCTTTTAATCTGCTAACTCTAGTAAAGCATGCTTTTATCCCTTTTCTTTGAATTGCTTTTTTTTGTTGTTATTGTTACTCTTATATTTACCAATTATTATACAGAACATATGTTGAACTTTTCAACATGTATATGTATATATGTTCTCCCAACACACCATTTATTCATTTATAGTACTTTGGAGCTTATAACCTACTTACAAAATTTTTCCCACAAGGATTCCATGTTTTCTGTTGGTTTCACAAAGAAATAACTCAGGATTCTAAATTATCTTTGCATTACATTTGCTCTTATATTAGCCCCTTCTATTTTGAAGAGAAAATCAAAATAAAATGCGTTCCTTTATACCCTTTAGTTCTAAGTAGAGCTCATTAAGGACTTTAAAATAATCACATTTAAAGCTGATTCTTGCATTGGTAAACACTTTACATGAAATTAAATAAGCTTTGCCTCTTCTAGGAGAGAGAGTGGATGAAATTAAGCAGCAGTGCCTGTCACTTGCCTGAAGTGACAATAATAAAGAATAGATGTATACACTCCTTTATCCCTATTATGCTGCCTCTTTTTCCTAAAATTGGATTGAGATTCTAGGACACCACTTAAATCTAGAGGAGACATTGGATCTAAGGCTGAAGCAGGTACCCAGTGCCTTTTTATTTTTAATTAACAGCTCTATTGAGATATAATTTAGATACCATAACTCAGACCTGTTTCTACTTATAATAAAATCTCTACTTCTGAAACTTGAAAGGAAGAAATAATAAAGGAAGAAATAATATTCATAATTTCACTCACTCCCTCTTGCCCATTTTTCTTTCCCACTGCCCCACTAATTGCTGCTCCATAGATATTGACACATTCACCATGATATTTTTATAAGTGGGCTTTCAAGAATTTCATACTGATTATGTTTTATTCCAAGGTGGGAACAACCATAAAATAACATCATTATACTTGAAAATACAATATTCATTGTATTAGGGCAAAACTACAACTACATCTGATGTCTTCACTTCAGAGAGAAACAAATTGGCAGGAGCAGTGAAATTTCAGGTATAATTTTTCACACTACCATTAACAATTAATACCAAGTTTTTCTCTCATAGGATTTGGATGGTAGCATGGATGCAAATGGACCTCAGTCAAGTAACTAAACAAAAGGTGAGATTATTCATCATACAAGTGATGACATTATATCAAAGTGAGAACACCAGTGTTATTTTCTGAATAATACCTTCAATGATGACATCGTTTTTAAATTTTGGTACTCCTTATGCTAACTCTCTTAACTCATCAAAAGCTGCCAGATATATAAACATATTTTAGTATCTAAAAGATCTTATGAAAGCCAAATAAAGTTTAGCCTTAGCTGCATCACACTGGGAGTCTACATTATTCTCAGGTTACAGTGGAAGATGCCATATAATGGGAAGTCCTGCTATAGGTGAATTAATTTGTGTTTTTTACTCTTATATGGAAGAAGGCCTTTCCAGAAAAATCAACCTTAATCAGGCAGCATATGTTTTCAGGTTAGAAAAGGGAAAGTTATATAAATCCTGAAGGTATAGATTCCTCAAAGGAAAAGAGATCAGTAGAAAAGCTGACCATTAATGAAGCAACTGAGGAAAAAAAAACCTATAGGGAATCTTTAGTTGAAATAAAAATGGAAGGAGCTCTATCTCTTAAAGGATGACAGAGGCCTAAACGGGAATCTGGACAGTGAAGCAGCATCTCAGAGTAAACTTCTATGGAGCCACAAAGGGCAAATTCACAATAGCAACACGGCAGAAGAGTGAGAAGCATCTTAAGTGTATAAGTCATACTGCTTTTTTGGACCATATAAGACTCAGAATTTTTTCTTTTTTTTTATAATTTATGGTCACAGGATGTGTTAGTTTTCTATTGGTGTTATAACCAATTATCACAAACTTAGTGGCTGAAAAGAACACAATTTATCTTATAGTTCTGTACATTTGAAGTCTGAAATGGGTCTCACTGGGCTAAATTCAAGATGTCATTGGGGCGATATCCCTTCTGTATGCTCCAGGGGAGAATCCATTTCCTTGCATTTTCCAGCACCTAGTGGCTGCCCATATTCTTTGGCTGGTGACCCCCTTGCTGCAGCCTGTCAGCTGAGTCCTTCTCATACTGCCATATATGTCATTCTCTTCTGCCTCCATTTTCTACTTGTAAGGACCCTTGTGATTATATTGGGCTCATTTGAATAATTTCCTGATTTTAAGGTCAACTGTTCAGTAACCTTAATTCTATTTGCAACCTTGATTCCCCTTTGTCATATAACTTAACATATTCACAAGTTCCAAGGATTAGGAGACTACAGGGAGGAGTCTACAGGGAGGGGGCATTATTCTGACTGCCATGCAGGGAGATATATAATGCCCTGGTAATACAGTAGGAGGGTAAGCAGCAAGCAACCTGAGGGATGGACTCAACTCTGGTTCTCAACATCAGTTTCATGTATAATTGTGTGGAAGCTTTAAAAAATACTAATATCCAGGTTACATCCTCAGCTGTTGTAATTTAATAGTTTTGGGATGGATTCCAGACAACAGTAATGTTGCGATACATAAATCTGGATGACCCAGGTAATTCATATGTGCAGGAAGAGTTGAGAATACTGATCTAGGAAATGAGAGTTGCTATCCTAGCTTTAGGGAGCAAGAACAGGAACCCAGATCACACATGTTCTAGAATTTTGTGTTCTTTTCTGACTTCCATCAGTTACTTCTGTGATGTATCAAGTCTCACATCTTTAATTTACCCCTAACTATTAAATTTAATACATGGGCTTAAATATTCTTAGAAGTAATCTTCTATAAAATATTGTTTTAAATTGCATTTTATGCACTTTAATTTACTTTCCCAATCTGTCTAAAATTGTTTTCCAAAAATATTTTAACTTAAAATTACATCATTAAGAGTTCATTAATAACAGTTTCTTTCACTAATTACCTAGCTTGTTTGAAATAAAGAGTTAAACTATATTTCATTTACCTTAATAAAATCACTTTTAATGAGTCTTCACTTTACAGTGTTTACTTCATACACACTTTATGGCATTTCAATCAGTTTATGCTTTTTCCATTTTGTTACTTTTCTTATTTTATTTTATTCTTGCATATAAAATTGTTGGTTGTTGCCATGGCAATTCTAATTGATTTCTTTCTGCTGTTTTTGTAGGCTTTTAAAAAGATTTGCACAATACATCATTCATATTGTTATTTTTATCTCTGCAAATTTGTAATGGCCTCTACATAAAAAAGAAAAAGCCATGTAACAAGAGTATCATATGTTACTTTGCTCAGTGTTGAAGGCTGTGAAGAACAGAAGAAAACCAAGGAAGAAAGCCAAGCTGGGAAGGGCAATGAAGAGGGTGAGGTTCAGAAGTAAAAGGTGTGCCATGCAAAAGAAAGAATTCAGGTATCCCAGTGAGTGACAATGCAAAGGCAAGAGATGTGCTTTTAGGGAGAATTGAACTTGTCAATGTGACTCAGTTCTAAAAGATCAATAAATGATTGAGGGAGATACAGGAGAGGCAACCAAGTGACAATTTTTTTTAAATTTATCTTTTGGTGAATCTCAAAACCTTCTCTGCTTCTGCTACACACACACACACACACACACACACACACTCACACTCACACACTCACACGCTCACACACACACATGCTTTCATCAGTATATCTATTGTCAGCTAACATTCTCATTTCAGTACACCAGAGATGTGTTCTCTGACAAGATGGTGTGTGTTGTGATTAACTGCCTTCTTCTAAGGAATGTGCTACCATACCATTTGCAGCCCTAGAGATCATGAGTAAAAGAGAAGAGAGATTCTTGCGGATCTGAAATAAATTTGGTTTGATTTTAGGTTCATTGTAGAACTCCAGGTAGTTTACTTTTCTTTTTAAATTATACAACTTTTTTTCTCCAAAAGCTAATTGCTATAGAGTGCAAAAGAATACAATAAAAAACAATAAAGTAAAAGTAATTTTGAACCATTATGTTGTAACCTGAAACTAATACAATGTTATACATCAATTACATCTCAATAATAAAAGAAGGTAAGTATAGGCATACCTCGGAGATATTGCAGGTTTAGTTCCAGCCCATCATGATCAAGTGAGTTTGCAATAAAGGAAACTGAAATCTTTTTGCTGGTGGAGGGTCTTGCCATCAAGTGTAAAAAAAAAAAAAAAAAAAAAACAAAAAACCAACACCTGTGAAGTAATAAAGTAATAAAGTGAAGGTCAATAAAATGAGGTAATGAGGTTCAGAGCTTCTTAGCAGCCAAAGCAAAGAGGAAAGCATGATGAGATCAAGATTCAAAGTGTCTGTGAGGGAAATGTTTATCAGGTGCATCAGAGAAACACCAAGAATGGAGACAAGAAATTCCCCCAGAGGAGGGGATATATTAATTTAATGAACAGTAACCTCAACACTATTCCTGCAATATAAAACAGCAAGTTTTACGTGCCACTTTTTAAAAACTTCCATCAACTGCATAATGCTGGAGCACAACTCTGAGAAAGCTATTTAATGAAAGTGAAAAGTTCTGAAAGCCAAATACCCTGCTCTCGGATGATCTCGGTGATCCAGGAAGGTACTCTACATGGAGAGGACTACAATGCCAGCATATCTGTTTTAGAGAAAATATATGCATGGTAAAATTAAAAGATCTTATGAGATTGTTCCCTATATGCCATTTTAGATTCTCACTTCACAACAAAGAAGCATCATCTGGTAGTGTACTCAGATGAAAAAAGAAATCAGGGATAGTAAGCATGATTCATCTGAGGAACTCACTGTAAAAATTACATTACACAGGCCTATGTGAAATATGCAAAAGCTTTGGAAAACAAATGCCTAGCATAATCCACCATAAAACTCTTAGATAAATTATTGTGACCCTGTTCTTCTGGTACATGCATAAATGTGTTTCCGATAAATGTATTTTATTATGTTTTGCTTCATAAGACCACCCTATTATAAATTCAGGATGGTTAAAAGAAAAATTTAAGATCCTCTCTTCCTTTGGCAGGCAGAACAAGGTTTTTTAAACCAAAAACATATGTTTAAATTTAGCTCCACATGTGCCAGCTAGTTATTGACTGATTACTGACATGTGTTTTAGCTCTAGGGATCTCAAATCTCTCTCCGCTTCTCTCCTCCGCCCCTCAGCACCACGTGTCTCACACACTCGCACACCACACATTAGGAATTCAGATATTTCGCAGGTAACCAGGATCTAGTATTCAGAGTAAGCACATTCCTTGGTTAAAGAACAGTAAGGAATCCTGTATGCACTATTTTACCTTGGGGTAGTGGGCACAAATAAATGATTCTTGGCAAATTCTGCATACCCCTTGAGCTTGTATTGTTCATTAGCAAATTGTTTTCCTCTAAGATATACTAAAACCAATGTATTTCTTAATTAATATTTCTCTAGGTAAGTGAAAACAATATTCTGCTCGTGGAATAATCTTAGCAAATTACAGTGGAAATAGAGTTTCGAAAACAACCTAGTTTTGTTCCTCTTGGTTGCCCAATTCTGGGTCTAGTGGCTAAAGTAATGGGCCTCTCAGACTCCCAAATATGGAGAGTGAATGGACCAAAGGCCGCACTGGGACACTCTGAAATCCATCACCATATTTGTGATTGGTGCTGAGGCCACTTCCATTTCCTGCTCTCAGTCATTGGCTGAATGGGGAAGGGACAGGAAAGCAGCCCATTCCTAGGAGACCTAGGAACCTGGACAGCTCCAGGACTCCCTGACAGCCTTGCTGCCTGACACGCTTCTGTTTAGCCTTCCCTTTGTCTCTTCTTCACTCACTGTCAGACTTGTTTCAGGTGTGAAGACTTTTTCTAGCTCCCTCCCTGTGCTTCTCACACAGGACATTCCCCTAGAAAAGCTTTGTCTGTTTAATCCTGTCTCTGTGTCTGCTTCTGGTAGGACCAGGACTAAAGTAACATACTGTTTAGTTTTAAAGGTACATTATATTATCTATGCTTAAGGAGAAACATCTTCAGAGAGTCACGGACCATGGCTCTAAATTAGCCTTCTGTTGGAAAAGGATGTGTTACATTTTGAGCATAATATTGCAACCTGTAGATCTGGATCCTGAGTTGAACCAGATGAAATAAATGATATTCCAAAATAAATTTCTAATCATCCCTTATCCAAAAGCCACAATGCTTCCTCTAATCCTAAAGTCATCAATAATCCATTCTTCCCAAGAATGCTGAGATTTTGTTTTCTAGCACTCCACTTTCACATAATTCATTCCTGTAAATTTTGCCAATTGGAATTGCCGACTGGAATACGTTCTGTGGCCTAAATCTCAACCTTTCATGTGATGGACGATACTGGCAATATCCAACCTTACATCGTCGCTTATATGAGAGATCCATCCTGAAATAATGTGGACAGGTCAGTGTACATTTATGACCACTCAAGGAAATGCAGCTTTTGGAAGTTCTCTGAAGTAAGTAGTAGTCAAACCCTATTCTCTCTCTGAACTTAGAACCACCTAAATTGTTAGACAAAGGAATCAGATAGAGACCAAATGATCATCTCTTAATATTTGGTAGGCCTTGCATTTGGATCATGGGTTGCCCATCTAACCTAGGTAAAGCATATACACAGGATTCCCCACTGTAGGCCAGAGCACAGCGATGGATGGAGTGCTACATGGGGCCAATGGGAGATGCCAAAGAAAAGAACAAGTCCTGACTCAAAACAGGCCAGCTTGAAAATAAAAGTATTAGTCTGTTCTTTACCTCACAACTGCGATGGTACTTTTCCTCTCTTTAGGCAGTAGTGAGAGAGGGGCAGAAAGGAGCTTCCTAATCCTTCCAACAAGACAGCAATTTTATTGTTATTGGTTATGGCAGAAAATCAGAGAGAAACAGTTCATTCTTTAAAACCCCAAGCCCTGAGGTCAGTGGCATTAACTCTGTATGAAAAAACAGGACATCACTGGGCTACGGTAGTGACGGAGCCAGCCAGGATAGACATTGCACAGAAAACAAAGCAAACTTTCCTTTCCTTCATTTCATTACAATTCACATGTTTCAGAACAATTCATTCAAGATTCACATAAAGTTAGCTATGGGCTTTTCTAAATAGAGCTCTTACATCTTAAAAATAAATCCAAGGCTTTTAAAGCTCTGTAATTATCTTGTCTATTATCTCATCTGCTGCTTCATCTTTCATTCCCTCCCTTGATCTTTTATCTGTATGGGGGTTTGCCATCTTTGCATAGCTTTTAAAGCAAATTCTGGATATTTTCAGAGATGGGAGGGTAGGAAGAAAAGATATGTCATAATTTGTGTTACTCATTTTCAGTGGGGAGGGGAGATTAACTCCTTAAGCACCTGATAAGCAACAGGCACCTAGGCATTTGGATTTTAAATAATAATCTTAATTGTATCATTTCATTTCTGTGATCACACTTAAGGATAAAAATTCTTACAATTTCCTGCACTGTGGCATCTATATCTTTATTTAAATCACGTTTTAAAATTGCATATTCTTAGGGACTCCATCGTTAATGATCTGTATAGCTAATTTACATCTTAGTGACCTCTGCAAAGTAAACTTACTTTTCTGAAGGCGGAAAATGTGTGGAAAAAATGCAGTGTATCAGAAAAAAAATTATGTTTAACTGAAATACCACATAAATAGATGTAAATTTATGTATAGTTTTCTGATTTAAAAAAGTATTACATACTCATGCAATGTTTAGAAATTACAAAAAATATATGATAGAAGAGAAAAAACAAAGTAGAATAAAAACTGTATTTTAACTGTATTTTACATCACATACACAATGGGTCATATTAAGAAGAGGTTTGTAGTCAATGTTTTTCATATTATGAACATTTTTCTATATTATGTAGATATTAAAATGTTTGTAATGATAGCATACATAAGAATTTATTATCAAGTATTTTTTCAGACTTCTCTAGAACATATAACACTTACTCTTCCAATTTTTTCACTATTGTGAAGAATGCTGTCATAAACATTCGAATATGAAGGTTGTTTTTTTTTTACTGTATTGCATATGTTTTCTGTAGGAAATAAAATCACTGAATTTAAAGGTATTGATATTTGAAAGGTGAAGATCAAATGACTAGTTATTCACTTACCTTGGGGAAAAACCCCATGGAGATACTTCCTCTCTGGTTTCAGAAAAATTGGAAAGCCAAATTAACAGTGAGAACGTCCTTTAGGAAGTGTAGAATCAGGGCAAGAAGTGGCAATCTTGAAGGACATTTCATCAAGGTCATGGTGAACTATGGTAATCACAACTTCTTCAGTTAAATTGGTGTCTTTATACTAAAACATTTTGTCATCACAAACCTTATTTATATTACAATTTAGATGGCTCTTGGCTTGTAATATTTAAAATATTATAAAGCACGTTAAAACTCTGTATGTGCCCAGATTACTCCACACAATCAACAAAGGGCTTCATTTGTTTCAACTAAAATGTCAGCTAAAAAGCCATTGTTGGGCCTTGGGCTTTCAGAACAAGAACATGCTGATATAAACCACTAAGAGAAAAAGGCATGCTGAAGAATTAAAGTTCACTAGCCTTGAGGGAGACAGATTCACATGAAAAAAATAGAAGAGGAGACACTTAGCACTTAGATGTAGTTATGATAGATATGTCTACTGGTAAAAGATGGTAATGTCTATTTTTTCCACATTTTACATAAATAACTGATTTACTATATACTTTTGACTATTCTGTTATTTTTTGATAGTTTCAATATATTTTCATTCTCTTGGGAGTTGTGGAATTATATATATTTCTCACTTTTCCTCTCACACCTCATTTCTCACCTAAAGATAAGTTTTAAGTCTGATGTGAAACCAAATTCAAATGTATGTAGAGACTGAGTAAGAAACTAGCAAGAAAGAGAGTACAGGATTGTTTGTTCACTGTTATCTTTATAGTTCAACATGGATATGTCTGCATGTCTAAAAGGGGCACAAGAAAATTAGGCACTCAGGTATGTAGCTCTATGGAGGCTAAATCTGATTAATTAGCTTTAACTGTTGCTTTTGGGAGTTTACAAGCTATGGAAATATCCTTCGACGAGGCAGATCTAAAAAAAAATGCAGATAATGGAACCAATATTTAACAAGTACAGATGGTTTTATTTTCTAAACTTATGATGGAGGGGATAAAAACTAAACATACACAAAAGGCAGTACAATTTTTAGTAGTGATAAGAGCTAGAAAGAAAAATTAAGTAGTGTTAAGGGATGGAGAATAATGGGGATGCTACATTAGTTGAGGTGGAGGGGTGAGACCTGAATAAAGTGAGGGAGCAAAGTCATTAAGAGGAACAGAGGAAGAGCTTCCTAGGTGGAGACAATGGCAAGGTCAAAGGCCTTGAGGCAGGAAGAAACTTGGTTTGTGCTACAACACATAGACCCTTGTGATAGAGAAAGGAAGAGAGAGAGAGTGCTAAGAAGTGAGTTCAAAGATATGGAGGAAACCAGGGCCTTTTCAGTAATGGATAGAAATTTCTATTTTATTCTCATTGTTCTGGGTTTGATCAAAAGAGCAACATAACCTGATATGCAATTGGAAAGAATGACTCTGACTGCTCTGTGGAGGAGCAAGGATAGGAACAGGCAGACCATTGGCAGTTCTGAGGACAGAAGGTGACTTGACAATGGGTATGGTGGGAGAGATGGAGAGTAGTCAGATCGATGATCGGTTTTGAAATAGTCGATAAAACTTGGCTATGGGTTGTGATGAAAAGAGCATAATAAGAGGATGGAGCATAGTGTTTTACTCCAGGAGCTGAAATAGTGGTGATATGATTTACTGAGAGTGGGAGCCCTTAGGGAAAAATAAGTAAAGTATAGAAGGCACTTGAAAGTTTGGATATGTTAAATTTGAGATGCCCATTAGACATACAAATACATCTACTAAATAGGCAGTAAAGGTGAATTCAGAGTTGAGGGAAGATTTAAGGTCAGATATGAAACTATCAGAGATGGAGGTATAAATTTGTGAACCATCAGAAGATAGATAGTATTCAAAGCCACAAGACTGGATGAGTTGACTTATGGAGAGAATATAGGTAGGGAAGAGAGGAGAGGAGAGAAGCAGATTGAAGAGGAGAGGATTGAAGAAGAGAAAGGTAATTTAAAAGACTTGCAGTGTGCCAGCATTTAGAGGTCAAAGAGAAGACGAGCTAGAATGTTGAGAAAAAAGTACAGAGAAGTAACCAGTAAAATTTGCAAAGTAGAGGTCTTTGGTATGGTGATTTATACCATGGTTATTTAAAAAGTAAAATAGAAGTTATTAATAATTCTGTCAAGATAATAGGTATAAACTAGGACCGTTCTGGGAAAACAAGAACATATGGCCATTCTATCATTGGTGACCTCCACAACACAGGTTTCAGTGGAGTTATTGTGATAGCAAGCTGACTAGTGTGGGCTGAGGAGAGATAAAAGGTGAAGAAATGAAAACAAAAAGCCTAGGCAACGCTTTTGAGAAATTCCACACACACAAAAAAGAAGGTAGCAGAAAAATGGGACCTGGCTAGAGGGGATCTGAAATCAAGTAAAGGGTTTTGTTTTTTTGTTTTTGTTTTTGTTTTAATGAGAGATATTGTAGCATCTATGTATGCTATAATGTGAAGGATTTAGAAGAGAGGAAAAATTTGATAATACAAGAGAAAAGGAATAGGAGCAGAAGCAGAGTCTGCAAGCAGGAGGAAAGAATGGGTGCACATGTGAAGAGGCTGACTTCAGACAATTCTTTCGGTTCACCCACTACAATGAGGGTATGAGGATACAGGTGTGGGTACAGATGTACATAGTTGCTAGATTTAGCGGTGGGAAAGGAGCTAGCTTCTCAGCCAAAGCAAGACAGGTTCCACTTTTTGTGAAATCCTCTGCTCCTTCCCACAAAAAGTCAGTTTACCATTTGGGGGCAATTTTCTTCATAGGCGTTAAGAAGAGATATGTGACCTATTTTTTTTCTCTCTGGAAAATGCTCCAATATGAAACACTTAATAGTTTACCAGCAAATGTGGAAATTCTCTTAGGTCCAATTTAGATCTGGCAGAGAAGATGAATATTACTAGTCAGTCAGCAACTGCCTATAACAGATGTTTTTGTTGAATGTGAACATTAACAGTTCTGTTTGGCCTTTTTAGAATTTGAATTAAGAAATAGAAGAAATAGCCAAGGGTATATTGAGACAGACCTAGGTGAAAAAAAATTCTGTGATCAAATACAAAATGTAACATGTAGTGAAAACCTCAGCACCCAAGCACTATGCGACCCTTGGGAAATCACTGGGCTCTGATCATTTTATCTGTAAGAGGGAGGGGAGCAAAGCAAATGTCTAGCAGAATTCAGGGGTTTGTGAATATGCATAGCTTCTGTCAAACAACCATTGGTAGGAATTTAGGGAAATGTTAGCTTGTAAGGACAACACAAAATAAACCAAGCAAATGAATATTTCTAGTGATTTAATGTCTAGGAATAACAGTTCAATTGACTCAACAGAGAAAACCAGAATTAAATGGTTCAGATTCCAAATTCTATTCTTTCTATAGTCGAACCCCCTTGAATCCTCCCTAGGGCAAGAATAACAGCGAAGTCCATTTTCTCTCTCTCTTGTAAATTAAACTTCGATTTCTCTAGTCAGCCAGGTACAGTTGCTGAACAGCAGTTTACTCATCTGGAAAATGGTGTCTGAGTAGTCATTTCCAGATGTGCCTTTAGATACTGCAGACATTGGTCCACGGAAATAGAATTATAATGCAGGTTACCTTTAGCATTCGCTAGTGTAAAAATCACACCTGCTAAGGTACTGCAGGTTAGGACCCAGGCCCTTCACCAGTGAGACACCGCTGTTCACACTGCTACCCTTCCACCTATGTACGCCACTGCCATCGCGAGAAATCAACTATACTTGAACAAGATCAGCGCTTTGTAAATTAGTTCATTACATGGCTAAAGATGGAATACTTAAGAATGGGCTTCTAAAAATGACACAAGCGTAGCAATTTATAGATGCTGCACTGCAAGATAGTTTAAAGAACCAGATAATGTTCTTAGTTATCGATCCTATGGACCATTCTGTTATTCAGTGACTCAATTCAACCTAGGTGTGCTTGCTATCCATTGCATCCATAACCAGCTTCCCAATTCTAAGTGGGGTAAAAGCAAAGAATACATATATACTTGTAGATATAATCAGCTCAACATCTGATATTAATAACACAAATTGCTGAGAAGCTTTTACTGTTACTATATACCATGAATAGCATTAGTTTTAATTTAAATATGTTTCTAAACTTCTTTTTAAATTAACACAATATTAACTGAAAAAATAGATTAACTAAAGAATTTGTTTTTTTTATATTAAGTTCTCATTTAGGGTTCAGGCTCAGATGCTTAGAAATCACTGCAATTGTAGCCATTAGAATTTACTTATGAGGTGCAAGGATAATGGTCAGCATGCTGTGAACCATAATTGAACACACAAATGTGATTGTTTTGATTATTCACACGCTCTATGAACTCTTACTTATGGAGGTCACCTACCTTTAATTACATATATTAAAATATATGTAATATATTTTAATTACACATTCAGTTTAATATGTAGAGAACTGAGTTGAGTTGTCTTCAAGTAGTTGACCTAATGCCACAATTTAAAAACATTTAATTAAACACTCGTTAATTTCAGTGCTTCTATCTTCTTTGCATATTGCGGAGTCAATAAAATATTTTTCAAGTTTTAAACATTTTTGTAGAGATTTAAGTAGAGATTTAATATTGAGATTTTCTTCATTTGGAGTCAATGAATTTTTTTTGGTAATGTCTGAAACATTTTTATAGGCCCTTAAAAAACTCATGTACTTTGTGCATGGCACCTTAGTGCTTAATGGATAAAATGCACCTTGGCCCTCAATGATGTCTGAAGCTTTAGCTGTGTAAAATTTCAAAATTGCACTAGGATGTAAATTATTCACATGGTACCCCACTTTTTAGTTATCTAACGCACTGGAATACTTCTTTATAACCTTTCCATCAGGCTCTGCTTTGTCTTCTTCCACCATGGTTTTATAAGCCTCTATTACATTAGACACAAACTATTACAATAGACTTTTATTTTGAAATTCTCCCTTCCATCAACAGAGAATAAAGAAAATAGACTTGCTAAAATGGTAGTCAACCACACAAATAAGTATAATTCAATAAACGCCTAATTAACCAATTAAATTGAATGAGTTGAATGTTTTGTAATAATATACTATGTATTTTTGCTATTTAAACAAATGTTAGGCTTTATCTAAAGTATCTTCTAACTTTCCAGCAAGGCTTTTCTATTTACTTTTCTTTATGCTTAACACATTTTCACTCTTGTTTGTTCATTAATTCATTTCAGCAAATAATAAATACCTACAGAGTCCCAGCCACTATAATAGTCACTGCGAATAAATGATGAATAAGAGCATAGGTAGGTAACTAGCATAGGTACCCCTATTTTAATGGAAGACAAATAATAAAATACATATACTTGAAATGCTACAGGTACTTTGATAGAGGTAAATACAGGCTACCGTGAAAAGAACAAAGGAAGAGTAGTCAATTCCTCCTGAGAATGAGGGTAAGAAAGTGTGGTATAGGAAAAGCTTATTTCTGGAAAATGTATAACCATTGACTTGGTATACATTTGAACAAGAATATTCTAGGTAGAAGTAGTAATATGAACAAAGGCATTTAAACAAGAAATAGATTTTGAAAATATTATTGAATCGATGGATTTGTATTGTGGTAAAATTAAAATATTTAAACTTAAAATAATAATGTGAGTTTTAGTATACATATTTTTTAACTTTCAAATAGGTTAAGGTTTCTTAATGTTCTAAAAACAACCATTTAAAAAATACATAAAAATATGTACATAGGGACATAAATTTTTACTTTGTCTCAGACTCCAATAGAGCTTAGAATGGCCTGTTAGGTCCTGTTTTTATTTAAAACTTTGACATTTTGTTCATCAAGGATATTTTACATTTTTAGTTAAATTTTTTTTTTATTAAAATGGTATCTTGATTACTGAGTTTTCTGATGGCCCCTTAAATTTTGCACCCAAGGTGAGTGCACTCTCCTTACCCTAATCCCAGCCCTGGAGATCATTCCCTTACAATGCTGAGTATGAACTGCTGAAGACTTCAGTGGTTAAGACTGAAGAAGTGGGAATAAATTCAAAGTTTACTGTAATAGTATATGAAGAAAGTGATGAAAGTTTGAACAATTGCACCAAATGAAGTAGAATAGAGACAGGGGTGAAATAGGTGTCAGGAATGAGGAGTGGGGAGAATTTAATAAAAATTGGATGTACAGGAATCTTCTCTATTCTGAGCTTCATTCTCCAAATTATGACTCTAAGCCCAACAGAGTCTCCCTCCTTCAGGAATCTCTTTTAAGCCATTTCACATCATGGTAAATGTCTCCATCTCCGTATTTTTGTCTCTTTGCTGCCAAAGATCATATCTCACATTTCTACATTTCTCCTACTGTGTTATAAGCACATACATACTAACAAATACATCTTGAAAAAAACTAGAAATATCAACGCTTTTTAACTTGCTTCAAGGCAGTGCCTATAATAATTAAGCCAACAAAAAAAAAAGTTTAAATCTTCTTTGGATATATTTTTAAGGTTAGACTACTCATTTATCTGTCCAAGATGGCATAAATGACTTCTTAGGGCCTTTTCCAATTACATGATTAAAAGCCCTTTTCTGAGAAGAGTTTTATATATGTTACTGCTAATAGCAAGAGAACTTCTCCTGGGGCCTTTTTCCCTTTTATGTGATTACACTGATATTTTAGAGAGAATGAAATTACTGCATCCCAGCTGGGAAGTTCTTTTGAATTTATAAAATGCAGAGATTGCTAATAGGTAGGTCTCTTAACCAATCATCGGTAGATAATTTTGTTTTTTTATAATCTTTCTTACAAAAGTTCTACTGTGGTTACCAATGTCCAAAACTTGGCATTAGTGTTGCCCTTGACAACTGAACCAGAGAGTTTCTTCAGAAATTATTCCAGTTTTAGTAAAAAGATAAATACAGCTATAGAAAAATTTGAACTTAATATGTCTGAATGTGGCTTTGTTAGATTTCTATTTGTGGTGCTATCTTGATCCATTTTATCAGAAATTACTATTGTTATTATTGTTATTACTATTATTTTACACAAGGGGCTTTTAATAAAAGAACAAGATCAGTCCTGCACATACCCTTTTTCCTCTGCCTCTCTCCCTCCATATGATAGATGAAATACTGAAGTTAACTTGATACAGTGGAGGAGCTGTCATATCAGCCCTGTGTCATTTATGTCTAGGCTTCTCAATCAATGGATAAAACAAAATCATTAATATGTTTATGCTACTGTTTTCAATTTTTGGCAATTCAGAACTGAATATATAACTTCTAATTGACAATGAAATTTTATATCTAAAAGTAGGATGTATTAAGAAAACCTAAAATGTAGAATTGACCTGGCAGGAGAAATGGGGCTTTAGTCAATAAGAACTATAATACTTTAAGCTGGAAAGCTGGTGATCTTTGTTATGTAATGGCAGAACATTTGATGAAATTGTTACTTGCTTTACTTGGAATGCAGGCAATGGGCTGAGGCTGTACTATGAGGAGAAATGGTAGCAAACATTTTATGTATTGGCAGGTGCTACCTCTATCACTTTTAGAAAAATCTTTCTGAAGAGATGACATCAGATTAGAGTTACTCAGACTGTAAATAAAAAAGGAAGGAAACATCATTTTTCTTTTTCCAAAGGAATCTTTCCCTACCTGTGGTCTACAATTTTTGGTGAGGAGAGTCCTGAAGCCAACTGCTTCTCTTCTTCAAACTTGAAGCAGCTTTAAATAGTAATGGGCAAACTGTAGCCTAAATATTGGTGCTTCACTGGAAAGAGGCACGAAGCCTTCTGGCAGTGATGGGATCAAGGGCATTGCCTTCCCACCTGAGCCTGTTGACTCTAACAGTCTCAAGGTGGCTGCCATTGAGTCCAGGACAAAGGAGATGAGCAGAACATAGAGACGATTACAACTGAATTACAATTAAATTACAATTCAAGGAGAAGATGCCCAGACTTAAAATCTAGATCAGGACAAGAACTTTGGTTATTATTTCTTAAACTTGGACTTTACCAGAAGCAAATACAGCAAAACTATACTAAGTTTACAGGGAACTGTATTTCCATAGTACTTTCCTCTTTCCACAACTTGCCTGAAAACAGCTTACGGCTAGTAAACCCCCAATACCAGGCCCTGATCCCTAAAACAATAGGAAGTTGGCTTTGAGAGCACTGTAGCACCAGGAAGGGCCAAAGAGGGAAGGGCCAAGCAACATCAGAGGGAAGAACCAGAGGATTGGAGGAACAGGTATCCTGGGATATTATTTCAGAGAGAATAACCAGGGTCAGCTAGACTGGCCAACCAGGGAATTTATCCCATGGCAAGTCAGATAGTCCTTTTTACTGATATAAAGAATGTGTATTATAATAATTTATAAATATTAATAATAATATGTAATATTCATTATTATAAATTCCTTATAGCCCATTGATTCTCACAGAATGTCATTTTTTTTGACAAAGCCATTGACAAATGAGTATAGTTCCAACATGTAGACATGAATGCTGGTTGATATGTTTATGTTACTGAGTAAAATAAAAATGAAGCAATAAAGATATATGTGATTTCACTTGTTTATCACTGATGTGAGCAGCTTTCAAATACTGGAAGTTTTTCAAATACTGGAAGAATATTTCTTCAAATGTTGGTAATATTTACGATGGAAGGGCTACTATCATAAGGCCTACTATCATAACATACTTTTAAGTATCATTTGCATAGTAACATTTTCTTCATCATTCTTAAGTCTAGACAATCAATAGAACAACAAATCAAGCCCTGATTTATAGTATTTGCTCATTTCCATTGTGTAAATACTTCTACTGTGGCTGATTTCAGGATAACAACATGATGTCACTGAGGGCAGAGTTGGAACAGATGAATTGTGTCATATTATTTTAAAGTATCTCTACCATATCAATATGATAGATGCAAACTTTAAGAGCATAGATAATAGCAAAATGTAATAATTAGGAAGTAATGACTTTTGACTATGTGTTACCTTTGTCTTTAATACAATTTATTTAATTATAAATTTACATAATTTAATTCTTAATAATAATTGTACCTAATCATGAACTCACAAAATTCCTGAAATTTTAATGATTACCTATTGTGAGCTGCTACAAATCTTATTTTCACACTTTTGGAAATAAGAGTGTATTTGAATGATGGGTAACCAAAGAGGTAATTCTAGCAAACAATACTAGCTGCCTAACTAATAGCTATCATATTTTTCCTTAATAACAAAATCTGGTTTTATTAGATACAGCATATGTGAAGTTAAGAAATGACATTTCTTAGCCTTCTCTGCAGATAGGGGTGACCCTATAACTCAGCTCTGGATAATAAGATGTAAATGAGTGACATTCAGTGAGACTTCATAAAATCTTAAAAGTGGGCAGGAGGAAGTCAACAAGTACCTTTTGTCCTTTGCCCTTCCGTTTCTAATGATCAGGTTAGGTAGATTATGCTGCAGTAACAATTTAATCCTCTAATATCAGAGGCTTAACATGACAAAAGTTAATTTCTCACTTCATGTTCATTGCAAGTTGCTGGGACAGCTTTGATCCATGTATCATTCAGGGACTCAGATGCAGCGGCTCCACCATCTGGAACACGCAGACTCCTCAGGTGACATGACTGCTTTTCTATGCTTCAGCCCAGAAATGAAACACTTCATTTCCCCATACAGCTCACTGGTCAGAATTATTCATATAACTCTGTTCAACTGTAGGACAGGCTAGGATTGGACCTTCATTAAGTAGAAAAAATAAAACATCTGATTTGTTTAAGGCCATTATTTTTGGATATCTGTTACAATCAAATGTAACTCCTAAGCAATACAATTGATAATGATTTTTACAAGTTTACTATAGGAACACTCAGTGGAATATAGTGTGTGTGATATTCTAATCCTGATGAAAGTATATTCAAGACCAGCAAGTGGAACGAAGTACAAGTATATAGAACTGATGATACCTAGCCTTCCTTTTTTAGGAAGACACAGTCTAACAAGACACCATGATTCTTTCTTACTCGTAAAGAAGAATGAGTCATGAAGAATGAAGTTTTTATATGAGGAATAACTTTAAACATTAATGTGGTTTTCTCTTTTGCCTTTCTGAGTATAAGACCTTTTTGCCCTAATCAGCTTCGGGTATCCATCTGTCTGAGAAGAGATTAGAAATTAAAGCAGAAGGTATGCAAAGAGAAGAGGAGGTAACATTCAGCTCTTGACATTAGAAATCGGATTGTGCAACAAGACAATGACCTGCGAGCCAGGTTATTTTCTTGAGAAGGGATTTTTCCAAATTCCTGCATGCCCCATTTACATATCAAGGCCAAGCTTGTCCTTTAAGTCTGATCTGCAGTCAGAGAGGAAAAAATGATATGACATAGAATTAATAGAAAAACCCACCCATCTGGTATCTGAAAACAGTAAGAAGACAGGGAAGGTAAGAAGACAGGGAAAAGGAGTGTTGCAACCAGACAAATGTCCTGCTAGTAATTTCTCTGGGCTTAGCCTGAAAGGCAGAGGAAAATGCAAGTCAGTGATGACAAACTCAACAGTAAGGCAGGGCGCAGCCACAGAAACATGACAAACAGGAGTAGAGAAAGAAGCACCTGAAGTTTAGCATTCCAAAGTTGTTCTTAATTCTTATGAGGTGCAGATATTGAGTTGAAGCCAGTGGGCATTCCGTGAGGTGTGTCATAGCCAGGAGAGATGCTGGGGGGTGAATTGCCAAGTCAAAAGACAGAACAGATGACATAGCTAGGGGCTCAGCAGGATCTAGAACTTCAGGAACTGAGTGAGGAAGCAAGGAAGCCTAGACACCACAGGAGCACCACTAAGTCTAAAGAATGAATCCTAAGTCAAATCAGCCATTAAAATGTAGCATTTGAAAACAGCAGGGCAAAGATTACACAGGCGGGCACAGAACATCATCCCAGAGACCCAGTGGAGTCTAGTCACCACACACCCAAGGAGCAGCATGTGTCTTTTCCCGACCCACCTTCATACCCCACAAACGTGCACTAATTCCCTTGCCCCTAAACACCTGGGTGTCATTTTAGAGAAATGAGCAAGAGAAAGAGTAAATTCTTTGAGGACATAAACCTTTTTTTTCCCTAAACTAAACTTTACTGTGAGGGACCATATAAATTACTGAATTGGAGTAAATTTAATCTAGGTCAGATTAATTTATATGCCTAGTAACCAGTTAATTTATGTTTATCTTCAGGAGGAGCACAAATAACTATAGACAAAATAAAGGAACTAATCTATTTTTCAGTGGTCATGTGAGTTTAATTTTGTGACTTCAACACAGTATATTTTTGTGGTCAACCTCTCATAAGAAGAATATGTGGGGGAGGAAGAAAAATTTCTCTACTCTTCTAGGTTCTTCTGGCTTGCCTAATATTTATATTGATATGAGATAGATTAACAAGAGAAAATAACCTAATTTACTTACCTATATGTATATGAGATTTAGAAACAGAAAGTTAAAATGGGGTATATATGGCATTCTGAGCTAAGGGTGAGGTAAAGTGTCCTGCAGCTTCAGAGGAGAGGAAGGTTATTACAGGATGATAAGACAAGCAAATGTTCATTAATTAGAAGTTTGTCCTGTCATACAGATATATCATAAAAAGTTATATCTGGTAATAACTTTTATTATGGACAAGGCCCTAGATTTAAATTATTTAAGGAAAAGGTAAAAGTTTCTCTTGGGCTCAGGGTGTCAATTGTCTTTAGCTCAAAATAATTCATATGCCAAAGTGGCATATCCTGGGGAGGCCCATTCTGAATCCCTTCAAATATTTTGCAAGGTGTGCTGCTGCCATCAGGAGAACAAAATAGCAGATTTGCTCCAACGCAGGGCGGTTGCTCACTGGCAAAAATATTCTATTGTGCCTCATACACAGATAATTAAAAGATTCAGTACCATTCCTCCATCATTCACTCCAGTTATCTGGTGAATTATCTGGAATACACTAGTAAATAGCCACATTTTTACTCTTAACTAATGACTAGGATAGAGACCTCCCACCCCGTGTACATGTGCATGTGCATGTATATAAAACTAGCTACATAATTTGCAGGGCTTAGTTCAAAATGAAAATTACTCTTTAAAAATTATTGAGAATTTTGAAACAGAGCATTAAACTAAGAATAGGGTCCTTCAAAGTGCAAGACCCTATGATACTAATTGGTCACCCATGAAACTGGTCCTATGTGCATGTGTGCATGTGTGTGTGTGTGTGTGTGTGTCTGTGTGTGTGTGTGTGTGTGTGTTTTATTGAGGACTGTCTTGTGCTATTCCTCTTGGAAGACTTCATGGTGTAAAGATGTTGTTTTCACTCTCCCACCTCAGGTCTTAGAGTTCACATAGATCAATATATAAGGGTCTAACCATTTTTTAAAAATAGCTTTAAGCCTAAGCTAGTGGTGAAAAAAAATATGAAGCTTGTTTCAAATTTCCACTCATTAGTTGTGAGATTGTGGTTACATTATTTATTTTCTTTGTGTCTCAGCCTCCCAATCTATAAAATGGGGATATAAAAATATATATATAGCTATAGAGTTACTAAGATTAAAATAAATGAATTAGTATTTACAAAGTGCTTAGAGCACGTCTTGCCATATAGGAAGCACTCTGTATTTATTAAAGTAAAAATTTAGGTGGCTTTATTAAGTAAGAATTTATGCCTAACTCACCTCCCCTATTCAGGACTATGAAACTATTACCCTCTCTAAAAGGGAACCATTTATGTCCAGAAAGCTACCTTGGTTAAAAAAAAAAAAATGTCATGTTATGTTGATTTGAAAGTTTCCTAAGATAATGGTAGAAACAAAAGACTTCCTATTTAGGAAGCAAAGAACACCTGGGGCTGACCCCACCCCCAATCTACATTGATATTTCTTGCTTTTATTACATGTAAAGTAAATAAATCAAACTAAGCAAAAAAAAAAAAAAAAAGCCAATAATGATAAAATACCAGTACATTCTGTTAGGTACCATGGCTCTGTAAAGGACTTGAGTATTGCATGGAAGACAAAGCCAGCTGCCTAACAAACTCTTAAGTGATCTTATTGACATCATGGTGGAGGAGAAGGGCTCAGAGGTTATATTGCCTAGCTCAACAGCATGGCATTTAGCAAAGTTGTCTTGTAATGTCTGAATAGAGATAAGTCAAAGGCCTGAGTGTGGTTGAGAGAAAAAAGAGATTGAGAGAGAAAAAATTTACTATTTGCTGTTTACATGTGTATGTGGAGTCCAGATGATTGCCTTTACCTTTCTTTATTTGAACCATCAAGTATCCTTTGATTCCACACATTCTGCCTTAGGTTGGCCTCATGTATTCTTGTTTCTTGTCCCCTCCCTTCACCTTGTCTTTGCTCTTCAAAATCAACTTTAAATAGACTCATCTTGTTTTTCCTCAGTCTTATCTTTTGCAACAAAAAATCCATAAGATTGTGGTTTCGGTGAGTTTTTCCTCTAAAAATTATGTTAAAATAAATCTGCAAATATTTAATATTTTAAAAAGTTTGTCTATGTGCCTCCAAAAATTATGTTCTTCAACTACAGGGGTTCTGATTTAAGAGGAGCTAGAATCTACAAAGGTTAAGACAGCTACCTAGTTTCTGAGAGCAAGAAGCATCATTAATGCATAAAGGGTGATGGCCACTCTCTAGAAATGGGATGCTGAGCAGGTGTCCTCTCCCTTTTCTCCATGAAGAAAGCAGATGGGCAATGGCAGATGGAGTTGACTCAGAGCTAAGAATTGTTGGGAGATGTCTTGGGTAGCAATGAAAAATAAATAACGACAACTGAGGCTGCACTAAGTCATGTCTAAGTATTGAACTAAAGTCCCAGCAGCAGCAACTTGAAGACTTCAGGAAACAGCTAAGCCCCCACACACCTTGACCCTCTCAGAACCTTTGCCAGAGTGGCAGGGGTGGTGTGAGAGAAAAGTAAAGATTCAAGTCCTAGAAAGGGCGACATCAAAAATGAATGAGTTTGGGACCCACTCTGGGCCAGAAGACCTGGGGATCCACAAAGAACTGATGGACAAAGAGAAGCAGAAGGGTTTCTGGGTCAGTATGGGGTGAGGAAGACCTTCAGTGACAATGAGTAAATGAGAATATCAATTAAACCAAGTAAAACACAGTCCTGCCTTCCACAACATACTTTTTTCTTTCCATCTAAGACAATTTTTTAATCTATACACATTTCATTTGATCTTAAATCCCCTCTTAAAAAAAAAGTAAAAGGACATCCCTACTTTTGACATAAGCTCTGAAATACATAAGAAGTTCCTTGTAAAAATTTACAGTCTTTTGTAAAATTTTAATCTTTTTGAATGGATGTTTTTAATATTTTCAATTACAGATTTATGGCAGAATTTTTCATAGGTTTGAATTGTCTGTTTAATATTAAAATGATTCTTGTAGGGAGCCATCTGTTATAAGATCAGGCATGGAAATTCTTTATAGGCTTTACATCAGCACTCGCTGCAATGTTTGTCATGCTTCAAATATCCTCAGGCACTTGTGTTTCCATTTAGAGGAGCAAGGTGAAGGACTTAGAGGCAGGACATGATGTATTCCTGATTATTCAGTGGCTGTTACGGAAAACATTGTGTTCAGCATATGGTTTGCTAAACTGTCTTTTTCTCTAAACTAAGCTCAACATTTTCTTTTACTATGACAAAACCATACCCCGAGAAAAAGGACACTTTGATATTCTTTGAGTCTCCTGTCAGAACAAACTGCTTATTGCATTAATCAACTCATTTTTTTTGTCATTGAAACCATTGTTTTACCTTATTTTTTAAAAAATAACATACTTTAGCTCACTTTTCCCCTGAGTGCTGTTATATTCTAAACAACTACCAAGTAGATTTCATCTTAACTATTCACTCTGAATCACAGGGCAGGGAGCTGTCTGAAAAAAGCATGTTGGGGAAAATTCTGAGGCTGCACTCAGCCTCCATAGGAAAGAATACCACAATTGACTACTTATGTCTGCCATGGGCGTTGGAGTAGTGAGTATGGGCCACATGTACCATTTATTTATTATCTCTGACCTATTTTTTTTGTCCCTGATTACTGTACTCATTAATAAGCATTGTGAAATGGTTGACCTTGTGACAAGCATACAAAGTAAAATTAATTCCTCTGTCTGGGAACCAAACTTGAGCCTGACCCCACAGTAATAATATTAATAATGACAATAATAGAAGTTACATTTGTTGAGCATTTGTTCTGTTATAGGTATTGCAAACATTAAATAATTTAACTTATTTCTCATAAACATTCTACAATATAGACATTATTCCCCCATTTCAGAGAGAAGACTTAAGCTCCTTTGCTTTAAACATCCTCATAAATTTGATTTTTTAAATAATGTTTTAAATTAAGTTTATTGGGCTAACATTGGTTAATACAATTACATAATTTCCAGGTGTACATTATCATGACATCTGTATATTCTATTGTGTGTTTACCACCCAAAGTCCAGTTTCTTTCAGCTACCATGTATTTGATCCCCTTTACCCACTTAACCCTCTCCCTATCCCCCTATATTTGACCCACTTTACCCCGTCTACCTCCCACCTCCTTCCCCACCCCACTTGTAACCACTAGTCTATAGATCTCTGGTAACCACTAGTCTATAGTCCATGTCCATGAGTCTCTGTTTTTCCTGCTCATTTGTTGTGTTTAGGTTTATATCCCACATATAAGTGATATCATGTGATTTTCAACTTTTTCTGTCTGGCTTATTTCGCTTAGCATGATTTTCTCAAGGTCCATCCATGTTGTCACAAATAGCAGTATTTTATTTCTTCCTATAGCTGAGTAATATCCCATTGTACCACTACTTCTTTAGCCAATCATCTATCATAGGGCACTTCAGTTGCTTCCATGTCCTAGCCACTGTGAATAATGCTGCTATGAATGTCAGTGTGCAAATATCTTTTCAAATATAGGTTTTTAAGTCTTTGGGGGTAAATACTCAGTAGAGGGATTGCTGGATCATATAGTAGATCAAGTCTTAGTGTTTTGAGGAAATTCTGTACTGTTTTCCGTAGTGGCTATACCAATTTGCAGTCCCACCAGCAGTGTATGGGGTTTCCTTTTTTCTCCGCATCCTCTCCAACATTTGTTATTACTCATCCTGTTGATTATAGCTATTCTAACAGGTGTGAGATGGTATCTCATTGTGGTTTTGATTTGCATTTACCTAATAGCTAGTGATGTTGAGCATCTTTTCATATAATTTTTGACCATTTGTATATCCTTTAGAGAGAAATGTCTGTTCAGGTTTCATCTGCCCATATTTTGATTGGATCACTTTGTTGTTGTTGTTGTTATTGAGTTGTATGAGTTCTTTGTATATGTTGGATATTAGGCCTTATAGGAGGCATTGCTTGCAAATATATTCTCTCATTGGGATGGTTCTCTCTTTACCTTGTTGACAGTTGTTTTTGCTGAGCAGAAGTCTTTTAGTTTCATGTAGTCCCATCCATTTATTTTTGTTTTTACTTCCCTTGCCTTTGAGGTCAAATTCATAAAAATCCTCTTTAATTCCAAGGTCCTTCAGTTTAGTCCCTATGTTTTCTTTATGCATTTTATTGTTTTAGGTCTTATATTCGGGTCCTTAATCTATTTTGAGTTAATTTCGATGTGTGGTGATTGACAACATTCTAGTTTCATTCTTTTAAAGGTGGCTTTCCAGTTTTCCCAGCATCATTTATTGAAGAATCTTTCCTTTCTCCACTGTATATTTTTGGCTTATTGGTCAAAAATTATTTGCCCATATAAATATGGGTTTACTTCTGGACTTTTGATTCTGTTCCACTGGTCCGTATGTCTGTTTTGCTGCCAATACCATGCTGTTTTGATTACTGTCGCTTTGTAGTATAATTTGAAATTAGGCAGAAGTGATGCCTCCAGCCTTGTTCTTTTTTCTCAGAATGGCTTTGGCAATTTGGGGTCTTCTGTGCTTCCATACAAATCTGATGATTTTTTGTTCTATTTCTTTTAAAAATGCCGATGAGATTTTGATGGGGATTGCATTAAATCTGTATAATGCTTTAGGTAATATGGTTATTTAACTATGTTGATTCTTCCAATCCAAGAACACAGAATATCTTTCATTTCTTTGTATCTTCTTCAATTTCTTTTAATAAGTTCTTATAGTTTTCATTATATAGGTCCTTCACTTGTTACATTAAATTTATTCCTAGGTATTTTATTCTTTTTGTTGCAATTGCAGAAGGAATTATTTTTTCCACTTCTTTTTCTGACATTTTGTTATTAGAGTATAGAAAAGCTATGGATTTTTGAACATTGATTTTGTATCCAGAGACTTTACTATATTTACTTATTGTTTCTAGTGGTGTTCTTGTGGAGTCTTTAGGGTTTTCTACATAGAGAATCGTGTCATCTGAAAATGGTGACAGTTTGACCTCTTTGTTTCCTATTTGGATTCTTTTTAAATCTTTCTCTTGTCTGATTGCACTTGCTAGACCTCCAATGTTATATTGAATAAGAGTGGCAATAGCGGACAGCCTTCCCTTGTTCCTGATCTTAGAGGGAAGGTTTTCAATTTTTCATCATTAGGTATAATGTTGGCTGAGGGTTTGTCATAGATGGCCTTTATTATGTTAAGTTACTTTCCTTCTATACCAATTTTGTTACGTGTTTTGATTATAAATGGATGTATGTATCTTGTTGAAGGCTTTTCTACATCTATTAATATGATCATATAAACATCCTCATAAATTTGTTCACATAGTCATTTCCCAGAAGAGGACTCACACAATTCTTTTCCAGTTTTACTGAGATGTAATTGACATATAACACTGTATTAGTTTAGTACAACATAATGATTTTATGTATGTATACATAATTACCACAAGAAGTTCAGGTAACATGCATCACCCCACATTGTAATAATTTTGGGGTTTTGTGTACAATCTGTTTAAAGTACTATCTTATGTAGAAAAGACAAATTAGGTAAGTGGTGGGATTTTTATCTCTGCTATTCTTCTGAATTGGAAACTCTAAGTCAGTCCCTTTCATCTCACCTCATCAATGCATTTATTAAAGAATTCATTATATGAGCATTTACTGAGTGTTTTTTTATACACTAAATATTGGGGATTTGAATATATACCAGATCCTCCCTTCGTATAACACATCAGAAACGTTTCTGTTTGAATCCAACCCTTTTTCTCCACAGCAGTCCACAAAGATAATCACTCCTTCCTTTAAACACTCTTTATTTAATTCTTGAGCACTCTCCCAATTTTCTTTTTCCCTCACCAACCACTATTTCTGTCCTTGTTGTTGGCCTTTTATCCTCTACTTAATCATAGTCCAGGCCATGGTCTCAACACACTCTTTCTAGTATAGGGCTGTCCAACAGAAATATAATGCAAACTACATTTATGATTTTTAGATTTTCTAATAGCCTCATTAAAAAAAGAAAATGGAAATTAATTTTAACAACATATTTTATTTAACTCAATATATTCAAAATATTCTCTGTTCAACAAGTAATCAATATAAAATTCATTAGTGCAACATTTTAGTTTTTGTACTAAATCTTCAAATGCCTGTGTGTAATTTATACCCTATGCTTTTCCATTTAGATGATAAATTTTGATTGGAAATACTTGATCTGTATTTAGATTTCATAATATTTACTGTGGAAAAAGTAAATACACATACCCAAGTTATTTCAAACATATATTAAAGTTTGCCAATAATCAAATTGAATATTAGTTTTTATATCTCAATTACTTAAAATTAAGCTTCAGTTCATCAGTCGTACTAACCACATTTTTCAAATTCTTGATAGCCACCTGTGACTAGTGACTATCATATCCAACAATGCAGCTTCTAGTTATCTCCTGTGTTTCCATGGCTTCAAACACCTACAGACCTATCTGATGACTCCAGAATTTATATCTCCAGCCAAACCTATCATCTGAGTTATGAATTGTATACTTAAATACCAACTTGGATATCTCAAAGCCATCTCAAACTTGTTATTTCTAAAATGGAACTAATTTTTTTTCATGGATATATAATTTATTTTTTCTCAGCTTTATGAGGTACAATAAACAAATAAAAATGTAAGGTTAAATGGAACTCTTGACTTTCCACCCCACTCCTGATCTTCTCCAGTTGCCTTAGGTGGGATTTCCAGAGAAACAGATGCTGAGATGAAGATTTGCATGCAAGAGGTTTATTAAGGGGTGTTGTCAAGACCAATAATACCTGTGAAGGAATTGGAGAAGCAGGAATGGGCAGAGGGAGAAGTTGACCTGTGTTAGAGTGGCAGCAATGACCTCAGCTGATTCCATGGGAACTCTAGAGCTGAAAGGGCATGCAGAGATGCTGAAGGGGCTGGGCCTTTGTACTCCTGCATCTATCAGTCTGACTTTTGGGTGTGCCTGAGGAGGGGTGTTACTTTGTGCGAGGGCAAGTCCTAGAGAGCAATGCAGCTATAAGCCCTTAACAACCAACATTTTCTGAGGCTGAGTCTCACAGGGGGATCTGAGAGGCACACTACAGCACCAACTCATCAGTTTTTCTCATCTTCTTAAGTGTGAATCCTCAGACGTTTTGTAAAGCCAGCATCCTGGGAATCATCCTTTACTTCCTACTTCCAAATATTTATAGAGTGAACATTTGAAATGACATTCAATCTTCCCCACCCTATAACCTTTATATTCCTGTATCCTGGAATCCTTCAGCCCAGCGCACTACCTCCTTCACTCTGTCTAGACCCTACCAACCCACATACACACCTATTCATACCCTCCTTCCTAAGTTCCTGATCTCTAATTGCCACATCCTCAAGAGGCTTTTTCCTTATCTAAAGTAAGTCATTTTAGTTAGTAATTATTTTTTTGTTTATTTATTTTATTTTCTGTCTCTCCCACTAGAATTGCAAGCTTCATAAATGTTTTTATTGTCTATCTTGATTATGTAACCCAGGTACTGAGTGCTATGCTTAGAGCCTACAGACTCACAGTCTGAGTTTATGGAATGAATGACTGAAAATAATAATAATGATAATAATAATTCAGTAGGTTAGGCAGAGAAGAAAGACAATGGTCATAAATAAACATAACCTGGGGAGGTAGGCCAAGGTGTTAAAAGAGCACAGAGCTGGGACATCTAACTAAAGGATCAGAAAGAATATCCTACAAAAAGATAACGTGTTAGTTGAATTTTAAGCAAGTAGTACAGATCAGCTTGATAAAGAAGGAAAGAAGATGGGCATTCATGAAACAGAGAACAACTGCCTAATTTATAATGTATTATTTTTAAAGACCTGCTCCTTTCTGGATATCTAGAACCACCATCTCCTTCCATATCCACTGTCATTTTCTTCCTTATATACATATACTGGCTCAGTCTCTCCCTCTTTGCATTTCTCCCTGTCTGGATGATTCACTTGATAAAGCAGAGAAATGCCAGCCTCAGCTCAGATAAGTTAGAAACTCTATTAGGTAATGATGAGCTCTTCTCTGTGGCTATGAGATACTATTCCACCTGACTCATTTTGGATAATTCGGCCAATCCACCTGTTGATTCAATTGAATTCTTAAAAATTCATTTTTAATGATTTGGTCAGTTGTCTGAATTTTGAATTAAATTCTTATATATCTGAATTTAGTGGTCAATTCAAAATAGTTAAGTGAATTCAACTTGAGCTTTTTAAATAATTGGTCAGAGTAAATAATCGATGCCATCGACCTAATGGTCCTTTTATAAAAATTAGTTGTATAATCTTAGCAATGATAATATGGTGAAATAACCTTATGATCATATCCCTCAGTATAAGAACAAAGTAGACAATAATAATTTTAAAAAGGTAATTGTGTCCAGTTTACTAGTATAGCTCCTAACACCAAGAGAGTCAAAAGCCTGATGGTATTGATTACTGGCTTTAAAATTCTCTAATACAGGTGTGAGTCAATTCTGTGGTCCCACAATATGCCTGGTAATGAATAGACTTGACTATGGCCTCAATTTAGACTTTGTCAGGAACCAGTAATATCTCACTTTCTCTAGAAAAAAAAGGAAAAATAAACAGGAATAGCAAAAGTGAATTGCCTTTATGGGCTAGAAAAAAGACTAATTGAGTAGTATATATGTTTATATGCAAATTGAATAAGAGGAAAGAAATCAGCCTAAGTTAATACTTTGGATTCTGTTTGTGTGTCTGTTTTCAAGGCTATTCATGCTATTTTGCATAAGCATATCTTTTGTTTGCCTTGTTAAGGTTTACTTTGCTATGAGATGTTAACACATGAGGGGTTTGGCAAACTTGTCTCTCTGAGGCAAAATTTGAGAAGTGAGAAATTCAAACACTTGTAAAAGACAAACATATTTGCTTTTACTAAAGTCCATTCTCAGGTCAGATGTCGCTTGGACAAAAGATGTGTGAACTGACCCAATGCACAATCTGACTCTGATATTCCCAGGACAGATATTATCTAATGTTTGAACTTCATGCTGATCTACAATTAACAATTAGGCAGGCCAATTTTCTCTACTATTTCTCATGAATAGAAGGTAATAAATGTCAAGCATTTGCATCCATGCTCTTCTCTACTTCTTTGCCTCTCCCAGGATAAGACAGTATATATTTTTTTATCACTTTTGTGGCAAGTTCAAATTCTATCATCACAATGACTTTGATTTGAACTCCCCAGCTTACTGAAAGTCAGCATCTTTCCTTAATTTCCCATCATCTAATATAGTAAACTTCTAAACCCTTTTCCTCTTCTCTCGGTTTTAAGAATATAAATTCTCCTTCTAGGCCCAAATCAAAGATGCTTAATGCTGTCTTTCACCCTTCTGTTGCTTACTTCACATATTTGTATTCTTAGCAAGTGATGGGTCTTATTTTTGTATCTTAGTAAGGTAGCTTTTTCCTTTCTCTTCTGCCCACAGACTCATTTTTCATTTATCAATAAGTATGTTGAGTTCTCTCAACCTCTCTGCTCACAGTCTACTTCTATATCTTATACTAAGAATGTTGGGATAAGATTTCCCATCTTTCCTATCACTTGAATTGTGTCATCATTTTTAAAGACATTACTGACATCCTTTATTGTTTCCACATGCAAGTCAAATTCTCTGCTTTACAGTTCTCAATTTTACTCCCTTCCCCCACCACATAATTCCAAGTCCCTCTGTCTACCTTCATTTCCCTTTAAATTCCACAACTAGACTGTTTCCCTTGATGGGAAGGGCGGGGGACACCATTCTCTCCAAATCACCTTGACCTCTCCTGGTATGCATTCTTGCTTACTCGCCAATTGGAATGATATGAAAAGGATTTTATATGAATGGAATCTCATTCTTTCCAAGTTCTTCAAAGAGCTACTTATGGATAAATAATTTTTAAATTAGTTTACTGGTAGCCACTACTCAAAGATAGACTTAAAATCTTTTAATCTATTTTTATTCTTAATTCTTTTTCATTAAAAACTTTGTACAATATGTTAGTATAATTAGTACATTTTTTCGACCTCAGAACTAATTATGAATGTTAGAAATCAATTTGGGGTTATATGCTGCTTGGGGGTGATGATATGTTGCCATTTGATTTTCCACAGTATGTGAAAGAAAATATAGTCACCTTCTTGCTCTTGGGAGGTAGATGGAAAAGTGTGCCTGTCGTCCAAGAGTGAAGAAAGAGTCTGTAAATTTCTTAGGTATGCTACAACATGTACCTGAAAACGGCAAAAACAACGCTTCCTCTCTCTAGTTACACAAAGGAATGTACCCCATGTAATTAGCTCATATTCATGGCCTTTAAATTAGAGAACAAACTATTGGCTCCTTTTCTACTTTTTGCTTTCTCTCTGTTCTCCACAATTGAAATGAGAATTATTTCATAGCTTTCAACAGCCAATCCCTTTAAGCTTTGATGAACATTTATCTATAGATGTCTTTCTTTATCTCTCTTTTCAGAGACATTAGTTAGATAATAAAGTACTATTTAGATTTCAAGATAAGTCATTCCTGAGAATAAGCAAATAATGTTATGGCAGAATATTTCAAGACACAGAATGCTGTTCATGCTATATTTGTTTAAAAAAATATTATAAAGCAACATGTACTGTGCAATCTCATTTCTTTCTATCTATTAGTCATCTATTTATCTATCCTCATAATATCTATTTAACTTTCACACTCACATATATAGGGAAAACCAAATAGTGTAATATACAAAATCAGAAGAGGAAGTAGAATTATTATGGCTGGTCTTTATATAATATTTCTCCAATTTTTTTCCAGAGAGGATGAACTGATTGTATTAAAAGTGTTTTTAAATAGAGAAAATAGTGCCTATACTTTCCTTTATCACATGCTGTGGATTGTGACTAGCAGAAAGTATATTAGGAAGCTTCTATTACTAATGACTTTGAATGATAAAGAATGTCCTTTATTGTATTCATCTCCCCCTTTTTTTCTTTAATTTTCAACTGGTAAGTTACAAAAATCAACAAGGAAAACAGGCTAACAGAAGGATAAGAGAGAGTCATTTCACTTTTCAGAAAGCACTAAACAACTAGAGAACACATAGCTCTCTGCCAGCTGTCTTCTCTAGCAAGTGGCAGAGAGATGGCTGTTCTGTTCCTGACATGAAGAGAAGGTACATCAGGGTTGGAGGGGATTAGAAGCCTCATCCTCCATTATTCTGGAGTCCTGGCCCCAGAAATGTGATAAAAAGCTAACATTTGTTGAATGTGCTATGTGTATGCACTGTTCTTAAAACTTTTTATGTGTTAACTCATTTAATCATCCCTCAAACCCTATATGGAAGAAACTATTATTACCATGGTTTTATAGATAAGGAAAATAGGGAATAAAGACACAGCATCTCAGGCAATGAACAGTAAATCTTGGGTTTAAATCAGTCCGGGTGGCTCCAGAGCTCATGCTTTTTAGGGCTGTTACTTACTGCCTCTCATTTGTTCTTACTGAAATGTGGTCCAGGTTCTCCAGTAATGAGAAATATCTCACCTCCAGTAAAGGCCAATTCCACCATGAGACTCCCTGTCCTATGTAGAATTACACCAAGATATATGGGTTCCGAGGCAACAGAGTAAGTAGAGGGATGACTCTGGTTGGATCCCCCCCATGCCAAAGCAGATCCTGGTTGGAGGACTTGGGTACAGACAGAAGCAGGAGTAAGGGAGTGGGGAAGTGAGACAAGGAAAGAAGGAAAGGCAATATAGAGAGCATTAAGTTTGCTGAGAGCAATTGACTCTTGATCCTCTGAGGATCCTCTGAGGTATCACAAAGAACCTGCCATAAAACTGTTCTAATCAGGCTGGGGAAACGAATATTTAGCCACCAACACTATTCTTGGTCTAGAAATTCCACTGAGAAAGACAGATCCCCCCGGCATTTTGGGGGTACTCTGTATTCAGGCTGAGCAGGATTCCCTGATGCTTGAGAAAGCCTTTGGACAGAGAAACAGAGAGGTTCATGGACTGAGGTGGGAAGCTGTCAGTGTGGACAGCAACTTTCCACCAGAGCTACAGACTCAGGCCACAGGTTATGAGATAGGCCTCCACAGTGCCTCTACAGTTAGTGTCCCATCAAACCAATGTCAGCTCAATATTTCTTCAAGATATTGTTAGCGGAAAGGCTTATGAGTACTCCAGGGATCTCAGAGTGGTCCCCACACTAGCAACATCAGCATTACTTGGGAGCTTGTTAGAAATGCCAGTTCTTGAGTCCTCCCTTGACCTCCTGAATGAGAGCCTCAGGGACTGTTGCCCAGCAATCTGTTTTTTTAAAAAGCTATGTAGGTGATTCTGATGAACATTAAACTCTGCAAACTATAATTATAATGATGGAAAGGCCCCCATTCATAAATCAATTTATCTTCCTAGGGAAGATCGAGATTTAGAACTTTTCCAATACCAAATATCTAGAACGCAGGTCTCCAAACCCTAGTTCCTCAGAGAATGATTCAGCCATTTATCCCCAATAGGTTTGTGTATTAATTTGGGTAAACATTAAGCAGCTATGACAAAAATAATACAAAGACAACGGCTTAAATAAGGTAGAGATTTATTTTTTATGTAACAGTCTAGTCATTATAAGTTGGTGGGGCAGTCCTAATCTAAGAAATCATTCAGGAACCCAGGTTCTTTTCCTTTTGGGGCTTTGCCATCTCCTTTGGTGGCGTATGCATCTGGATAGTCAAAGCCAGGTTGCTGTCTTATTCAAATTCTGGCCCTAGGATGTGGTGAATAGAGACAAAGACCAGAGCCAGAAGCTTATCTTAATTTGCAAGTGACATAGTATTTGAACATATCATATCCTCAAATATTTTATTATTCCAAATTTAGTTATATGACCACACATAACTGTAAGAGGATCTGAAAAACACAGTCTCCAGCTTAGCAGCTTTATTCCCAGGGAGAAAGAAAGATGATTCAGAGAATAACCAGTGGACAGTCACAGAGTGTGTCACAACATCAGACCTCCTTAAAACCAGAGGTGTCATTGCTATTGTTATTTTTTGTTTCGCTTTATACCATATTTACTTATATCCTACCTTATTCCAGGAAGGTACTAAGGTACTTTCATATGTAAGTTAGAAGATATCATTCAGATGGCACACGTCTTACTTTAGAGGGGGAAGTATAATCTATTAGTATCTTTAAAAATCAAACGAACAAACAACTCATGCTTAGTTGTAACAGCCCAGATAGATAGATACCTGTCATCCAGTAAAGAGTAAATTACTAAGGGAATGGGTCTCAGATCAGAGCTGTTCTGAAGGGAATATAGGTGCCCAACAGCATTAACATTCTGGATATAAAAGAAGAGCAAAGAGAGAATGAACCCAGAGCAAGATGGTGGTATCTGAAGTCAAACCTGTTCTTACTGCAGTTTTGTCGCAAATTGGCAGGATTAAGAAATGGATATGTCTGTCCGTAATCTAAGGGATGGATATGTGTGTCCGTAAACCAAGGCACTTGTCCAACACACCAATTCCAATGTTTGGTTTGCAAGGGGCTGAAGTTGGGTGAGCAATTCATGCCAAGATTTGGTGAAGCCAGAAGGCCAAATCAAGGCTGAAGTGGAAAAGGTGTCCTAGGTCCTTGGATGAAAGTACAATAAACTGCAAGTATAAAAGGGAAAAGTTCAGCTTAACAAAAAAAGAAAAAGAGGGAGCAGAAATCAAGTAAAAGGCTATGTGGGAACAGAAGAGAATAAAAAAAGGTAGAAAGAAAAGTGAGATGGCAATTTCTGAGAATAGAACTGGATGGTCATATTTTCTGGTTAATGGGGCAAGTTCTGTGGGTGACTCGAAATATCAAAAAGAATCGGGGTTGGCGCCAGAAAGAAAAGCACAGAAACAATGGCTTGCTGAACAGTGTAACTCTCAGAGCTAAAGGCAGAGAATCAAAACCCTATTATTTCTAAAGTAATGTGTCATCTCAGCACAGTCTCTAGGCATGGATTTAATATAACAATTTAGAATCAATCATAATTAGAAAGCTAATTAACTGAGGCAAGGCACAATAAAGGACACAGGCCTTGAATTGTGCCCCCAAATCCAGCTAACTTGCACTTTTGTATTTTTTTCTTCTAGGAGGAAGGACTATAGATTATATCTAACTATATATCTCAGTGAACCTAAGAAATAATTGTGAGCAGAATTAAGCCACTCCAGATAAAGCAAAAAGTCTCACCAAAGTCAGAAAGAGGCAAAGTCCTTTAAAATTTAAAGTTTCCATAAAGTCTAAAAGGAAATACCAATCAGCAACCCTTTATTCTTTTAATGAAGGCCAGCAGCTCTCATATTTTTATCTCTTTGCTTCACACTACACAGAAATAGCCTCTGAGTATGTTGTTTTCTCTCTGCTCACCACAGAATTAGCAGAAAATTGTATATCCAAAACTATTACTCTAATTTCTTCATCATTTCTTTTAATGGGCAGGAAATCTTCAGTGCTATTTAATTATGCTCACCTGCAAATATAACATGTTGAGTTTCATATTGGCAAAATAAATAGATTTTTCTCAATATTTTAAAGATCTCAGCACACTCTGGGGTTCTATTACTATGTACAGCTTTGGCTCTGGCAAAACAGCGACAGCTTGTCTTTTGTACCTGTTCTCCCTTCCCTACTGCATGCCTTCTTTTCCCACCTTCAGCCCAGGTTCATTATGCTTTCTCAGTGTGATGGAGTGATCTAGAGCTTAAACTCTGGAGCCACAGTGCCTGAGGTTACATTATAATTCTACCACTAATAAATAAATGGGTTAAGCTCTCTGAGCTCCATATTCTTCATCTATAAAATGAGGACAAACCAAATAGATTTGTTATGAGGATTAAGAAACTTAATATTGTAAAGCCTTTTAGAATAGTTCCTAGCACATAGTAAGTATTTAGTATGTTAGATGTTTTTTCTTCTGATTGCTCAGTATATATACCATGGCACCCCACCCTTGCCTGAGCCATGAAAATGTCCCAAGCTTTCAGATTATCTTGTTTAGATTATCTCAACTTCCTTTAAATTCTTTCCTCATTCAGTTGACAGGGAGAACAGGTTGAGTATAGATTAGAGGAGGACTTCTCAAACTTGTCCATAAAAATCACATGAAGACCTTGTTACAATGTAGATTTGGATTCAGTAGGTCTAAAATAAAGCCTGAGATTCAGCTAATGCTACTGGTCCATACTAATGCTGTGGACCATACTTTGCATAACAACAGGTCAGTGTTATCTAAATCTAGATTCTAATCTTCCCAAGGGACCTGCGACAAGTTTCACAACTTGTCATCCTGTTTAAACTCAGTTATCTCAATGTGAGAGGATTAGTGAATTAATGAGTGTAAAATGTTAGGCAAAGTGCCTGGCATATAGCAATAATTGGTACTTATTAAGTTGTTAGGAGCAGGTTATGAGATATGAATTCCCAAGGGAATTTGCATTTTAAAAGAGGTGATGTATCAGCTGTGTCTTACTCCTGACTACTCGTGTTACTGATACTAACTTCTAGGCCAAGGGCAAAAATAAACAAGGCAAGCTCTGTAATTCCCAAACAAAATTTCAGCTCTGCTACCAAATAGCATAGCATCTGTAAGTTCTAAATCTCTATTTAGCCAGCAACACAGAATGCTTCTACTTCAAAACGTCACCTGTAACTTCTGCTTTGGTCCAAAATCAAATAACATGGACAATTATCTCCCACCTGAAATACAAAAACAATCAAATAAACATACAAAAAGACAAAAAATACATATAACAAAGGCTTCTAAGACACTAAAATTGGTCGATGAAGATTAATTCTTGAGAGAGGAGAAACAAACGAGGGGAGACCTATAATTGCTCCAGCTTACTGACAGCCTCGAGAGAATTTCTAGGCCACAGTGCAAGGAGTGAGAACTCAGGTGTAGCCCAGGAGACTCTCTCTTTTACTTGAGGAGATAGAATTAAGAACCTAGGGAGAACTTGGTGGCTAGAGTACCTGAAAGGAGAGAGCTGCACCAAAAAAAAAAAAAAAAAAAATCTCTGGACATCTGCAGAAAATATAAGTTCATCTATAGTAACAGAAATCAGATCAAGGAATAGTGGGCAAGAAGGGATCACAAAGGAGCACCAGGAAACTCTGGGGGGATAAACCTGTTCTTGGTCTTGATTCTAGTGTTTACGCATGTCAAAGCTTTTCAGTATGTATACCTTCTACGCAGTTTACTGTGTGTCCATTATACCTCAATAAAACTTTAAACCAAAAACCTTCACCTGCAACCCCAATTTCTACTGGTTAGCCTCATGGTTCTAGGATGCTGTGACATCATTCAGAGGGGGAATGGTCACACAACTTGGACATGATTTGCTCACTCTGTCCTCTTGATTAGATTCTATTCCTGAATCGTGTCAAGTCTCTGACCCTACCACTTAAAAGTGACTTCAGAATTATAATTTTACTTTATGTCTTTGCCTTTAGCAAAGGAACGATGTCCAGCATTTTTAAAGTAACTCTCACTGAAGAACTCCATGGAGCACACCCTGAGAGTGGGCCTGGTACTGATGGAAAACAACAATAAACATATTCTTTCCGGCACCCCAGAAAGGGCAGATTGTCTAAAAAGTTTTATTTTATTTTATTATTTTGTTTTATTTTATTTTATTATTATTTTTTTGTCTAAAAGGTTTTAAACAAATGTTTGTATCAACATACAACCTAGCAGGATCCTGGAATTTCATCTGGACATTTGAGTCCTTGTTATATGTATTCCACCCTTCCCGCATCAGCCCTAAAGAGACTTCCCACTATCTTATTCTAGGAACTCTGCAGAAAGATACACAAGATAATTCACTCTTAGAGTTTAAATGTTGGATAAAGTTTATCTCTAGATGAAAAAGTAAACACTTTGTTATTTGATATGGAGAATTAGGAAACTAAATACAGTGCCTTTTTATTTCTCTACTTAGTAAGTATCTGATCCAATTACCTTCACTGTTATATTCCACTGCTTTTACCTGGATCAGAGCAACCATCATCATTCATCTAATTACTGCAGTGACTCTTTAACTGTCTCCCTGCTTCCACCTTTGCCCCTCCCCAGTTTATATGTAACACAGCTGCCAGACCCACACTGTCAAATAAAAACTAGACAGTGTCACTTCTCTACTCAAAGCCCTTCCTTGCCTCTCATTTAGAGTAAAGTCCAAATTTGTCAGTATATTCAAAGCTCTTTGTCTCCTGGTCATTGTTACACCTGACCTCTCCTCCTGCTATTTTCCTCACTTTCACTCTTATCAGCATCCTGGCCTCTGCTCCATTCCTGGGACTTGCCAGGTACATGGCTGATGCAGAGCTTTTGTTGTACTTGCTATTGCTTTTGCCCATTAAATTCTTCCTACAATCATTAGCACTGCTGACTCCCTCATCTCCTATAAGTCTTTGCTCAAATGGCACAGTCTCAGCGAGGCCCACCCTGACCATTCTATTTTAAATTGCAACCCATATCTCATTTAGTTTACTTCTTGTTTATTGTCCATCCATAAAGACACAGATTTTGTTGTGTTTTGTACTCTGATATATTCTGAGCTGCTAGAAAAGAGCCTGGCACACAGTAGGAGCTTGATAAATATCTGTTGAATAAATGACTAATTATGTATTCCTTGATCTAGACATGGATTACTACTTGAATGTCCTTGGACTGTCTGTATTTAAATAAACCAAGGAGACCTTCTATTAAAAGAAATGAAAATAAATTCATATTTCAGGCAGATTAGGGTAAGTATATGTCACCTACGGTCATATTTCTAGCAAGTTGGGCAGTCAAGCTCTTAGCATTTTAACCATTCTCCTTAAATTGTTTTTACAGTTTTATTATTATGGCTACATTGCTTGTTCTGAGAGAGGCCCATCTGTCTCATAAATCCTCCTCACTCCATCTGTCTTCTCGTTGCGTGCTCTCTCTTCCACTTTCTCTGTCTTTGACCTTATGATTTGAATAAGTGCAAAATGTCTTTGGCACTATCTAGAGTGAATTAAAAGCTGAAGCCTCTCTCTGTTGATAAAACAAAGAGAAGCCAAGTAAATCATTAGTGGAATGGAGTAGAGGGAGTGTGGGGTGAAAAGTTTGTTTACTCATTTGTGTGTTTGTATAAACTTCACTTGATTCTAAAAAATGCACATAAGCTGAGCAGAGGATAGGGTTTGTTTTTCTTCTTTTTGAAGTCTAAGAAAGGGAAGAAAGGGAACTAACACTAAAATATCTACAAATTGTGAAAGGTGCTCTGCACATGCATATATTAATTTATGTTATATATGGTACATGTGTATTATTAGTTCAAAGTATTTTACATTATAAAGAATCTCAAATATACAAAAACTTAGAAGAATGAACACCCATATACTTACTATCCATGCTCACAGTTTTTAACAATTGGCCTTATTTGTTTTATTTAACTTTTTGCTGAGCTATTTAAAAAGTAAAGACATCATGACACATCGCCTGTATTTTAGCATCCACTTCTAAAAATTAAAGAAATACCCTACATAACCCCAAGACCATTATTTTACCTAAAAATATAAATTCCTAATATCTAATCCATATTTAAATTTTCCTAATTGACTATCATTATTATTTTTGATGTTTAAATTGTTCTCAATTTGGCCTATGGGAGCTTTTTAAAATCTGGCTCATTTTGACATTACTCCATTAATCTTTAAATACCTCTTAGCTTTCATGCTCACCTTGTACAATCCCTGCTGCAGACCAGAAATCACATATTTCTTAAAGGAGTTCTGATACCTTTTAGTAGAAAATAGTATTTAGAAACCAAAATGTGGGCACCAGGGATGCTTATTACTATTACAATGTCATTGCTTCTTATCTAGGCCCTTTCAATGGTCAGATCTGGGAAATGAGTTTTTAAAATAGCATGAATTAATATAGGCACACCTTGGAGATATTGTAGGTTCTGTCCCAGACCCCTGTAATAAAGAGAACATTGTAATCAAGGGAGCCCCATGAATTTTTTTAGTTTCTTAGAGCATATAAAAGTTATGTTTAAATTATGCTGTAGTCTATTAAGTGAATAGCATTGTGTCTAAAAAATCTTAATGTACATACCTTAATTTAAAATACTTTATTGCTAAAAAATGCTGATCATCATCTGAGACTTCAGCAAGTCAGAATATTTTTGCTAACTGAAGGTTTTGCCTCAATGTTGAGGGCTGCTGCCCAATCAAGGTGGTGATTGCTGGAAGCTGGGGTAGCTATGGCAGTTTCTTAAAATATGACAGCAGTGAGGTCTGCCACAATGATTGACTCTTTCTTTCATAAACAATTCTCTGTAGTCAGCTGTTTGATAGCCTTTTAACTACAGTAGAACTTTTTTCAAAATTGGAGTCAATCCTCTTATACCCTGTCAATGCTTTATCAACTAAGTTTATGTAATATTATAACTCCTTTATTGTCATTTCAATGATCTTCACAACATCTTCACCAGGAGTAGATTCCATCTCAAGAAACCACTTTCTTTGCTTACCCATAAGGAACAACTCCTCATCTATTAAAATTTTATCATGAGATTTCAGCAATTCAGTCACATATTCAGGCTTCATCCAATTCTAGTTATTTTGCTATTTTCACCACATCTGCATTTACTTCCTATTCTGAAGTCTTGAACCTTTCAAAGTTATCCATTAGTGTTAGAGTCAAACACTGTTTGATTCCAAACTCCAGTTAAGTTGATATTTTGGCCTCTTCTCATGAATTACTGATGTTCTTAATGGCATCTAGAATGGTGAATCATTTCCAGAAAGTTTTAAATTTACCCAGGCCCATCAGAGGAATCACTATCTATGGAATCTATAGTGTTACAAAATGTATTTCTTAGTAAAGAACTTGAAAGTCAAAATTATCCTTGATCCATGGGCTTCAGAATGGATATTGTGTTAACAGGCATGATACAAATTAATCTTGTTGTACATCTCCATCAGAGCTCTTGGGTGACTAGGTAATTGTCAATGTGTGGTACTGTTTTCAAAGCAATTTTTTTTTCTGAACAGGTCTCAACAGTGGGCTTAAAATATTCAGTAAACCATGTTGTAAACAGACATGCTGTCCTCCAAGCTTTGTTGTTCCATTTATAAAGCACAGGCAGAGTAGATTTACCATAATTTTTAAGGGCCTCAGGATTTTTGGAATGATAAGTGAACACTGGCTTCAACTTAAAGTTACCAGCTGCATTAGGCCCTAACACAAGAGTCAGCCTGTCCTCTGAAGCTTTGAAGCCAGGCATTGACTCCTCCTCTCTAGCTATGAAAGTCCTAAATGGTATCTTCTTCCAAGATAAGAATTTTTTGTCTATATTGAAAATCTGTTATTCACTGTTCATTAATTATCTTAGCTAGATCTTATGGATAGTTTGCTGAAGGTTCTACATTTGCACTTGCTGCTTCCTTGCACTTTTAAGTTATGGAGATGGACACTTTCCTTAAACCTCAGGAACCAACTTCTGCTAGCTTCAAACTTTTCTTCTGTAGCTTCCTCACCTCTCTCAGCTTTCATAGCATTGAAAAGCATTAGGGCCCTGCTCTGGATTAGGCTTTGCTTCAGGGAATGTTGTAACGGGTTTGATCATCTATCTAGACCACTAAGACTTTCCCCAAATCAGCAATAAGGCTGTTTTTGCTTTCTTATCATTCATGTGTTCATTGGAGTAGTACTTTTCATTTTCTTCATGAACTTTTCCTATGAATTTACAACTTGGTTGACTGTTTGGTACAAGAGGCCTAGCTTTTTATCTTTCTTGGCTTTTGATCTTATTAAGTTGCTGAGAGAATCTTATGAGAGGTTTATGAGCCTCAAAAAGCTATATAATTGTAAAATATTATAACTTAGTATCCATTTAAAAATAATTTTCATGGAGTGAGACATATGGTTAAAAGGCAGTTTTTCATGAGACATCAGAATCAAGAGATATCAAAAAATAAAGCTTGCACTTTTCTAATTTAAAGTATGTCAATAACCAGGTTCGTAGTACAATAAGGATCACTATGGTAGAATCTTAGCATACTTACTTTGCCCTTTAAGACTACTTGTATTTTTTTGTGATAAGGTTATTATTGATTATACTCTCTCAGTTTATTCATATTTGTTTCCTTTCCCTGTGTTCTGCTTTTCCCATACTAAACATCCACTGGCACTCCAAATAGCATGATTAGTGAAGGAGGAAGACACTCTAAAAGTCTTAAGAATTATTAGGCATAGAGTCAAGCCCCACTAAAAATCAGTAGTCAAAAACTTCCTGTCCACATTACTCCTCCTTCTTTACACTTTTATTTTGGTGGTGGTGGTGGGGTCATTTAAATCATTTGCATGGTGTCAACCATCATCTCTATACTAATGACTCACAAATTTATATATATCCTTTGTCCTCACTTCTCTTTTAGATCCCACACCCACATATCTAATAGGTTTGTAGACATCTTTGAGCCCCAGAGGTTCATTGAACTCAGCATATCCAGCATATACCCATCATCTACCTTCAAGACCCCCAAATCCTCTGGTTTCATTATTTTTTATTATCTTTCTCCTAAATAGTAAAGCTAAAAGTTTCCGACTCCTCTTGGATCACCAATTGATGATGAAGTTATTTCCATTCTATCTTTAAAATGTCATTTGAATATAATCCTTTTTCATGCTTTCAGTCTTTTTACAAATTTAGGACTTTATTTTTTCTAGATAATTGCTATAGCTTAATTTTTAATTTAACTTCAATCTCTTCCTATCTTATTTCTCCTTCCAGAAAATCTAACTTTAATAACTAACATTCTTTGAGTATTTTCTATTTACCAATCACTGTTCTAAGCACTCTCCATATATTATCTCATTTAATTCTCATACAACATATGTATTAATATATCATTTCACTCTCTGCTCTAAAACCTTCAACAGCTCCCCATTACTTCCCCCATTAAATCCAACACTTTCATAAGTGCTCCCCAAATAGGATTTCAGACAAATCTTCTCCCATCTCTTCCCATATTCACTGTTACAACCAAACTAGATTGCTAATCATTTGTCTAACTCATCATGTGTGTGTGGCTCTGCTTTTACCAATCCTGCAGCTCAGCCTTTCCAATTTTTATCACTGCTCACCTTTTAAGCTCCAGCTTAAATATTATCTCCTCCACAAAACTTTTGTCTCTTACAATAGCTCTCTCATTATTCTTTTTTCTTTTCTTTGTTATTCATTCAATAAATATTTAGTTCCTTCATTATTCTTTCAACAAAAATCTTACTGCTATGCACATGTGCTCCCATAGCATTTTGTATCTCTAGGACATTCCTTAGAAGTCTGCCTTATAGTGGAGGTAAGATTAACATGCTTACTTCTTCCCCTGGATTATAATCTCCTTGAGGACAAAGGTCATCTCTTCATTTTGTAGCTCAATCTATCACCCCTTTCACACAGTGCTTAGAATTTTCCATTCATGTGTTCATTCAAAAAAATTGCTTAAAAATTAATTATATTCCAGGAACTGTCAATGAGTGCCCAATAACATAGTATTGCCCTTTGGAGTTTATAGTCTGGATGGTTATATAAACATGTTTACAAATAATTAGAATGCAGTGTAGCATATGCAGGAAAAACAGCGATTAATCATGCCTTCTGAGGGCAAAGGCAAGTGACAAAGAGCATTTGAGCCAGGTCTTTAAGAATGAGTAGGAGTTCACTAGGGGCGAAAGGCAGTCTGAGAAAAAGAAACAGTATGTCAAAGAGTAGAGGCATGAAACAGCATGATGCATTGAAGCAAAGGTCATAATTCCTAATTACTAGAGCTCAAGAGACCAGTGGGAGGAGATCTAGCAGACAGCTAGCTGTCAGATTATGGAAGGCCTTCAATACCATGCCAAGCAGACATCACTGCAAAAAATTTAACATAACACTGAATAAATATTTGTTGGACACCTGAAGAATCTTTTCTTTCCACTTGTGTGGTTTCTAGAATCTTATACCACATCATGACTCATTTCTTTTTATCTACTTACATTTGTGGTTAAACCCAAAATTTGCAACCTCTTTTCTGCCCCTCAGTGTTCACATGCACAACTCACATTTACTAGCAAAAACTGTCATGAAATTAAGCAGTCATTTCTAAGAGAGGAAAGGACATGTGATATGCATGGAATATGAAAAAGCAGCCATCTCCCAACCCTGGAGATTCTGACACAATCTTCTAAGGAAGCTTGTACTATTGGAACCATGTAACTCATGTCACCTTTCTATGTGTAAGGTTTTGTTTGTTTGGGTGTTTGTTTGTTTTAATGTGGGAAGAGTTTGTTTTCAAAATTGGTTGAATTGTCAGTAAAATTAATTTTCCTTAGCAGTGCAATTATGTAAGAAATCTAAGCGCCAAGATAAACTGCTCAGGCCAACATTATTTTTTCAAATGAATTGTTTAACCTCTAAAACCTGCTCTTTTAAGAAGAAAATCTAGGATTAATCATTTGATGTACATTTGCTCCTGTTCTCCAGCCACACACCCACACCTAAAATGTCCAAGCACCTCAAAGACTTACTTAGACAAAGGAGAGACTTGAAAGTCCTTTATGCTATAGTCATCAGCTTCGACCATTGCTACACAGTATAGCTAGTGTACCCCAGTTCCACCCAGTCTGGGGGATGTTTAGTCACTCCTGTGGAGATGCTCTTGCTTCAACATTTTAGTGGGCTCCACAGTTCTGAGATGTGGCTCTCCAAACCATCACCATATAACCAGGCCCATGAGGACTTCAGGTTGTAGCCACATCTGACAGAACCAGCTAGTCTTAGGCCCTTTGTTGAGCTATTTGGACTAAATAATCTGCCCAAGTTTATACAGCTACAGGAGAGCAGAGTTTGGATACAAAGTCAAGTCTTCAGCTTCCCAGTGCTTTTTCCATTAAGCTCTGCTACCTCCAAAAAGAAACTTATCTTGGTTCTAGGGATTGAGAACTAGGAAACAAGCGTTGACATCTACAGGCATAGCTTGGAGACATTGTGAGTTCAGTTCCAGACTGAAAGCAAGTATCACTATAAAGTGAGTTGTAATCTTTTTGCTGTTGGAACATCTTGCCTTTGATTTGTGAAAAATGCACCATCTGTGAAGTGCAATAAAGCAAAGCACAATAAGATGATGTAGGTCTGTACAAAGGGTTTTAAGAGATAGCCAAGCCTTTAGGATTATTAACACCTGGATCAGATTACCAAGAACCTCATAAACTGATATTCTTTTGAAAGGAAGAATTCCTTGAGTCTACCTAGGGTATATAGTCTCACATTGTATTTGGTGGCTTAGAGCACATAATCTTTAGTATGAAGGCATTTTGAACACATCTTCCAGTACTTCATGCAAAGCTACTTTTCTCCCTCAGTGGACTATTGGCAATTATGCAAAGAAAGCCTTTATAATGCCATATTTGCTCTGTTGAAATATGTACTTTATATAAAGTTTGAGCAAACTTCAAGCCTGATGTAAAGATTCAGAATACATCACATTTGGGTGAAAATTCTTAGAAAATACTTTTAACAATTGAGACGTATAGTATATAAAATCTTAGCAATTCATTTGTCCTTCTGCTACAAAGTAGAACATATAGGCCCAACCACATCGATAATAATATTATGACAACATTTAAAATTCTAATATTCACTATATAATGTAACTTTATTAAAATGTATAATGAAATAATAAACATAGATGAATTTTGTGATTACTATCAAAACATACTTTCTCTAAATTGAAGAACTTTAAAAATGATCAAAAAATGTACCTTCAAATTGAGTTGTTTCTCAAATTCTTATTAATGTTTCATCATATCCTGCCCCCTACCTAGCTTTTTATTTATCAGTTTCCCTGATATTCCTAAGGGTGATGTGGTCCTTTCCACAAAGATACAGTACATTCAACATGAGGAAGGCAAAATGATGCAAAGGATAGAAAGCTGGACTGGGAAGCAAGAGATCCCTGAGCTTAACTATGCTGCTCTAGAAATAGCCTTCAAGTTCAGGTTTCAGTTTGTTCATTTGCAAATGGAGCAGGCAGTAGAGGAACTGAATTAAACAACTTCTAAGATTCTTTCAACCTTCGATGTCTGACAAGTTGATTAAATCATCTGATTGCCAACCTCCTCATTCAGAAGGTGAGGACCACCCCATGTGACTGTACTGATGATCCCATGAATTTCTTATATGATTGCTCATGTCTACATAAGCCCTGTAATCCCAGTGAAGACACCAAGATGGCTACCCGCTAACCTGAAGCAGATATTTGGAATATAATGTTTTTCATTAAAAAAGGTTTACTTAGATGATTTTTTAGAAATAAAAGTATTCCTTAGTTTGTGGGGATTAAAAGGAGGAAGGGGAGAGGAAATAAACTATTCAACACCCTTTATAAACTAGTCTTAGCTATGTAAATAAATACCTATAGTTCAGGCAACCAAGACTTAAAGCCAATGCCATGGTATATCACCTACTGATAAGCTAGTTTGTATTAACAGTATAAGCTATTTAATATTCAACCCTATAATAACTTTATCAGTAGATTCCCTTCTGGGTGATTACAATTAGGCAGGTGGAAGTACCACTTTTATAATTGGAAGCCTGGGTGTACACCAAAAATGCCTACGTTCTCCTTCCCATCCCCATCTTTTGCAGTAACAAATTGCTTTCCTCTCCTGCACACTTCAAAATACAGCCCGCTTTCTGGTACATATGTGCCACACACTGCATAGAATATTTGCAAAAACGCAGACTTTTGCTGCATAGAAGAGTCTTTTAGCTAGTATTTAGGAGTTATAGACAAGTGATTGCCTTTAAACACTGATTTTAAATTTGGATTATATAAAAAGGTTGATTTATTCTTCCTAACTCTTCCATAAAACAATACTGAATATATACCTAATCTGTAAGAAAGTGATAGACCTTACTTTATGAATTCCTTAGTGTTCCATAAATAATGTTTTTCATGTCTACAGGGTCACAGCACAGATAGAAAAAAGTGTATGCACACACATTTCTTAATCTACCAATTTGATCACCCAAATCAGATTTGTTTGCAGGGTTATGAATGCCTCAAGTCTGTAACACATGTCTCTCATGCAAATGAAACAGTCATTTAGGGGAGTAAAGAAGCTTTGCCTTACTTGAAGGAAAGAAGCGATACAGGGGACTTGCCTGTAAGGGATGTCTGAGACTCTAGCTGCTTTTCAATGCAGTGCTTAGTTTATTCACCAGGGGTCATCAAAGGTCTGGATTTTCTTTGTCTACTTGTTGACTCACATGCACAGTGTACACTCAGGAGCTACTAAATTCTTTAGACTTGTGCATCAGGACATGGGGCTTGCTGTTCCTTCTCCTCACCACTCCAGGCCCACCCCACGACTTAGCATTGAACTTTACCCTTTATAGACCTCTACCAACATTGCAGCATGAAAGTCGGTTAGATGCATGACGAAAATGCCTTTTCTAACTAAACCAACTTAATAAAAAGGGGGAAAAGAAAACATGGATTCTAATTAATTTTTTAAAAAATAATTATTGCTTTCATTTTTCAACGTTGGAAAATGGAAGGATTTATCAAACTATCGTTTCCTATCTCCATGAACTGAATTGCACGCTTGGAAAGCAAGTGAGTCATGACTCCTTGTTGTCAGATTTCACTCGGGAGTTTTCTTCCTAGAGGGCCAGAAGGTCAACAGGAGGACAGGTTAACATTACTCCATGAGATTTTGCCAGCCCCATCAAATAAGTATGAAATGGAAGTTTTAAATCAAGATTTTGGCACTGGTACGAAGGACAAGGATACCAAAAGTCTTGGTGATTCTGACGTCTGAACTGAATACCTCCTTTTGAGTAGCTCAAAGTACTCATCTCAGTTTTTTTTTTCTGTGACAACGCTCTTAAATGTATCATGGAGCTATTGGAGCCAATTTGATTCTTTCTTACCTCTGTCCTCTAAATAAACCAATTGTCTCATTTGAAAGCTCACAAGTGAGACATACTTCAGCCACGGAGAGGAGTGAATTCCCTTACAGAATTCTTTCCAGGGCTGCAGAGCTCCTACTACAGAATCAGCGGTGGCTTTGTATACCCTTCTCCTGCCCACAAACAGGCAGTAAAACAGCCTTGTTGTTCAAGTGGAGGTGTTTGATCTGTATTCCTTTTATGCTCGATTTTAAAATGTGATATTAGAGTCAAAAGTCACCTGATTGTAGAATGTGAGAGCTGGAAGTAACCTCAAAATCTAATTCAATATCCTTTTCTCATGTGTTTTCAAACTGTGTCTCGGAGAAGGTAAGTACTAATTCAAGCCATTTTGTGACACAAATGGACCTATTCACTTTGTTCCATTGCAAACTGCCTCTTTCCAAATAAAATGTGGAGAAAATATACAATGCAAAATATGCAAGATAATAGTGCTGAAAAAGGCAATCAAGACCATGGGGAAAAAGAGGGGAGTCAATTATGACAGACGGAACAGTTGACAAATCCAGCTCTGAGTCCTCAGAGAACCCAGGCAACAGGTGGCACTCAGGACTCCCAAACCCCAAGACTGCTGGTTATTTTCTTATGGGCTTGTCAGTGATGTAATAAAAATACTATGGGACACATGAGAACTACAGTTATGTCAACAAGAGAAAATAGTTTATTAAGGCTTATTATTGAAAGAGAGAGAGAATGAGAGAGAGAATGAAAATGAGAGAGAGAGAGAGAGAGAGAGAGAGAGAGAGAGAGAGAGAGAGAAGCTGATATAAGATGGGAGAAACTAGTTAAGCATAGCCCACTGAGACTCTAGAAGCCTTTAGAAATTTCCATTCCACACCTGGACCAAGTATTTTGGCAAATGTACAAAAATGCAGTGCCTGATTTTCAAGTTAAGAAATCATTAACTATGACCTATTAACCTCTTGACAGACATGTATTTAGGATCATGAAAGAAAAGGTAGGGAATACAAGGCCAGGTCACTTACTTTTTATATTTGATTGGTATAAACTTCTTAAAAGATGGACTAGAAAACCCTTAAAAAGCAGGACTTGTCCACTGACCTGAGTTGTCTTATGTGAAATCATATAACCCAAAATCAGCTCCTGCAAAAGTACTACTTTTTCAAGCATCCTCAAACTAAATAGCAGGTATAGCTATTTCAAAATGACATTTACACTGTCAATGGGGAACGAAATGGCTGAAGGGCCAAGATAGCGATCAAGACAATTCAATTCTAGAACCAAGAAGAGGCAGATATTTGTGAAAAGATAAGAGAGGCTGAAACTTGCCCTTAGCTTTTTATATTTAGCAACTGAATTGCACTGTAAGTTGCCAAAGGCTCTCCTAGTAGGGGTGTGTGTGTGTGTGTGTGTGTGTGTGTGTGTGTGTGTGTATTTTCATGAGGAAAAAGAAACTATTGGCTTCGTCCAATATTTCTTATTTGTTTTTCTGTTATTGCCTCTGATGATAATTGATTTTCTCATCGTCACACACATCAGTTTTTACTCCGTTTTACCCCACACCCAGAAAATTATCAGTCAGTCAATAAATACTTTATTGAGCTCAACAGGTCACAGACATCATGGAAAATGTAATGTTTTTAAAAACTTCATATCTTATCTTGTTTTAGTTTTGGGGATTTAAACACTTCGGAATATATTTCAAAAGTCTGCCTTCTTTCTACCCAAGTGATTGTTTATTTGCTTGTTTGTTTTATTTTGGAGGATGTTTCCATGCCTTCTATTTGATAGAGATTAAACATTTTTTAAGGGGCATTAAGGAAAGATGAGAAAACTGGTAAGCTTTTTTATTTTTTTTTTTGTAAGAGAAGGCTGTAGAGGGCACTCATTGTAACCATCAACTATAAAAAGTTTAATTATAGCAGATGATGACCTCTGTTTCCTGTAAGGCACAGCATGATAAATAGGTTTTTGCAAAGACTGCTGACAATTTAGAATGCATCAATGAGCAATCAGGAGGGTGAGAGGATGAGGAACTACCTCAAAAGAGGAATAACTGAAAGAATTTGGGGTATTGAGCCTAAAACTGAGAAAATGTTAAGACAACATATTAGCTTTCTTTAATAACCAAAAGTGTTATTAAGAGAAAATGTACCTCTGCAGAACCATAACTTCATAGGTGGACATTTTGAACAGGCAAGTTCAAAATTAACACAAGGAAGTTCTTCCTCTCAACTGAATGTCATACCTTATGCCTTTAGTACTTTCCTACCAGTGTGTTTTTGCAGAGGCTGGATCTTACAGGGGGGATGTTTTACAGAGGATTCCTGAAGTGGACAAATATTATATTAGGTCATCACAAAGGCCCTTCCTGCTCAAACATATGTAGACTCAATATAATATGTGAAAAATGTACCTACTGAGTACATTTATACTCAGAGCTAAATCAGATATGAAATAACCAAATATGACTGTTTTGCTTTTTATAATTTTACTTAATATCAAACCTGAGATACTCCCCCCTGGGGACTCCATACACATTGCGGATCCATTTCCCTTTTCCTCATAGTCCAGAGCGATAGCAAAAATCCACTTCAAGCAAGAATCAGTAATAGATTTTTAGCAAATATTAGGGTATATTAATTAGACAGAATTATGCTGTATATACCAAAAAATGCTCAAATAAAAATTGCTTTAATGGGATATTTGTCTATCATATAAAGAAATTCAAAAGTAGACATTTTGAAACTGGTATGGGAGCTTCATGGTCATGTCAAGGACCACATCTAGCTTTCTTTCCCCCGTCCTCAGTAGTATATGGTTTTCACCTCATGGTTCAAGGTGGTTCCTGAAGCTCCTGTCCATATTCCAGATAACAGGAAGGAGGAAAGAGAAAAAGAGGCATACCCCCTTTTAAGTAGCTTTACTGAAACCCTAACAAAATTCTGATCGGCCAGATATAGATTCAAAGAAAACTAGAGAACATATTTACTTGGACATCACTAGCCCAGCTAAAACTCGGCCTTCTATTATTATGGGAGAAGAAAAGAATAGATATTGAGAGACAGCTGGCAGTTTCTGTCAAAGAGTTTAGGTATTATACAAAACAACCTAATGTTATTGTCTTTATTTCCATTTTCTTCAATATTATAGTAACTCAAAGCAGAGATTAAATTTTTATAATGAATGGTGGAGAAAGTTTTAAGTACAATTTTACATTGAAAAGTATTAAAATTCTGAAAATATATTTATTTTACATTTAACAAGATTTAGGTTATAATATTAATTATTTATTAGTTTTGTCCAAGAGTGGATTAAGTGCTGATTCTTTAATATGATGTCATTTTAATGAAAAAAATAATTTGTTCTAACAACAGGGCATTCTTTATTTCCATTTGTTTTTTTGCTACCTGATCTTGGAAAGAATTTCTGTGTGACAATACACATCACTTTTAGCAAGAGGCTCTCTTACACCATTGATAGTCAAATCATTCTCCTAAAGAGCCTATCCTAGTATCAAAATTCCAGATGTTCTCCTTCAAAATTTTCACCAGTCTACTTCTTTCAGACTCTTATTTGTCAGGAACTCTGAGTGTGATATGATGAATTTTCAACATCATTTTAATCATCTTCATGAAATTTTGTACCAGTTGGGAAATTTGCAACTTCAAATTGCAATTGATTTTTATTTATGATTTATAATCTGGTAGAGATTCATCTACAAATATTAGTATGGTTGGATATAAACAGACACTAATCTTCTGCAGGGAGGGATGTCTGAATGAGTGTCATTATTATAAGTGGATAGTTTATTTGTAAATCTTTTTTATATTATAAATGCTTTTGTTTCCACAGACAATCTTAGAAATACAGGATTTTAGATAACAAAATTTTGGATAATAAGAACTTTCTATTTTTTTTACCTTGTATGTTGTACTTCAGTTAGGAAATCAGGATATGAAATAGAATACACACACACACACACACACAGCGAAAGAGAGACAGAGAGAGAAAGAGAGAGAAAGAAACAGAAAGAGAGAGAGAGAGAGAGAGAGACTAACATATATCAGGTACTATGCTAGAAGCATTTTGCATGCTATTTTATAGAATTCTCATAACAAGTCTATAGAATAAAGTCTTAATTTCCATTTTTAAATCAGAAAACTCAGAAATCTAATTTACAAATGCAAACAGCATTGTCAAGTTCTAATTTAAGCCCAGAACTGTCTACCTCCAAGGCTTGTGCTCTTCACTCTAGAAATATGTTATGGTTCAAGATTTTTATCAACTTATTTTTAAAGATTGTCATTGCTAATGGAAATGATAAGCAGGATAAAATGTTTTCTGGTTAACTTATCAAAAATCAGTCTTGAAAGTTCTTGGAAGGCAGGAGGCCTTTACACCTTTATGTGTTTCTCAGCACAAATGCATATAAATTAGGATACTTTCAGCTGCAAGTAATTGAAACTCATGACACAATTGACTTTTAGACCAGTGATTGTCAAAGTGTGATCCCTGACCAGCAGTATCAGCATCACCTGCAAACTTGTTAGAAATGCAAATTCTCCACTTCTACCCTGGTTATATTGAATCAGAAACTCTAGAGGTAGAGCCAGAAATTTGTGTTTTAGCAGGCCCTCCAAGTAATTTGGCAACAGCAGGTTAATAGATCAGCCCCCATCAGGCCTACATCATAAATCATCAGTTGTTTTCCATCATGGGATGTGGAGGTCTCAGGTCATAGCCAATGAGAAACTAAAGAATCCTCCTACTTCTTGAAACTGGAGCTATAAGATTCTATCAGTCTTTCTTCACAGAAAGAAAAATCTTGCCCCAAAGACAACCTTTTGTCATCATAAGGCTAAAATACCCCGTGAACTGCATGTTAACTCCTCCTGAATTTGTACATGCGGTCCGTGAAGTTTTATAAACTGCTGTGCCTGCACAATAAGACTTCATTATACCAGATGATGTACTCTCAATGAAAATCCATAATTTCTCAACTTTTAACCCTTTAAATCTCACCCAAAAAGCCTACTTAGGAAGACAGATTTGAATTTTCTTTTATTCTCTCCTCGCTGGTCAACTTCCGCAATAAAAGCCTTTTCCTTCCTTAAAAGCCGGTGCCAGAATATTGGCTTCTGTACGCGTGTGGGAACAGGTCCTTGCTCAGTGACAATTTCAATAAATGCTACAGTTTGAGAACTACTGCTTTAGACAATAAAGAAATTTATTTTCCCACTAAGGAGAAAGTACAAAGACAGAGCATCTCTAGGTGCAGGAAGATGAGGGCCAGGTTTTCTTCCCCTTGATTCTCTTACTTCCTTTCTTCTCAGGCTGACTACTTTCGGAGCCACAACACCCAGAGGCAGAAAATGAGCCATTTCACTGCAGAAAATGCTTAGCTATATAAGAACTTCAACCTGGAATCTGTAAATCTGTTTCAGTGGTGTGATCATTCTAATTTGGTAGCTTTTTACAATTACAGGTCAAAAGCAACAACCTAGAGATCACATTTTTAAGTTTTGGTGATTATAGTCTGACATTTAGAATCAGGCATAATAATATATTAAGAAGTCCTTTAGTAGCATCATTTAGTGATCTGTTTCAACTGTAATCGCTAAATGTTCTATATTTTTACACCAGAGCTCTGAGGTAATTATAATTAAAAGGACACAAAATTATGATTAAAATATGTATTTTCCTTCTACGATCTTCAAGCTTCTTCAAATGACAGGTGTTTCTTAAGAAAGGAAATTCTACTCATGCTATCTTTTCTACAGCAAAAATGAATTTTAATAGTGACTTTTTAAAAGATAAAATCTGTAATGATGAGCAGATTGCTTTGATCACTGCTTTGCTGAACAACACAGACAGTTGTTTGGAAGCAGGTAGGAATACAACAAAACATTTAATTTCTGCTTGATTTACACATGAAGCTATCAGTGGGGAAGATGAGTAATTACTAAATCCTTGACTCAATCAGACATGAATGCTACATAGCTCTGCAGTTGTTTAGCTGTGATATGGAATTGATCTCAGCAGATGTAATAAACTAGTTCATATCCATAACAGTCTAAAAATATCCACATATCTGCATTTCACCATTGCTGTATACCATAGCCCTCCCCAGCCTTCTCATTTCTTGAGCATTTCGATTAAGTGCTTTCCTCATTTATATTTTAATCTGATCAAATATCAAAAATGTGGATTAGTCACATTCCTACATAAATTTAAACATTATGTAACAAGGGTCCCAGCAGTTTGAGAAGGAACCTCAAGGTGGCGTATTGAAAAGAGCCCTGAGTTGGCACTTTCTGGTTTCCAGCCCCAACTGTGCCACCAGCCTGTCCTATGATTCAGGGTCATTCAATGTAAATTTCTGGGCTTAGATTTCAGCAGACAAATAGGAGATTAGCACCAATTGTCTCTAAATTTCATGCCAGTTCTACTGTCCCAATGGGAGAAAGATCAGAGGAAAGAGGCAGTTTGGGGTAGTGTGAAAAACTCAGCTTAGCTACTTATTAACTGTGTGACCTTGAGCAAATTATTTAAAATCTCTGAGAATGTTTTCTCTTGGGTAGAATAGAGATAATATCAACCTACCTGTAGAGTTATTATGAGACTAAAAAAAATATATGAGAAGTGGCTGGCATGGTTGATACTGCCCTGGTCACTATTATAATTTAAATAAAGAGGGAGATTTTCACCCTAGTTTTTTCCCCTATCCTTCACTATTAAGATTCTTGGGGCAAAAACAAAAAACAAAACAAAAACCCCAAAACCGGTGAGACCGGTATGTCCTGTCTCCACTTTCTTGCCATTCACTAATTCATTAACCCCTTACCTTGGACTAATACAATGTTATATGTCAATTATATCCCAAACTAGGGGGAAAAGAAAAGCCTAGTTATTTCAGAGCATACCTTGAAATGCTGTTCTTCCAAGAAAAACTCAGAAAGGGCTCTATCTGTGTGTGTATGTGTGTGTATGTGTGTGTGTGTGTGTGTGTGTGTGTGTGTGTGTGTATAAAATTGACAGTTAAGTACATTTTTCTACTCTGCACTCTACTTGAATGACTTCTAATCACCTGCAGCACTTGCTTAAATACAGATTGCAGGGCCCCAGCCTCAGAGCTTCTGGCTCAGGAGATCTGAGAACCTGGATTTCTTACATAGTCACAGGACCACACTCTGAGACACCTGAACTGGTTCACATGAAGCTGATCATCAGAATTTCTTTGAGAAATTTACAAAATTTTCTATACCCACTCTTGGAGGTTCTAATTCAGTAAGTCTGGGCCAGGTTCTAGGAATCTATTTTTAAAAGCTCCGTAGATGATGCTCTTGTTTAGCTAGCCAGTTCTAGCTCTAAATGTGTTTCCCAAAGCTGCCTTGTGGTTCTGTTGATGCAGTACTTTCCTCTTATGATTCTAAATTCTTCTGGGCCTCTCGTTCAGTTTCACTGTCAAATTATCATCATTTGGCCATCTCAACTTTTCTTCATTTCCAGATGAATATGATTTCTCCTTATTTTGATCCCTGCTATTACCAGAAGCTGAAAGTTCTAATGCTTTATAATATTGTTTCTGCCTCTTGAGACATTTATCTTTCTACATCTGTTATTTGTGTTCATTTTTCCTTACCTCCACTCCTCTCCCCAACAGGGCTAATAAGGTCCTTCAGGGTAAGGATCACAGCACACTCAAAGAATGCCCTAGTATAAAGCCTCGTAAGTAGCGGGTGATCGAAACAAAGATATTGAAATGAATTTCAAGAAAGCCAGTGCTACCACCTCCATTACCATTACCATAAACCACATTTCCCCCCAGGTGTTTCAGTAGTTATAGCTTAACATTTATTAAGCTAACTTTATGGACTTTCTGAGTGTGAGGCACTGATCCAAGCACTTAGTCTATATCAATTTGTGCAATTCATTCAGTTGGTTCAAGGCATCTTGAAGTCATCAAGTCATTTTTTCCCCTTAAACCACCACCATAAAGTCAGAGCAGCCACAACCCTCTTCAATAGGTAAGCAAAAATGAAGAGATTAGATGAAAGAAAATGAGGAAACCCAGAAATTATACCTGAATAAGGAAACTACATGTCTACACTGTGAACCAGCAGATCCTAATACTGCAATGCTTACTCAGCAGCCCTTAATGTAATCTGAAAAGAGCACCATACTAATGGAAACAAACCTTCATGGTTTTTGTTTGTTTGTTTGTTTGTTTTTGCAACACAAGCATGGCGGTAAATCCTAAACCAAGTACAAGATGAGATGAGTCAATATCACCAATTACAATATATGTGAGTTGGTTAATCTCTATGAGCCTATTCCTTTGTTGGTAAATATAAAAATAATAGTATCTCTCATCGTGATAATTGAATGAGACTTCATTGGAAAGAGCCATTTTGGAAACTTACTACACAAAAATGGTGGAATTCAACAGTTGCTCTTCTGCTGGGTCGGTTTTGGAAGTTTGTAGGGCTTTGTTTTATCATGATTTCAGGTGCCTATGATTTGGGGAACATTCAGCTGGCAGGGATCAGAGATGTCATATACCACACAGTGTGTAGGTAGTCCTATGCAATGAAGCACTGTATCGCCTCCAGTGATTTTCTAAAGTCACAGACTTTTCAAGAAGCCAGACATTTGTGTAAGTGAAAAACTTGTTTATAATAATCTGAGTGTAGGTCTTTACTTGGATTACTATATAAACACCAAGTAGTTTTACATGGTTGCAATATGCACTGAATTTTCCAGATGAAAATTGCCTGTTAATTGAGAAAACACAGAATTTAGTTTTGTTCAGAACTTTTCTAAGGATTGCTTGCCATTTTGAAATTCATGTCACTGATGCTGCTTATGACATTGAGTCACAAATACAATACATATGTTTCAGTTTGCTTATGCAACTGTAGTATTCACAGGGTTTTATAGATACACATATATACATATATGCACACATATATGCATCTATATACATATACATATATAGATTACATAACCTTTAATTTTAAAACTGGAAAAAAGTTTAAACGGGAAGATATTAATTGAATATTATCTTAATTTCCAATTTATAAATTTTAAGTATGTGTAAGGATTTGACTACTTCATGATTCTCTTAAGTAATAATTGTACCTAAGTATTTACATATTGAAACATGTTATTTGATTATAAATTACTTTTCTCATCAGTGCCCTTAGTATGACAGAGTATTAAACTGATGTTTTTGAAATGATGCTGGTAGATAAGCTATTTTACTTATGAATTTAATTTCAGAATAGTGCAAGGACAATGCAAAATACATGCTTTTTACAGGAGAGCTGGGACTGAGAAGCTTGAGAACTACTACACTAAAGAAATATGAATGATTGCTATTTGTCCTTGCTTTTGCATAAGAGACTGACTGAATTAAAATTAGCTAGGGATAGATGGTTCTCTGCTCTTTATGATGTCAAGGCCGTGATATTAAACATCTCCCTATTTGCTTTCTTTGTTCTCTGGTAGTGTGTCTATTAGTTAAGTTTCTCTAGGATAATCTATGGACAAAACATAGACAGTTTTCTGAAAGGAAAGTCAGCTACAGGGATGAGAGGTAATCCTAAGGAATAATGGCTGCTGACACAACTGGATGCTTAATTTGATATCCACTTGTGCATTTTTGCCTGGGGGCTTTAATGAGAATGCTGGAGCCTCTTTTGTTGACAACTCTGCTAAGCACCATTACAGCATTTCTTCTAATGTAGTTATATCCTGGTCTGTGTTTAAAATATTATTCTACTTCTAACCACTTACTTTGAAAGCTTTTTCACTCAAATGAAGGAAGACTTTTCCCTCATTAAATATGTTAAAATGTGTTTAGACATCTGAGGAGAGCAAAGGAGACGTAAACCAAAAGTCAAGAATGATATGCATTCCCCAGCCTTAGCCCATGTGCTGGACACTCCCACAGACGATAACTTATTCACTCTTTGGACTATGAATTATCCTTTCAATTTCCACTTGAGGAAATAGAAATTAAGAATAAGAGGTAAATTTAGAGTTCATAAGTAAGTGTAAAATTTTGGAATCAAACCCACATCACCTGATTCCAAAGCCAACAGTCTCTCCAAGATATTTCTCCATTCTCTGTCACCAGCCTACGTAAATCTATTCATTTATACAAATAGTCCTTGAGTCCCAGTTGTGGGAAGGACACAGTAATGGCTTTGCCTTTGAGGAGTTTGGCTTTGCCTTCTGAGAAGCTCACAGAATTATACAGAAAGCAGACAAATAATAAGAAAATATTGGGACTAAGGATACTGCTCAGCTCAAAAGGATTATCTGCCCAAATGGGCCACCATCAATTCCCTCTTCTCTGTTTAGACATGATACTCCTTCCATCAAGAAGCAAAGTTCATTTCCTTCCTCCCCAAATCTAGATTACCTTATGATTTGTTTTGGCTTACAGAATGCCAAACAGAAGTTCCACAATGTCAGTTCAATACCTAGCCTTAAGGGACTTGAGAGATCCCATTTCACTCTGCTGAAGCCTTGAGTATCTTGGAAAAGAAGTTCAAATACCCTGCTGAAATGTGAGATTAGGTCATCCTCCAGCTATCCCAGCCGCTCCAGCTGAGGTGCCAGACAAAGCATGAAGACTTCTGGGAACCCCCAGCCCCAAAGTAGCTAATATCACACAGAGCAGAGATGAGCCATCCCTGTTGAGCCCTGCTAAAACTCTTCACCCACAAAATAATGGGCATTGACATGTGTTGTTGTTGTTGTTATTGTTGTTGTTTTGTTTTGAGGATGGTTATCACAAGGCCATAGACATCAGAGATAGAAACACCATGCATAGAACACCTTCACATGAGAGATAGACTGTTGGGGACTCTGAGAGGGATTCACAGAAGACATATAATTTGAGCCAAACAGGAGTGAGTGGACCCTCAGGGTAAATTTTCTATAGCCTCACTCAGGAGCACATATCCCATTCCTTGGAAGCAAAACAGAGCGAATGACAATTTATCAAGAATACAAGAAAAAAGCTCAAATGACCAGAATATTTGCTTTTGAGATAAGGAGGAATGTCTCTCTTTGGAAGAGACCACTGAGGAGTCTACAACATAATTTCACACATGTTTTCACAGAAAACTCCACCACGCTACACTCCCAGCTCAGTGTTCATTTTCAGGCTTGCTTCTGCACTGAAGTCTGTTACCATCTCTCTCCAAAGAATCCCTCTCAATTTTATAAAGTTACTTTATTTGCAGTGGTAAAAACATGCTAAAAAGATTTTTCTCCTAGTTTCTTAATTTTTATGACTTCCAAGGAAGTACTTTTCAGTGCCTTTTTTCCTATAGTTACTCTCAAACCGGGTATGGAATTATATGTTACTGAGTGTGCAATTAATTTGCTATAAAGAATTTTTTTCTTTTGCAAAGGAAGGAATAAAAGCCAATGGCTTTTGCTAAATTTCTTCTCCCAATTCCTAATGAGTCAACATGTGTTGAGAAGGAAAAATTAGTCAGAGAAGAATGTATCCTATTATACGGCTTCACTTTTGCGAGGGTGAGTCAGATTCCCCTCTCGTGGTGTTCTGGGCACCTGGCTGGTATGACTGAGTTTGGGGGTGAAAGAGAAACTCTTTCTTAAAAGATTTAAAAGGAAACACTAGCAGAGAATCTTCCAAACAGAGTCCAATTGAAAAAATAAATAAATAAACCGTAGCCAGACTTTGGTTCTATGACTATGGAAAAATGTTTAACATTGTTTTCCCCTATCGTGTGAATCATCTCAATCTAATTGGTCTGGCAAGCCACTGCCCCACTACTCTAAACAAACAGAAGCAAGATAAGCATTCAATGTGGTGATCTCATAGAGATCTGACCAGATAATTGTTTTTACCAGCACATGAGCTTCCTTTGAGAAATGACTGTGCAAAGCACTAAGCTAGGGTGAGGGAGCCCAAACTGAACAAAGCTCAGCCAGTCTTCAGAGGTGCTGGTACTTCAATGCAACAGATAAACACAGAGATATACAACAATGGAAGTGAGGGGGTAAGGTGGCATGAATTTACAGAATGCAGTCAGAGAATGAAATGGCCAGCCTTTACTACATCTAAAGTAAAATGAGAGATTTTTTTTTTTGTTGGAAATACTATTAAACCCAACCCTGGGAGTATGACTCAAAAGGCAGGAGAAAGGAACTCAGGCTACCTGTCTATACATGGACAACCACATCTATGTTAAGCATATTTACAGAACCAAAAAAATGGGTACCTATTATCTAACATATTTTGACAAGACAAAAATCTCTGAAATATGTATTATGGACTGAATGTTTAAGTTTTCCCCAAATCCATATGTTGAAATTCTAATCCTAAAGTGATAGTATTAGGAGGTGAAATCTTTGAGAGGTAATTAGCTCATGAGGGTGGACCCCTCAGGAATGGGCTTAGAGCCCTTATGAGAAAAGGTCTGTGAGTTGGTGCTTCCTGTTATGCAAGGATATAAAGAGAAGGCAGCCATCTATAACTCAGAAGAGAGCTCTCACCAGAATGCGACCACGCTGGCACCCAGATCTTGAACATCCAGACTCCAGAACTGTGAGAAACAAATTTCTGTCATGTATAGGCCATTCAGTCTATGGCACTTAGTTTTAGTAGTCCTAGCTGACAAAGATAGTGTGGGACTGAGGGTTATAGTAACCACAGCACAATGAGACAAGAAAGCATCTTCACTTTAAGGGCAAATTCAGGACCTTTGCCAATCTGTGTGGGACCCCCAGTTGAAAAGGATTTTTATCAGTCATACCTCTCCAGTAATTAATAATATTAGGGCAAGGATGACAGTGTGTCTAAATGATATTCTTCAAATTTTCACTATCTTAATTAAAAATCAAACAAACTTCTACTAGTAACTAGGAGGAGAAACATATGGGAGGGCACAGAAGTGGTAAGCAATTATTTTTAAGTTGCATGTATTCAAGCCTCACTTCAGTGAGGACCCAACCAGTAAATATCACCGTGGGAATGCTAACATGGAAACTGGTTTCATCTTTGTTTATTTTATATTTAATAAACATTTATGGGTAAGCTGTGTGCAGGGTATTGTGCCTCCTACAGACCGCCTCTTCCATCTGCCTGGTCAGCGTTTCCACAGAGATAGATTGCCAGGACTGGAACCTCAGCAGGGCCAAAACGAAACTTATCTGGCCCCCAAACCTGTTCCTCCACCTGTGATTCTTATCTCAGTAAATGATACCACCATCCTTCCAAATGTTCAGGCCCCCGCCTTTGGAATCATCTCAGCCTTCCCCTCCTCCCTCACTGCTCCCCACATAATATCAAATCCACTCCTGTTTTCTATTTATCCCCTTCTCTTCAGTGAATTTTTCTAGCAACTTCTTATCTAATCTGTTCAACCACCTCCTAACTGATCTTCCCATTATAAGTGGACAATTCTTAATTTTTACCATCCATCATCTATTTACTTTTCTGGGAAATGAGTAGCAGTTTAGCTGTTGGAGATCAATGATATCTGTTCTTATAAAATTGAAGAAGGGAAACTATAAGATTTAGAGCTGCTACAGCGGTCTTATAATCATAATGGAAGAGCCTTGTCTGAAAATAGAGCTAACACAGAGAAAGTACACTTGCTCCTAATCCTCTGTTAAGGACTCATATAAAGTTATATACCTACTTTTTTCTCTTTCTTTTATAAGCTGATCCATATATCACAACTTATTATCCTACTGTAAATTTCCAGTCACTCCTCTGATTAAAACCTGTAGTGATTTTCTATCAGGTAAAGAATAAATTCTAAACTATTTAGCATTACCTAGAAGCTCTTTATGATCTGAGTTTAATCAAATTTTCTGCCACTTTTTAATTAAAAAAATATTTTAAGTATCTATTACCAATGTAAGTCTTCCAAATAGGCTCTGTATTCTCATGTTTCTGTCACTTTTCTCCTGAGGCTTTTAGCTATATTTGGAATGTCTTTTCTCCCATATTTGTTTGCTGAATTCCTATTCAAACTATAATACCCATCTCAACTGCTATCACCAATTTGAAGCCTTCTTTGGTCTGACTACTCATTCTCAGGCCTAATTAATAGTTTCCTCCTCTATGTACATCAACCATTACACCACTTACCATATTGTGTTTGGTGTTGCTTATTTGTGTACCCACCTTGCCCCTTAAATTATGAGTCGCTTCAGAGGAGAAACCATGTCTCTCATCCTTTCAGATCTCAATGTTCTTCAAATGTTTGTTGAAATGATAAATCAATGAATAAATAAATCATTAATTTTTATTTTCTTCAAACACATAATCTTTCTAATCTTTAGCAACACCTGATCCCAGATATTCTTTGGCTTTTACCATAATAATAATAATGATGAGCATATAAAGTATTCATGACATGTAACGTACTATTCTAAATGCTTTATGATTTTTAAGTCATTTAATCCCACAATGATCCTATGATGCTGGGCATTATTATTATTCAATTTGATAGATGTAAAAAGTGAAGCATATAAAGGTTAAACTTTTCCATGGTTACATAGCTAAGCTATAGAGCTAAGACTTGAACTCAAAGAGACAAAATCCAAAGTCAGAACCCCTAGCCCTACACTATCCCACCACTCATGAGACTCCTGGCTCACTTTAATGCAAAAAGACAGTTAAAATTGTACAAATCATTTGATAACTCCATTTGAAAAAAAATCTGACAAGTCTAAGTATTGGTGAGGATGTACTCATTTGTTACTGGCAATAGTGTAAATTGGAACACCCACTTGGGAAATCTCTATGCATTATCTGTAAGGTTGAAGATAAATAAAACTTATGATATATCAATTTCACTCATAGCCATAGATACCTTAGATAAATCTATGGCCATGGGCATCAGGATAAAATGTATAAGATTGTTCAAACTATCATTATTTGTAACAGCCCAAACATCCCAGGTAGCCTTCGGCAGCATAGTGGATGAATATATTGTGTTATGGTCATACAATGAAACACTACATAGCAAGGAAACTAAATGAAACTACAGTTTCACCCAGCCTCACAGATAAAATGCTGAGAGAAGACACTTACTAATGCATACACATTGTCTGATTTCATTTAGATAAATTCAAAAACTGGAAAAACTATGCTGTTTACAAATTCATCTTTGAGTAATAAAGTTAAAGACTAGCAAGATAGTAATTACTAAAGAAGTCAGACTAACAGTTACCCTGTGTAAGGAAAGAATTATAGTCAGGAAGGGGTATAACAGGAACTTCTAGGTGTTGACAAAGGACTATTTCTTGACTCAGATGGTGGTTATACATGTGTTCACTTCAAATTTGTTAAACTTTACATATTGCACTTTTCTGTTCATCAGTGAAATTTTACTATAAATATAGTTTTTAAAAAAGATGAATGAAAGAAGACTCAGAGAGAGAGGAAGGGGGAGTGTTGGGAGAGGGGGATGGGAGGAGAGGGAGAGAGAGGGAGAGAGCGCGAGTGTGCAAGCATGAGAGAATGAGAGAAGAGGAAAGAGGAACTGGGGACATTAGATATCTCTTAGATATACAAAGTCCCAGGAAAAAGCATGTAATTGAGTCAGCCTATGCCATATGCCTCAAACTGCCAAAGGAGGGCAGGAGGATCTGGGCTACAGTGTGAGACCCCTCTGGAATGCAAACTAGGGTATCAAAAGGATGGGGGATTTGAATTCCAGAAGGTCCCCAAACCAATTATATCCTGTAGAAGTTCTAGAATCTTCAGAGGTCTTTTTTTTTTTTTTTTTCACCTGGGCGTGTATATAATAGTTCATGTCCTTATTATCTCATCTTAATGAGATAGAAGACCTAAAATTACTCTGAAAATCCAAAAGCTCTGCATAAATCATGCAAGACTGTTCATAATAGCAACCCAGAGAAGCCTATGTAAAGTTGTGCTACATTATATTTTTATGGTAAACCCTTGAGAGGGTTAACCACATTTCTAGAAGCAAAAGCAGATTGGGGCCAAGTTGAATGAACACACTGACTGGAAAACAACTGTGAAAACAAGCAAAGAAAATTAAAAAAAAAAAAAGAGCCAAATCCATTTTATTCTTTCTGTTTCTCTTTAGCAGAGAACAATGAAGCCACAGGCTGGTGAGTTTTGGCAACTTTGCCACAGAACAAACCACAGGAGCACATTGCCCTATAACACACACACACGATTACGGTGGTAGCTGTTTTGAAAGTTGGAAGCTGCTGTAATACTCATTTTGAAAAGCTATTGGGGCTCTTGCTTGTTTTGTTCTGCCTTTCAACAAGAAAATCAGGGAACAACAAAATTCCACAAATTCTTTCATATAAATTATTGACCAGCTCTTAGGGTAACCTTTGTTATGCTAGAGTTATCTGGTACAAATGCACTTCCTGGAAGCAAAACAGAAAGGAATCAAATCCCTATAGTCACAACTGTGGATAGGCACAGTCTGTGGTCCTCTAGGAGGTAGTGGGAGACTGAAAGTTTCTCCTTCTACACATTCTATTAAAAGAAAAATAACATCAGTTCAATAGCCATCAAATAAGATTAATATTTGTAATGATTTAAAAGTTTTTTTAATCTTTCACTTTTCCCTAATTTCCTCTTTACTCATTTTGTTCTGCCTTGGGTAAATTTAGCAATCTGACAGCACGAAAGAATTCACACCATGGCAAGGTTATTACACTATTTAGAAGGAATGTGATGAAGGAAAATGTATAAGGTTGTGAGTTTCTGAGGCTTGTGCTTTTCAGATTGTATCCCAGCATAGGCATAGCATTTTTCCAATTAATATTCTTCATTGGGCAAATAGATACAGTTTAAACATAGAATAGTATAAGAGTCCTTAAATGATGACAAGTATTATCATGGGAAAAATATAGATACATTTCAGTGCTGTGGGTTAGTTAGCATTTAAAATGTCTTTAATTTGCTCATATTACAAAAAAAATGTATGCACTTTGAGGAATTTGAAAAAATATAGAAAAAGAAAAAAGCACATATGAGAATAAAAATCACTCAGAACACTATCATCCATATAGCCACATCATATCGTAATGTATTTCTCTTTCAGAGCATTTATTCTTTTCTATTTCAATTATGTTTATTTATCTTACCTAACGTATCTCACTGGAAATTTCAACATATGTCTAAATAAAAATAGAAGTCCCACATGTGAACACATTAACTCATACCATTATAAAATTCACAGAGAGTTTCCAATATGAGGCCTACAGTCTGGTTTACATAAATAACAAATCAATTAAACTATAATATTTCCCTTTGTTAATTTCTCATACTGTTGTCTCAGCTAATGAGTTCTCATTTGGGGCCCAGTAAAATCAGAACTTTATCAGCCTTACCTTGGTTTACATTCCACAGAAATGGGCAAAGCTCTATGAATACTTCCCAATTTTCAAAGCCCCTGGATTCAAGTGTTCATAAAATGCACGTTGATCTTCACTTACTCCAGCAATTAACCTAAACAAAATGACTTCCCATACTGGCATCATTGTGGTCAGTCTAGGTCATAGCAGATGCTACTGTCATTTGGGGGGGAAGGGAGGTACAGTTATTACAATTATTTTCTCCATTGTATTGTATGCTTTTTAATCTGCCTTATATTGCTTTGAAACGGATCTTTTTTAGATATATATAATTAAATTTATAGACATTTTGCTCTGTGATTTTTATTCCACTGCTTGAAGTTTTTCTTATTCAATTTTTAGACAAGTTTTACAAAATGCTTTATGTCAGGGGTGCTGCTAATCATATCCCAGCCCAGATATTTTGAACTACCCAGTTAGGTATTCTCATCATTATCAATATAGGGATCCAATTTTCCCCCACCCACTAACCCCAGACATAATTCCTGGGTTGAAAAATAATTTAGACATTATGAGAATGGGGTGTCCATACCAAGTAGTGTAACAAGGACCAATCTTGTTACAGTTGGGCACAAACCTTGATGATGTAGAAATTGCTGAGGCCCAAGTGGGACCAACTTCCCACCTGCACCTACCAGAGAATTTTCTGCCATGGGCCACATTTTGGCAATAGAAGATTCTCACTCTTTGGGACTGAGCAGATGGCTGGTGAACAGTAGGCTCTCCTAGGCTTTTGAATATTGTTCCTCTAACTGGGCCCTCTCCACATCCACCAGCCTCCTATCTTTTTATTTTTTAGTTTTTTGGCTACCTTTCTCACAATCAGCTCCCAGAATCATGGGAATCTATCAGGTGATTTTCTTGCTATCTCCTTGCTTCTTTCCCCAGTCCTCCATTCCCCAGTTCTTACCTCATGTTCACAGCAAAGAACATGATTATTTCACTATCATTAAATCTTGAAACAGAATCACTAACAACAGAAGCTGGCTTTCCTCTCCTTTAGGGCTCAATCTCTGTACTCCTCTGAGGAATATTTGTAGGCTGGCCTATAAGGTCTGCTGTGCCCTCCCCAGCTTAAAATAGCTAAGTCTTCTAATGTTGTAAATAAGAAAAAAGGAAAAGAAACAGGTTTGTTTCTACATTAGAATAGGTTAAATAAAAAATTTAAAAACTCATTTATGCTATAGAGTTGCCTTTATACAGGGTTTATTTCTAAAGTTAACATTAAACATCCTTTAAATCTCTCAAAGGAGAAGTTACTTAAACACAGTAAAGTTTGAGGTTAATTTTGTAAACTAAAGGAAGGAATTAAAAAATAATCTATATGAAGATTCTAGTCATTTTGCGTATTCTGCCTTCAAAATAACAATGAAATCCCTAGCAATAAACTGAGAAATGACTAGAGAGTTCCAAAGTGTTTCTGCTTTCCTTCAGGGTTTATTCCACTCTATTTTGAAACTGAGCCCTATAACCTTAATCTATGTTAATAGATGTATTTGTTACTCTGAAAATTAAATGAGATATTTTTTTCTTTATCTCCGCACCCTGGCTTTATTGAAATACAATAGACAATTAGCTGCTCGGACTTACATTATACAATTCAATGAGGATTTTTTTCAATTTCAATTGGCAAACAATAATACATTAGTTTCAGTTGCACAGATAGTTATTAGAGATCTATATAACTCACTAAATCTAGTACCCTTCTTCCCCTTTACATATTTATTACAACATTATTAACTATTTTCCTATGCTACACTTCATATCTCCATGTCTATTTTGTAACTATCCATTTGTACTTCTTAATCCCTCTGCCCTTTTTGCTAACCCCCAAACCCCTCCCATCTAATAGCCTCAAATTATTCTCTGTATCTATAAGTTTGTCTTCATTTTTGTTATTTTTTGTCCTTTAGATTCCATATGTATATGAAGTCATGTGCTATTTGTCTTTCTCTATCTGACTTACTTCATTCAGAGTAATACCCTCTAGGCCCATCAAGGCAATATCTTTTTCCATCTTCTTCCTTTTAGTCTGTGTTTGTCTTTTAATCTGAAGTGAGTCTCTCATAGGCAGCATATGTAGGGAACTCTTGTTTTCTTATCAATTTAGCCACCTATCTTTTGATTGGAGCACTTAATTCTTTTCCATTTGAGGTACTTGTTGATAGAATGTAATTACTATTCTTTGTTCATGTTTTTAATGCTTGTTTTTTCTTCTTAAAGAAATCCCTCTAACATTTCCTGTAACACTGGCTTGATGTTAATAAATTCCTTTAACTTATTTCTGTCTAAGAAGCTCTTTATCTGTCCTTCAACTCTAAATGATAGCTTTGCTACATAAAGTATTCTTGGTTATAGATCCTGGGTTTTCATCACATTGAATATATTGTTCCAAGCCCTTTGTCCTGCATAGTTTCCTTTGAGAAATCAGCTGCCAGCCTTATGGATGTTCCTATGTAGGCAACTAACTGCTTTTCTCTTGCTGCTTTTAAGATTCTCTTTGTATTTAACCTTTGACATTTTAATTATAATCTGTCTTGGTGTGGGTCTCTTCAGGTTCATCTTTTTGGGGGACTCTCCGAGCTTCCTGGGGTTGTGTGTCTATTTCCTACACCAGATTAAGGAAGTTTTCCATCATTATTTCTTCAAATAGCTCTTCACTTTATTCTCCTTTAGGTACTCCTATGACACAGATGTTTTTACATTTAATTTTATCCCATAGGCTCCTTAATTATTATTATTATAGTCTTTGCTTCTTTTTTCTTGCCATTCTCCTTGAGTATCCTTGGCTTCCCCATACTCTTTATCAGTGGTTTGAGACTCTTCTTCATCTACTCTGTTGATTCTCCCTAATAAACTCTTTATCTCAGATAATATATTATCATTTCTGACTGGTTCTCTTTTATAATTTCCATTTCCATTTTTATGATTTTTATCTCTTTGTTAAAGTTCTCACTGAATTCATCTATATTTAAACTAAGTTCATTGAGAATCTTTATAACCAGTGTTGTGAACTCTGTATCTTTTAGATTGCTTGATTCCATTATTCCTGGATCTCTGTTCTGTTCTCACATACGGTTTTTGCTTCTTTGTCTTCCCATTCATGCTGCCTTTCTGTGTCTGTTTCTATGTACTAAGCAAAGCTACTAAGTCTCTCAGTCTTACTAGTGCAGTTTTGTGCAATAAGTGTCTAGTGGCACAGTCCTGAAAGGGGTACAACTACAGGCCACCTTTATCCCCACCCTGTGCTCCTCCGGGGCCATCTTTTAATATTCAGTAGACAATCTATAGATATTGTGCTTATAGTTGCCTCAAGAGGCCAAACCAGAAACTGAGTCCAGCTGCCACCAGTGTGGGTCTTGGAGTTGGCTCATCAAGGAGCACTGACTTGCCAAGGATACAATTGAATATGACTTGGGTGGGGCCATGAGTTGGGAGAGGCAGAGTTTTAGAAAATTCTCTGGGCGGAGAGACCTCTGGTATCCAGTTTGATGTCTCAGCTATGACGGGGCTGCCTCCATACACCGGGAGCAGGGAGTGCTCAACAAAAGAATGATGGATACCTCTAGCACTTCTTCCTGAAAGAAAGCCTTGCCTCCGGCCTTGCTTCAATAACTCATTGTTTTTCTGTAAGTCCTTGGTGCCTCCTGAGCAGCCAAACCAGAGCTGGTATTCAGAGCTAGTGAGTCCATCACTGGGAAAGTCTGGTTGTGGACATCCCTTTAAAAGGAATGTCCATAGCTGCTGCAATCTCTGTCTCACTCAGCTGCCAGGATGTGTTAGCCTCAGGTCTTCAACCCCTCCTACCTTCTGCTGTTGCAGGGTGATTTTTTCTCTCCCTAGTTGTAGGGCTTATTCATCTAGATCCCAGGTGATTCTGCCTGCTGTTTGCTCTGCATTTCCATCACAACTTTGATGTGGTCTCAAAAGGGATGAACAAAGCCTTTATTATCTACATCATTTTCTTAGTCCTCTAAGTGAGATAGTGAAGTGGCAGTTTACCAGGAGTTAAATTACCAAATAAATTAAATATCTATTACCAAGTAAATTAAAAATAAATTACCAAATAAATTAAATAACTATTACCAAGTAAATTAGATATCTATCTTTATAAAAATCTCTATAGAAAGGTTAGATTGACAAATATACACTCTACTATAATCCTACTAAAAAAATATAACTGCTGTTAACATATTAGTGTTTCCCTTCGATATTTATACACACATGCACACATACATACACACACACAAACACATATTGTGTACATTGCAACAAACCTCTTAAAGCTAAATATTTTCACATTCCTGATTATTTCTAAGATTCTTTATTTTTGGAATTTGTACTTCCTTTCTTTGGACACACAACTGTGAATTTAAACTATTTTGTAATCAAATTATAAAATTTTGAATTTATGCCATTTCTCTTTGTGCATTGTTTTTAAAAATGTCTTTGTATTTTAAATACAATTAATATTAACCTTACTTTTTTCTATTTATCGTGTATTTTTTCTATTTATAACCCAGATTTTTTTGGTAAAAGGGGTATGGAGTCTTTGCATGTGGTATAAGGTATAAGGTGTAAAGGTATAAGGTGTGTGGGTTCTTTGGAAAAGACAATAATACTGGAAAAAAATAGAAGGCAGTAAGAAAAGAGAAAGACCAAATATGAGACACACTGACTATGTGAAAGAAGCCATAGGCATAATTCTACAAGAGCTGAGCATAAAAGTTGGGGACAGCTATGTGACATCACTGTGTGTCATAAGGAATCAAGCCTTTCCCCCCAAAATGTTAGCTGATTGTATCATCATTCTTTACTTAATAATCTATTCTTTCTATTTGAAATAATCTATTTGAAATGGCCCTTATAAAATAAAATTTTATTCTATTTTTGAAGTTTTATGACATTCTGGATATCTATTCCTATATCAGATCATATTGCTTTAATTATCAGAGTTGTATAATACATTTCATCATGTAGAAAGTCTTCTTTTCTGCATAAAGTTTTTCCTCTAGATTGTAAGTTCATTAACAACAAGGATTATGTAATTAAAATTCTTTATTTATTGAGCCTGTACATGGGCCCAACAAGGTATTAGGCAATAAAAATATCCTTTAGAGATAGGTTATTTTGGTTTTCAAAGCCTTCTTTATATACTTTTCATATGAATTCTTCCTTATCCCAATTTTCTTACCAGTATGATGAAGGTTAGACCAAATGGCCAAAATTTCTTTTATGCCTCAAATGCAGGTGCATAGCAGGTACTCAAAGAATTCTTATTGATTCACATTGCCTTTTGTCGTACTTAAGGAGAAGCTGAAATACAATCAAATCCATGATTTATAGCCAGAGACTTAACATTTTGATGAAGTGAAGAGTTTTTAAAAAAATAGAAACCTCCCAAGACTCTGCTAGATTTGTCGTTTTGAACTGTGATTGCCCTGAACAGATGGCATGGTGAATATGATGTCTATTAAGTATCACAAAGATACCATGCTGAGTGCATTAGTTTCCTATGGCCACTGTAACAAATTACCACCAATTTGGTGGCTTAAAACAACACACGTTTATTCTATTCTCTCTAGTTCTAGGCATCAGAAATCTGAAGTCAATTTCATTGGGTTGAAATCAAGGGCCATGTACCTTTCTGAAGCTCTAGGGAAAAAATCCATTTCCTTTTCTTTCTTCTTTTCTCTCGAACTGCATTATTTGCATTTCTTCTATCATTAAATCTTCTTCTGCCTCTCTCTCATAAGGACACCTATGATTATATTTAGTTCTGCTTCAGATAATTCAGAGTGATCTCTTCATTTTAAAACCCTTAATTTACTCACATCTGCAAAAGACCCTTTTGCCATATAAGGTAACATTCACCAGTTCCAGAGATTAGGACCTGGATATCTTGTAGGATCAGCACCATTATTCAGCCTAACACAGTGAGTAATTGATCCCAACCCTTCTGAGCCATGGGTTTCAATTTATGGTAAAAAAATGACATAGTCTCTGCCTTTAACAGGCTCCACAGTTTATTTTTTCTTTTTTATTCTATTGTTGTTACTTTTAAATGTAGACTATATATCCTCGTCAGTGGGATCTATTGATGGTATTATTTATGCTGTAAAAGAGGGGAAAACTTTTCCTCTACCTCTTAGGTTCAGTTGCTGAGACATGTAAATTAAATTGACAAAAGCCAGATTAACCAGAGAAAAGAAAATATTTTTAAGCACACAGGGGACCTCACAGAAAAGAAGTGAAAATTCTAAAAACAAAAAAATGTTAGGCTTGGGAGCTTATACACAATTTTAACAAAGGTTGATGAATGTTGGAGACGTGACGAGACAAAGAAAAAAGATTTGGGCTTCTACGGGCAGTAAATTTGGGAAAGGTAAATATATATGGAAAACTAATGGAAGATAAAGGTTATTATAGTAAGGTTTATTTGTGAAGACCTATCTTGGTGCAGTCTTTCTTTCTCCAGTGATAAGGTATGTCTCGTGGCGTGGGAGAGGGTAGGGGAAAACACTTTTACAAAAAAAAAAAAAAGTATGTCCTGCTTTTCAGCACATAAGATGGGGAAAAAGAGCTCTTAATGCATTTCCTGTTTCTTAATTGCCTTTAGCTCAAAATATGCTTATGCTAAAGTGGTATATTCTGAGTTGACATATTCTGAACCTCTTCAATGCAGATGTCTCCAAGCCTTCTAACCATGAGGACTTACTCTTGCCTATTATTCTTATCTATCTGAGTCTTGTTCTCCTATAACCTCCATCTAGTTGCCAGAGAATGATAATACACACACACACACACACACACACACACACACACACACACACACACAATTAGCCAAATAAATATGCATATAAAATAATAGGTAGTAGTAAAAGCTATATTTTTAAATTAAAGTAAGGGAGATAGAAAGTGACAGGGCAGGGTTGGTACCATCTCATGTAGAGTAGTAAGAGAAGATACTTTAATCAGATTATACCTCAGCAACTGCTCAAAGGAAATATAAAGGAGCAAGTCAGATAGCTTGCTAGGAGGAAAGAGCAGACAACTAAACCAGGGAACTAGCCTGTGCAAAGGCCCCGGTATTTCACTGTATTCCTGTGTTTAAGGTGTAACAAAGATATCAGTGTAATTTCATCCCCCACCCTAAATCTCACAACTTTTTCCTCCTCTAGGCTCTCTACTTCTCCCTTCTTATTCCAGCCAACTCAGCCCTTTACATGCCATTTTTATTGTTTTTGAGTTAATTCCTACTGATTGCCTATTGTTTTTAAAGCAACATTCTAACTACAGTAACAAATTTAATTCCCTTCAAAAAATGAGCAAACTGAAGCAGGAAGAGGTTAAACAAGTTGCCAAAGCCAGTCAGCCAGGAAATGGCTGAGCTAGAATTTGAATCCTGGCAGTTTGGTGCTGGAGCCTTGACCACCTACATCATCGTCTCATTTTCATAAATCAAAGCTTTTGTCTTTTCTTAGAATGCTCTCCTTCACCCATGGGACTCTCCTTAATGCTCAGTTTTTGTTATCCCTTTAAATAACTCCCATTAGGTTTTCTCTGGATTCACCCCTTCAGGGTATTTACCCCTGTCCATTATGTTTAGGTGGCTATGCTCCTTTAGTTCCATGTGTGATAGTCCTATTTACCCCAAAAGGACCATAAGTTCCCTGACACCTGGGCTGAGTCCCACACTTCTGCCATAGCGTCCAACAAGGTTGGCACACAAAGTGCTCAGGAAAAAAATGTGGACTAATGACTAATTTTCATCAATTTGAAGATGCACACTTTGTTACATTTAACATCTCCGAAACCCTTCAACGGATGGTATGTTAGTGTTAATCAGCAGGTTTCTTTTCTTTTTCAGTAGCCTCATAGATTTGACAATATAGTAATTAAACACCTTGACCTTCGCCCCTCATTGGGTGACTTGGTATTATGAGAATTTACTCAGCACAGTGGAATGAAGAGGAAGTGACCTCACTCTTTCCTGGCCACACCAGTGCTGTAGCAGAAAGCTCTTTGATACTATGCAACATACACTCAGTAAAATTCCATTAATTAGGCTATTTATGCAACTGATGAAATAAGGAAAAAAATTCACATGTAGAAAATGGTGGTGAAAGGCTCAAGACTTTTGTTACATATTCAAGGCCCCTGTGAAAGATGGTAAAAAGAAGAGCAGACCACCCAACAGAGAAAGTTTTTGAAGATAACGTCGTCTACAATTTATTTTCTCTGCTGAAAAAAGAAACTCACACAGGAAACATTTTAAAACCAAGTAAATAAAAGAGATGCCCACAATTTCCTGTGAGTCTGATTAAAAATAGGCACTCTGCAATCATGAAAGTCGCTCATCGGGCAGCTGCCAGGCCATACCTTGGGAAGCTGAAATCGCTGGCAGCTTTAGAAAGCAGTGCATGGCAGGTGCTCATACTTGCTCTTTCTGGGGAGGGAAGGTACATTTCAGAGGCTTATATGGGCAAATATATAAATGGCTTCTTAATATTAAGAGGTAGGTGTCAAAAATGATTTGATTTACCTCTTTCTAATTTCCTTCTCCACTCCGGGCCCCCAATGCTTCTCTATCCATTTTCTCCAAAGTGAATTCTAATTCCTTGCACCTAAAAGATAGACTAAATTCCTCCTAAAAACCAGAGCTGCAAGTAAACATCAGGGTTTTACTCCTCTCCTTTACCATACCAAAAATATTGTAAACCAGTGCAGATGTTAGCTCCATTACACATATTTATGGCTTTTTTTCTCCTGATTTACAGGCACATGGATTGGCTCTTCAAAGAAATATAAGGGCTTTAAGCTGAGCGATATTCATGCAAGTCTGTGGGAGTCACACAGCGAGAATCCTGTAATATCTCAGAGGATTTATTCCTTTTTAAGTTCTTTTATAAGAAGCCTTTGCTATGGGATTTACAAGAACTAAAGATTATTTAGTGACAATGGGTGAGAAATGTTGCTAGAAGTGTAAAAGGCAGCCACATTCCCACCAAAAGAATTCCTTATAAATAATGTCATTATGGCCCAAAGAATACCAAATGAATTTAATCATTAGCTTCTAATTGAGGGGCTATGCCAAATTTGCTTCTCCTTGCTACGATAGCTATTTTCTATTCAGTGGGGCTCTGTCAAATGTAGACAAAGAGTAGGTGAAGGAGCATGATTAATCACAAAGCTGGTGAGAAGTCTGCGCCAGTGTATTGGTGGTGGGAATTGGATGCTGCATCTTGTTTTTCTCTCATGCCGCACACTTGCCCCATAAACTTCCAGAAGGGCCTCCTAATCAACGGATTTGGCCAGTGGAAGTCAAATGGTGGCTTATTAACAGATGCCGGGGCAAGGTTCTCTTAAACAAAGCAAGGGCCAAATAATACTTCCAGACTGAAACAGAGTACTGTCTTTGAATGAGTGTTTTTACTGAAAGAAAAAAAAAGTAACTCGGTTACATGCCACATTTTTAAGACAAGGACTTTACAGTTAAATAAACATTTCTAGGAATTCTTAAAGAGGGCATGTATATACACAACTTTATATATGATTCCTCATAAAGTCTCAATTGAGAAAGTCCCTGGCCCAAATCAACTGAATTCTGTAATTAATTAAACAATAACAAATATATTTCTCACTTAAAATTTTGAAAAGATTCACAAAAATGTTTTTATAAATCCATTAATCGTCCTTCGTGTGTTATTCAGTATAGTAGTAAAATGACCACATTCAATTCTTTCTTTTGAAGTGAGAATTTTCTAGTTATGTAGTTAACTAGGTACTAGTTAGTTAGCTTTTCAAACATCATCTCTATTTCTACAGAAATAAAATCTAAAAGGCCAATTGATGCCAAGAAACATCCTGAAAATTGTTTTAAGACCCCTGACATGGGTTCTTAAAATTTCACCCCCTTGCCTGAAATAAAAAAAATTCAGTTTATTGAAGGTCCTGGTTAAAACAGAAATTAAATACATATAATTCCACATTTTTCCACTAGCCCAATTCTTATTGACACAAAACTATAGTTGAGAATTTTACTTCAGGATATTCTAGTAGATTGCATTTCCTTAACTATGAAAGAGTCCATTTACAACTAAATCACTTAAATTGACTTCCATGAAAAAACAGCACTGCCCAGGTGATTGTAATTGTGAGAAATGACTAAATGCTCCCATTTTTTCCACAACAGAATCTAAGGCTGAATGAAGATCCTCTGTTCCACAGTTTGCAACTAGAATGTTTGTTTGTGTAACTGAGACAAGGTGGCAGGCTCATTGACAGTTTAGGTGAGAGAACTGCATGCCAGAGCCATCTGTTTTGTTACCTCATCACGAGAAAATGGGGCACAGTCTGATGAGAAACACCCACTACTTGATATACCTTAAGATGAACAGAAATATTTTAAGGGGCTTCATGGGGAATTAGACAATAGATCCCACCGTGTTCTCGGACAATCAAATATTTACTCACTAACAAATTCACTGGTCTATACAAGTGAATGGGCTTCTCAGGGAAATTACAAAATCAAACACGCAGAGAAAGATTTAAAGGACCAATATTTCTAAAGTAATTATCTTCAAGTGTCAGTTTGTAGGAAAAAAAATGTAACACTTCCATCTAGAAATTCTCCCCTTGAAAGCCCATGCTCTGGGTGTCCTGCCACTCCTCCATGGTCTGGCCTTGTAGAAGAATTTAGTCTGTAGAGGTGAGAAATGATTTTTTTTAAAGGTGAGAAATAACCAGCCCTCTTAATCTTACTTTCCCTTTTAGTCAGAGCCCATGACAGTTAAAGAGCCTAAAGAGTTGAGTCTAGGAAAAATTCAAGGACCTCTCAGGACACTCACCCAAACTATCTCTCATTTGGTCATTTCTCTGTTTGACTCTGGTTTTTCTAAGGACAGAAGAGCCACGTATATTCTCCATTCCCTTCCTTGAGGGGTGGCAGTGATGTAAAGCCACCCTTTGAGACCCAAAAGAATTTTGAATGCATATGGAATTGTTTTCAGAAAGAGAAAAAATGTTGGGGGGAAGAATGTTAAGCAGATCTTGGGAAATCATTTATATGGGACTTTCTATTTTGAAAGTACATGAGAGTTCAAAGTTGTGAAAAGTGCACTTGGAAGCTGAGTAGTCAAAGGAGAAGACTGTGTCATTAATTTATTATCACTTCTCCAAATCCAGCCCTCATTGCCTGCTCTGTGCAAATGGCACTTGCCCTTTTAGATATTTTTTGTTTGCTAACTGACACAATGTTTCTTGTTCATATGAAGGGTTTTATTTTTTTCAAAAATTTTAATTGAGATAAAATTGACATAATATAAATATCACCATTTTTATAAAGTATACAGTTCTGTGATTTTTCATTATATTCACAATGTTGTGCAAACTGTATCACTAATTTCATAACATTTCTGTCACCCCAAAAGGAAACCCTATAACTATTAGCAATCTCAATAGCCCCTCATTCCCCCATTCCCAGATAACCACTCATCTACTTTGTCTTTATAGATTTGTCTGTTCACACAATATGTCACTTTCCTTTTGTCTGGCTTCTTTCATTTACCATAATATTTTCAAGTTTCATCCATGCTGTAGCATATATCAGTACTTCATTCATGTTTGGCTGAATAATATTTCATTTTATGGATATAACATTTTGTTTATCCATATTTTTGTTTATTTGGCTGATGAACATTTGTTCTTCCTCCCCACCCCACCCCCTGCCACACATACTTTTTGGTTATTATGAATAATGCTGCTGTGAACATTCATGTACATGTTTTTGTGAGAGCATTTATTTTTAGTTCTCTTAGATATGTATCTGGTAGTAGAATTGCTGGGTAATATAGTAATTCTATGTTTAACTTTTTGAGGAACTGCCAACCTGTTTTCCATAGCAGTTATAGCATTCTCTATTCCCACAAGTAATGTATGAGGGTTCCAATTGCTTCACACCCTCACCAATACTTGTTATTTTCTATCTTTTTGATTGGGCATGGCAACTTTTTTGTGGGTTAGTTTCTTATAAAGGTTTCTCTATTTCTTCTGTAAAACTCAATCTCCTGTTTGAACTTTTAAATCCAATGGCATTAAATTTGATAATCTGTATTTGCTTTAAAAATGATCTATTTCATCTAGGTTTTCAAATGTACTTTCATAAAGATCTGTAGTTTCTTATTGTTTTTGATTCCTTCTGCTTCAGTGACTACAGCCCCTTCATCATTTTAATTTGTATGTTTATTCTTACTCTTTCTTTTCCTGATCAAGTTAGCTAGTGGTTTGTCTATTTTGTTAATTTTTTTAATTACTATTTTGACTTGTTAATTTTTTCTGCCGTTTTTCTCTTTCTTGGGCATTCTATTTCAGCCCTAGGGTGTTTGGATGTTCCTTCTATCTGCTATTCCTATATTCTTTAGAGTTCTCCTTACTTCTTACTAGCCAATTCCTCTTTATACAATCTCTTTACAGATAATAAATCTTTATATTAAAGTTGTTTTTTTTTTCATTCAAATTACTGTATAGTTTCTGTCTCCCGATTAGAACTCGACTGATACATTTGTCAGTTTTGGATTTGTTCTCTTTTCCCACCCACTCAGCTACCAGTTTCCTCCACCCTTATCGAGTGGAGAATAAATGAAACATTCTTATAAGATCTGTTGATCTTCAAGGCTTTAAACATTACCCCTCTAATCTATCCTTCATGAGTACATCAGATTAGTGCCTCTAAATGCTATTAATCTAATCGAGACACTACTCAACTAAAAAACCCTCAGTGGGGCTACCTTAAACATGAAGTCTAAATTCCTAAGTGTGGAACACAAGGCCCACTATGATTGGGCCCCTTCTTAACTCTTGTTAACCAAATCTTGTCTCCTTTCTCTCCCCCTTTCATTTGCACTTTAGGCACAATAAAAATTTTGAAGTTTCTTGAACAACTGGATTATTTCTCTCTCCTCTTTCAATCATTGTCAGATGACTCCCTATCCATAGTATTCTTTCCCTGATTCCTGTCTCTTTGGTGAATATCTACTTAATTCTCAAGACTCAATTCAAGAATTTATCATCATTTATTTAGGTCTATCTTCATCTCCTAGAATGGAAAATTTTCTCAAAGACAGGAACCATGTCTTACTTGTCTTGAATTTCCAAATCCTTCCCCAAAGCCAACTGTTTGTCAACTGTTGAATAAATGAATGAATTTTTATAAATGTAACTAGTCCTGGTATAATGCTGTGAGGTTTAGTTACCTTCAGATATCTAAAAAATTGTTAAAGACACAAGAAGGCATTATTATGCCAAGACATTTTCAATTCTCCATGAGGTGACATGAGTTCAAGTCTTGAGGTCAGTCCCTATCTCCTCTACATATAATTTGGGTGTTCTTGTGTAAGCTACTCTAAGCATGATACATTAATGTCACAATTACTACTCGTATGATCCCAGCAAGAAACACAAGGTGTCCTTAGCTTGGATTTTAAAGAAAATTAATTAATGGAGGCTTTATACATGTATGGGAAAGATTAAGGAAACCAACAGGGGGTGTTGGGGCATTTAGGAACTAACAACAGTTACCATCTCGTCCTTCTGAAGGGGCAAGTGGAGAAAACAGTATTCCTGGAGCCTGATGTGAACTGGAACTTATGAAGAGAGGCTTCCTGGGAGGAGGTGTAGACTTAGAGACACAGTTACTGCCAGAACAAAGCACAAAGCAGCAAGGTTGCAGGAGAAGAAATACCCTGACCTCTCTCTCCTTCTGCCCTCCAAGCTCTTGCTGGTACTTCCCCTTGGCTGAACTCATCTAGGAACTAGAGCAGGTGAGTGATACAGACTAAAGAATCAGCCCCCTCCTCCTCTAAGCACAGAGCATACTGGAGAAAGGCAGAGAACAGATAGGGAAGTACAAGCAAACAACAACCAGTGAAACAACTCATTTGTGTTTTGTGGGGGTAAAATACTTTTGAAAGTGATAAGTAAGTTTTAATCTTCATGTAAAAAGGAGTATTTCCCAAATTCAACATAATCAGAAAAAAAACAAATAATCAACAGTTTATTTTCTTACATGAAAGATTCTTGGGACAAATATGAGAACTGATTATTTGTTTTTAGTTGTGGTTGGATAGCTCTCTTGGTTAGAGCATTGTATTGATGAGGCCCAATTAAAAGATTCAGTCACATGAGCACCAGTATTAGATGGACACAGGCTGTATTCCAGGCTTTGACCTAGTGTCTTGCCCTTACTTCAAGTGGGCCTGAGCACATCCATCACCACTGCTTCCCAAATAATCTGTACCAATATGTGTCCTACTACAGGTGTATGTTACATGTGAGATATCCAGGCATTAGAAATGATCTTTATGCAATGTTTTAAAAAGCTTATAAGCCATTCCTAGTAATTCTCCAAAAATCATACAACCACCTAATTCTGTACTTCTTATAATGAATGTAAAGAACCATGCCTAACAAAGAGTGTCAGAGTGTAATTCCCAGGTGTGAGTTGAAGAACACCCCCCAAAAAACACTCTATTTCTTGTCCCAACATTCGAATGTGAGAACACCCACAATTCTCACATTAGCAATCCTCTTTTGGGTTATTTGCAATTGCTTCAGAAGTCTTATCCTAAGATATATACAAGGTACTTAGGATTGGTGACAAATTTGCATGTAGTCTATCACTTCATTTATCAGATTAGCTAGATCACTTGCTGAGATATTTGCTAAGAGCTTACTTACTCTGTGCCAGTCGCTATACTAGATATGTTTACACAAACAAAGAACAGCACAATGGCATATGTTATTTAGGGGTTGTAGAAAGGTAGAAGGAGATCACGAAATGTCTAGAGCTAGGGATGTTATCACAGAGGACAAGACATGTTTGCCCAGCTAGCCTAATTAGGGAGCAAAGGGCAAAAGCTATGGAATTGGGCTAGAGAAAAATAGTATGAGCTCACTTCAGTTTGGCAGAGAGCCATGTCTAAGGATATTGCACAAATTATGAGACAATTATGTGAGCACTTATTATGTTTCCAACAGATTGTTTATATGTTAGAGATTTATTTAATTCTTCTCTTACATGGTAGGTATTGTGATGTCCATTCTTTTGGTGAGAAAATAGAGATTCAGAAAGGATGTGATTCACTATATCCACGCAGCTGTAACGTGGTAGAATTAGGAATCAAATCTAACTCTGTCTTCAGAGTCTCTTTCCACTTTTTCCACTCTGTAACATCATCCTTCTGTGGGTTTGAATTAGTAAAACATCTTCTTTACCTAAGATGTGAAGAATTTTAAAAACTGCATCAACTTCAGTGGTCTCTTAAAAAAAGCAAATACTAAAGGGGGCCTTTCACCCTTACAGAAAGCTTGTCATGGTTCTGCCCTCCTCAGTTTTGTTTCCTAAGGAAAAACTAAGAAGACACTAACAGATTACTCAACAAATGTTTGGTGAGTGAATAGCACTATAACTAAGCAGTTAGAAGTCATGCAACACTTTATAACATGCAAAAACAGAAGATGTTTCAATTCCTCCCTAAGACTCGTTTTCCATTAAATCTCAATTTTTCACTTGATGAACTACAGATCCCTCTCAGTATCAACAAAAATTAGGCAGTATTTCCTTGCTAGACTGATGCTGTTAAGAAGCAGACTGTAACAAATTAGGGCTGGACCAAATAAAGGACCATTAAATGAGTAACTTGCTTAACGACCTTCTGGCTTTCTTGGCCTGGCACTTTCCATAGAGAAATAAAACAAGGAAGAGAAAATAACCAAAAAGTTTCAGGAAGTTTTATCCCCTTTCTTGGAATTTGTCAGTGGGGTTTGTTCCTGCGGATGGCCTGTCTCTCTCCTACTTATACGATGGCAGGTTCAAAACCATGAAGTTCCACAGAATGTGTGGGCCTACAGATACCTTCAAGTGGCTTAATAGAAATCACCAGGACCTTTCCCACCCAGGCCACAACAGAATAACAAAAGCCTAGATCAGTTGCTTCTGGAGATGTGGCTCCTCCCAACACCCACTGTTTTTTCCCAGGGCATGACTCATGTAACTCAGTAGCAAGTGTCCACTCAGCGTGAAAGTTAAAGAAAGAACATAATTTTCCCAAACAAAAACTAGCAAAGCCTGAAGAAGCCTTAAAATCATGGAGAAGGGCCGGTACTTTTCTAGCTTGGCTGAAACACCATTTCTATTTCAACCCCATGAAAAGCAGCAAATAGATCTAGGGCTATCATAACATCCCAATCTGTGTATTTCTACCTATGATGCCTCATGGTGGACATATTTTGCTACTTGCTTGATTGAAGGTGGGAAAAAGTAAGAAGCCAGGGTTTTCCCACTTTCCTAACTTGCATTCTGTTTGCATCTCTGGTTTCCAGTGATGGCTGTCTCCTCCTTGTCTCTAATTCCCATGAGACAGATCCACTGTTTCTAGCTTCTAACCTTGGCTGCTGGGCTCCTGTATCTTTTTGTCCTCCAGCCCCATGGTGACCATGGCTTCCTATTGTTACTAATCTCTGGTTTGCTTCACCATCTCACTTGGCTTCTCAGCTCCTCTGACACCTATGTAACTGATTTCCTGAACAAGTCCACTCTGTTGTTTTGATCCTTGTAGTGGTTTCTTGATTCGACTCTCCTATTTTCCTGATTTGGCCTTGACTAATACATGTGTATTCTTTTGTTTATTGTGATGGCAAAATGTCAAACACAACCTCAAGTGTCTACCTCCAAAGCCAATACTTCTCCTACTTTCTACCTTCTTGCCAGTTAGACTATGGGTTCACTTCAAGGGTGTGAAAAGTTGTAATTTCACTTAGAGGCTTCTCAAAAAATACCTTTTGAGCAAATAAATCTCCCTGGCATATTGTGATATCTTGGGTTTCATGCATTCTTGTGGCCAGGTTCTGGCTAGGGAGGAAGTGATGCCATTATAGGGTGAAGGAGTATGGCTCCATTCACCTCTGTGGCCTGGAATAGCAGAAAAGGCTTGATTTACTATAAAATGCTCTATGAATAAAAGTTACTTTAGGTCCTGTGCTAGGACATTTTCTTGCAACAAGAGAAACAAGTGATAGAAAACCAATAAATTTAATTCAAACAACAACAACAAAAAATGAATAGGCTGAAATGACAGAAAAGTCGAGGAGTTGCACAGGCTTTAGATATGGCTGAGCTCAAGGCTTCAAACAATGCCTTCAGGAATATGTGTCATCTTTCTCCTTTGCTCTGATTTGTTTTCCTTTGTGTAAGTTTCATTCTCAAATAAACCTTTCCTCTCAGTTCCAACAGGGCCTCCAACAGCTTCAAGTTACATGGGATTTTAATGCCCTCAATTTCAGAAGGATAGACATTTTCTCTCCCTTTCCATGTCACTAGCATCCTCAAGAAAAGGTCTCTAATAGGCCCTATTTGGATTTTTTATCCAGCTCTGGAACAATCACTTTATCTTTGCAGATCAGAAAGAAGTTCATGGACTAACCCACTCCTGGTCATCTTTAGAAGGGGAGGTAGAGCCCTTTGCCTGAAGATACAATGAAAAGAAGAATACCAGGCAAGTGACAATAAGTAGTATGATACCCTGAGGCAGCCAGGTACCAAGGAAAAGTATCTGAAGTAGACTTGAAATTGAGCCACTCTGTGAGCCCCAGCTGAGGCTTAGTGTTCCACCTCTCTCATCCATAATTTCTTCATTTGTAAAATGTGTGAATTGGGCTTGGAACAGTAATTGATAAACATTTTTAATCACAAAACTCTCTAAGTAAACTGTTAAGCAAAACATACAGAACCTTAACGAAGTTAGTTGGAGAGGTGATGGGGGACTGGACCCCACTTGCTCTTCTCTTCTATCCCCTGATGGGGCTGCTGCAAACTCCTAGGGCTCCTTGGAACACAGTTTGAGAAACCTTGAGGTAACTGATCTCCAAGGCCTGTTCTCGCCTGAACTTTGGGGAACTCTGTGTAAATTGTCTAACCCTCTTTAATCTCATTTTTCTCACTTTCATTATTTTTTGGCTAAATTATGGATGTTGGCTATGTGTGAGAGGCCACTTAGGAAAAATAATCATTTATTCAAATGCCCAGCCAATGTACTTTGGCCTATTTGGAGCTTGTTTTTCCTGTCGGGGAGGGAATAAATTTCTAAAACCCACTTCCAAGTTTAGGCTAGAAAAGGTGAGTGTACAAGTGAGGAAAAGTGGGCAACGGAAGTTGCCAAAGCTGAGCTGGAAGCAGTAAATTCAGCAACCTCTGTCTACCCCATATATGTGCCTTGCTGGGCGTCCAGGGCCAAATGTACTCTCTGGAACGGATGACAGAGGAGGATGTTGTGGGTTTTGGCTTAGCTACTTGTGAAAACTTGCTTTGGGGGAGACACCTTCAGCTTCAATATGAGTATCTTTGATTGAAATAGAGCACTGGGTAAGAGGAAGGAGAGAGGCCAGGGACCTGGCCTTCCCAAGCAAGAAGGCAAGGTGGGAGGACAGGTTCTTTGATCCAGGCAGCACCAGGAGAAAAATCCCCGAAGTGATTTCAAAGGAAGCCAGGGCCTTTACTTTTCTTTTTCATGATTGTTTATTCGGAAAACATCTAAAGAGAGTCTAGTAGATGTCAGACACTCTTTTAGGGTATGCGATAAATTAAGTTGTGGTCTCCAGACTTTAACTTACAATCCAGAGAGGAGGCAGTCATGTCACTGCATGACAGTATGTGAGAAGGCTGATATTCAGGTTGGCATCTAATCTGATAGGTTGATTTTCAGGCTATAACAACCGTCACTTATTTTAGTAACAACCCTGCTCTCTAAAGTAGAAGCACACAGGAAGAAAATAACTCTGGTGGAGTTGAAGAAAGTTTTACAGAGATAGTGGCATTTGGTCTGTGTCCTACAGAAAGAGCAGGGCAACACTGAGAGGTGGGAGAGGAGGAGGGAAGGGGGCATTCTAGAGGACAGAGGGAGCAGAATCATGTTCTGTGGCCAGAATATGCAAACAGAGGTCAGGGAGAAAAACTCGTGGTCTGGTATAAAATGAGCATACGTTGTTAGGGAATGAATACTGATGAGTTTGGAGTGGGCTGTGATGGGTCTGTAAACTCTGCTTAAAAGACTGGTCTTGACCATGTGTACTGTTGAGAGCCATTGAATATGAGCAGCTGAGTGACACGATCAGGACAGTGTTTGAGAAGAGTCATTAGGCCTTTAATGAAGCTGCAGGAATAGTAAGAGGGAAGACCAGCCCAAATCACTCATGTTGAAGTACCCCATGATTTACTTAAGTGTTTCTGTTTAATGAAAGCCGACATTTCTTGAGCATTTACTCTGTATCACGCCCTTCTAAAATGTTTCATCTTGTGTAATCATCAGCATGTTCACGGCTCTAATGACCTCAAGTTAAAGATGAGGAAACTAAGGCTTATAGAAGCTATGTGGGAGACAATGCGAGAAAGGAGGAGCAGAGAGACTCAGAGGATGTTGTAGAGAAAAGGAACATTTAGTGCCTATTGTGTGGGATATGTTTTTCATTTAATTCTCACAGAACACTGCAGTTCAGTTGATGGCAGTTGCATTCTTCCACTTGCTCAGGCCAAAAACTTCAGAGCCATCATCTTTACACTCATATTTAATTCATCAAGAAATCATGTTAGTGCTCTACTTTCAAAATATATCTGGGATTCAACTACTTTTCTCCCTTCGCTTCTGCCAGCCTGGTCCTGCCCATCCTTATCTCTATCTTGGATTCTGCCATCTACAGATTATTCTCCATACAGCGGCCTGGGCAATTCATTTAGAACCCAGGTCAGATTTTCTAAAGCCTCCTCCTAAAATCCTGCAATGGCTATCCATGCCACTAAAGTAAAGCCAATATCTTCACATTTGTGTCTGGTGACAAAGCTAATCCCTCCCTCTTGTTATCTTGACCTCCTGTCTTACTTCCCTCTCCACTGACCGCCACTGTAACCACTCCAGCTCACCAGATGTACACCTGCCTCAGGATCTTTGCTCTAGCTGTGCCCTATGCAGAACACTCTTCCTCTAGGTATCCCCCCTCATCTAAGTCTCTTATTTCCAGATATTTGCCCTTGAAGGTTATGCTAACTACCCTGCTAAATTTTGCAACCTGATCCCCCATTACACATAACTAGCCCCTTTCACTTGATCTGTTTTTTATTTTCTTATAGCGATTACCACTTTCTAACACAGTACACATTTTCTTATTCATTATATTTATTGTTTATCTTTTCTTGCTAGAACGTAAGCTCCATGAGGGCAGATATCCTTGTCTGTTTCACTGACAAACTTCAAGTGGTCAGACCATTGCTGGGCATTTGGTAGGTTTTCAATAAATTCCTCTCAAATGGTGGGGAACAGGGATTTGTAAGATTATTCAAATAAGTGGTAGAACCAGCATTTGGACTCACGTCTGCCCAATGAGCAATGCCCTGGGCTCCTGCTGCCTCACCTATGTAGCAATGGAGAGCCAACTGAAAATTGATGGACAACAGTGCTAGAAGGTAGCATGATTTTCCACTAGTCATGCTGACATGTGGCAATGCTGCAGCAAAAAGTAAGCAAGCTTTTCTGGCTAAATTCTGTTGCTGTCTTTTTAAAAAAATAAATAAATAGTAAAACTTATGGCTGAGAAAACATCCTCTGTGAGTGTGTGTGTGTGTGTGTGTGTGTGTGTGTGTGTGTGTGTAGAGGCATTGGCCTTCATCCTAGAGCCTTACCTCACTCAGCAGGCATTTAACAAAGGCAGCATTATTGAATACCAACTAATTATCTGGCAACAGAGGGAGAGATGGATAGGGACAGAGTACACCTGACAGGATAAAATGTTTAGTCATTTACAGACATCTTTTAGAAGGAGGAATGACCAATAAGTACAGCTTTAGAAGGGCCCTGTAGAAACTCTATTTCCCGAAAGGTTCCCAAATCTGAAAGATGGGGCTGAATTTGCAGGAAAGAGCCTCAGAAGTAGGCAGCGCTGCCAGATCCCCAAGAACACTGCCCAGCACCTGGTCCTTCCGCCACCACCTGCCACTGTGGTTTGCGCTGGGACCAGGATATCTGTTTCTCTATGCTTCAGGTTAATACTGTGCTTTCACTGGCTAAAACTGAGAACTGTTACTGAGTATGGAGAGAATGGCACGACAACAGTAACCCTATCTAGAAAGAAGGCTGAACTGGGAGAATAAAAGGGCAGTCCTCCCCCTGGCCAGGGGAGTTACATTCCTCACTCAACTTCGTGCTGCCTCTGAATATTAAGGCTTGGATGTGTGATAGGGGAGGATTGTTTTGCTAAAATACATGAGCTTTCCTGAATGTTTGTCCAGAAATGAACCACATCTTCTATTTGCAGTGATGCATTAAATAAGTAAGGCCACCAAGCACTCTCAGTGATCAAAAGAGAAAAGGAGTTTCCTCTTGGTTTCTTGCAAATCACAGGCAGTAGTATAAGATGGGATGCTGTTGGATAAGCTGCTGCTACAACAGAAACTAAATTTGTTTCTCACAGAAATCAAATGATTACACCCCAAACTATCAAAATTACTAGACTGAAACCACCAAAGATGATATCAAAATGTGAGTGTCTGAGAAATTTATTTCCTTATGAAATAATAGCTTTATAAATGGTTTCTTTCACAGGAAAAGCCATCCAAGTATCTCCCTCCCATCCCACTCTGTTTTTTACCCCCCAGCTTATTTATATTGGTGTGCAGAAAAACACAGGGCTCAATTAAGTCTTAACCCTATTTTGGTCTCCACACTTGCAAAATGTCATATTTGACATACTGTATCACTTGAAATTTGTACACTTTCTGTTATAAACCATTCTTGATACTGTCCTGGTTTTTTATTGCCTTTTCAAATTCTCTCATAATAAATGTAAAATGTGTCTGCTCCCTAGTCTACAATGATTATGGACAGCTTCTGTGCCAGCACTGCTCAAGCTTCCACTTGCATCTGAACACACCAGAGAGCTGGTTAAAAAACTTATCTCTGGGCCCCATTCCTGGAGTTTCTGATTTAAAAGGTTGGGGGTGGTGCTTGAAAGTTTGCATTCTTGACAAGTTCTCATGGGTGCTGAAGCTACTAGCTCTGGGATCACACACTTGGAGAACTTTTGTTCTATACTTTCTACATTAATTTCTCTTTGAAAAAAAAAATCAAGCAACTAGTTGTTTTAGAACTGAACCCAGATGGAGTTAGCAAAGTTAGCAAAGCTGTGAGACCAAGCAGGAGAAGCTGGGAACTGAGTTCTGGGCATGGAGAATTGGATGGATATAGTTCATGTTCCTCACAGTTCTTTGAAAGATCCTTTTTAATAGAGGAAGAACCTGAATAGCAAAATGGTATCAGTTTGGATTCTTTCAGTTGCAAGTGACAAAAAAAAAAAAAATAGAGGACACTTAATGGCTCATAAAAATGAAAAACCTAAAAATGGTCTCCTTTCAGGCATGGCTTGATCCAGAAGCTCACATGAGTTTTTCTCTATATCTTTGTCTT